>JARQOC010000009.1:134803824-134918071 GCA_033576535.1 Allobates femoralis | reverse complement strand
GTAGCGAGTATACTTGCTCATCCCTAGTGAAGAGTTTGAGATGTGTGAAGTTTGTTAGTGCCAATATGATAACTCTGGCTAGGATCACATTTACGGTTTGACCCTAGCCTACCGGATTGCGCTTTTAACTTAGCATTTTTCCCAGCACCGCATAGCGTTACTGCTATGCGGTGCTGGATAACGCTGCCCCTAGTTACCTGATATTTACCTTTCCAAACAGTCACATAGGAAGCTGCTGGGAGTGCGCTTTACAGCGCCGCACAGGAAACGCTATCTGTAAAAAGTGCTGGGAAAAGTACTAAGTTAAAAGCGCAATCCGATAGGCTAGGGTCAAAACGTAAATGTGACCCTAGCCTCTGATGCTGAAGTCCATTGCATTTAATACATGGTTTACACAATATAAAACATACATAGGCAGAATTATTAACTCTCGTGTTGTATACTTGCTGGAGTGTGGTGCTCCAAATTCAAAAAGAGTATCACATCTGTCAGGGGGAATGCGCCTCAATAGAAATGCTACTACAGCATAGAAATGGAGAAACACTTTGCTGAATTTGAAAGGTAAGCATTCCCACACCTTGTCCCTGCCCAACTTCAAAATGTGTCAGATCTTCTTCAAACACTAAAACACAATATGTTTAGAGTCAAACAACCATGAAAATGCCTACGCACAAATCTTGTAACTTATCAAATCGTTTTAAGCCAGTAAAAGCTTTGATGAATTGGGGCCAAAGTACCAAGATGCAAATGTTCTTTCTACAAGTTGAAATGTCTGATTGTCTCCGAACAAGTTTTGAGTAAAAGATCAGATAAAAAAGGGCTGTATTCAAAGATGCAACAGACAGAACAGAGTTTGCCTTTACTCTGAGTCAGATGTATCACTATACTACGCTGAGCATTGATCGATGTCTTTGTTTAGAACTAAAAGCATCCATTGCACAGCGGGAATTTGACAACCAATTAGGCTTCTATTCTCCTAGTTGAAAACATGAGGTCACAAGCATGAGACCAGGCTACAAACCATCTAATGATATAAGGGACTGATGATTAATGTGGTCAGACAATCAACATAACAGTTTGAGCTGGTGATCAGCGGCATTTTTCTATGTTCTCAGCACTCAGACCATAGATCTAAGTGTACAGAGGTGAATATTATGTAGTATATGACCAGGGGTGGATTAAAAGTAGGGAAGGCTGTTTACAAGGTGTGAACCCCCCTCAGCACCAATGCATCACATGATATGTCACATGATCCCCTTTTAAAAGATCATGTGATATTCACCTATGTGTTAATCATGTGACCTATCTGTAGATGCAAAACAATAGAGACGGCAGCACACAAATATCTTTCCCTTACATACAGCGCTAGACATAACATAGCACTATACATAAATGAACAGTGGTGAGAAATTAATTCTCCCAAGGGGCCACATGACAGGCTATGACTGTTGTGGAGGCCAAATGAATAGGCTGACATTAATATTGCTCAATATTAATATTAATATATTAGTTGTAAAATAATTATTATTTTATATTATTTGTATGACTTAATACTGAGCAGAATTAAGTATGCTGACATTCTTCTTATATTACATATAAGCCCCTACATAGCTCCTAAATTCAGTATGACCCACATACAGCCCACTATATACAGTATGAGCTACACACATGCCCCACATAAAGCATTAGCCCTTAAATATTTCCCCTATATACAGTATAGGCCCCCACATAGCCACTCTATAGTATGAGACCCTCACATAGCTCCCTATGAACAGTATGAGCACCCATATAGCTCCCTACATAAAATAGGAGCCCCTACTATCTCTCTATATACGGTACATTATGAGCCTCCAAAAAGCTCCCTAAATGCATGATAAGCATCCATATAGCTCCCTAGATACAGTATGACCCACACTCAGCCCTCTTATAGAAAATATGAGCCCCACAAAAGCCCCTACATACAGTATGAGACCTCCACATACCTACCTATATACAGTATGAACCCCATATAGCTCCCTAAATACAGAATAGCTCACTATGTACAGTTTGACCCACACTCAGCCCCTCTAAATATAGTTTGAGCAGCACACAGACCCTTACAGAATGAGCCCTTACATAGTTCTTCTATATACAATCTACATTCAATATTAGACCCTCATAACTCTAATATACCATAATATAGTCCCCACTGTATTATATGAGCCATCACATAGCCTCTTATATAGAACTAGCTGTGAGCCCGATTCTAAAGAATCGGGAGTCTAGAATCTGTATATAATTTTTTTAAGACTTTTAAATAATAGACTTAAACACCAGATATATGACTAAGTAGGCGATGTAGGCAGAACTGTGAGGGTAGCAATATAGTGGAGGTGTAGAAAGAGTTAATGTCCGACTAACAGCACTATAACAGAGTAGGAACTTATAATGATATCAAAAATGTTATTGAAGGAGTTAATGTCCCACAACAGACTCAGCGCTGTAAATTATATCCAAAATGGTGTTCAAGGGGTTAATGTACCAGTGGCAGTAGTTATAAACACTACCAAATATGCAGTTAATGCTGAACTGGTATATAATGGGTTAATTTCGCAGTGTCATTATAACTATACACTGTGTAATAGAAATAACAACAATAATGGAATATAAGGGGTTAATGTTCCTACTGGCAGTAGTAATAGAGACTACAAAGTATGGAGTTAAGGTAGAAATGGTATATAAGGGGTTAACTTCGCAGTGGCAGTACAACTACACACTGTTATAGAAATTACAGATAAAACGGAATGTAAGGGGTTAATGTTGCTACTGTCATGAGTACAATGAGAGAAGCGCCTCACTGGCCATTGAGATACATGGAGGACTTGGAGTTTGACTTTGAGTAAATTTGAAACTCAAAGTCCTCAATGTATCTCAACGGGATGTGAGGCGCTATTCTGATTAGTCGCTGTGTGCTGGCGCCGACCAATGAGAATAGCGCCTCACTTACAGCGCTAAATTTGAAACTCAAAGTCCTCCATTATATCTGAATGAGAAGTGAGGCGCT
The DNA here is from genome assembly GCA_033576535.1 of Allobates femoralis. Taxonomy (NCBI): domain Eukaryota; kingdom Metazoa; phylum Chordata; class Amphibia; order Anura; family Aromobatidae; genus Allobates; species Allobates femoralis. The sequence goes on along the minus strand of JARQOC010000009.1, from coordinate 134,915,028 downwards.
ATTCTCATTGGTCGCTGTGTGCTGGCGCCGACCAATGAGAATAGCGCCTCACTTACAGCGGTAAATTTGAAACTCAAAGTCCTCCATTATATCTGAATGGTGAGGCGCTATTCTCAGTGGTCGCTGTGTGCTGGCGCCGACCAATGAGAATAGCGCCTCACTTACAGCGGTAAATTTGAAACTCAAAGTCCTCCATTATATCTCAATGGGAAGTGAGGCGCTATTCTCATTGGTCGCTGTGTGCTGGCGCCGACCAATGAGAATAGCGCCTCACTTCCCATTGAGATATAATGGAGGACTTTGAGTTTCAAATTTACCGCTGTAAGTGAGGCGCTATTCTCATTGGTCGCGCGCCAGCACACAGCGACCAATCAGAATAGCGCCTCACTTCCCATTGAGATATAATGGAGGACTTTGAGTTTCAAATTTAGCGCTGTAAGTGAGGCGCTATGCTCATTGGTCGCTGTGTGCTGGCGCTGACCAATGAGAATAGCGCCTCACTTACAGCGCTAAATTTGAAACTGAAAGTCCTCCATTATATCTCAATGGGAAGTGAGGCGCTATTCTGATTGGTCGCTGTGTGCTGGCGCCGACCAATGAGAATAGCGCCTCACTTACAGCGCTAAATTTGAAACTCAAAGTCCTCCATTATATCTCAATGGGAAGTGAGGCGCTATTTTCATTGGTCGCTGTGTGCTGGTGCCGACCAATGAGCATAGCGCCTCACTTCCCGTTGAGATACATAGCGGTCTTTAGAGCTGTGCATGGTCGGGCCCTTGGTTCTATTTTCGGCCACGGCGCTCGGCTCTCGTCGGTCGTCGCCGCGGCGGGAGACTCGCAATGGACCTACGTGCCGGAGTTACCGCGGCTGCAACGACTCGCCACAATCCTCCCGCATAGGGTGGCCATCTTGGTCCACCCTGTGTGGGTGGAGCTGGCTGAATATCCGACCACAACACTACGGAAGTGGCTTCGGGTTTGGCCGGAAGTGGCTTCAGGCTTTATATAATAGATAATAGATATGAGCCCCCATATAACCTACTATACACAGTATGAGCTTCCATGTACCCTGCTTTACCCTGCTTTATAAGGTATTAGCCCTCACATAGTCCCTTATATACACTATGAGCCCATATATATCCCCCTATATACACAATGAACCCCAATATTGTGATCCAATACAAAATCTACAATATGCATACTACTTTTCTGTGGTGTGACATTCATTTTTTTAAAACGTCGGGACTCTTGTTAGGGCTTCCTTGCTGTTTGATGCATGACTGGAGCAGGGCTCTCTGAGGAAGTCCATATAATCAGATGCCATATTGATGGCTATTATTCCCCTTGATGGCTATTGTTCCATCATGCTGCATTTCCCTGTGCGTGGTGAAAATCGCACTCCCCGCAGCCCACTGTGTAGCTGGTATCCATGATACACAGCGGGTTGCTAGGGGCCGTGTTCTCCGCTCTGCAGCCTGCGTGAAGGCTGCGGAGGGAGAAAAAAATTCTAAGTTCTCTGCAAAACACGCAGGGGACTTAGAATTTGGCAAGTGTGACCCTGGCCTAAGTTGAAGAAAATATCTGCACCTTATACAGTGTGGTGAGGTTTTGCATCTGCAGGGTTTATCCCTTATTATTTTGACCTTACTCCTGTAACTTTGTAAGCACCTTGCTCTAAAACCAGGGTATATAGGCTCCCATAACTGTAACTTCTCTCCCTTGGTACGTGCCTCTTTTCCTCCCTCTGTTACTCTATATTTGTCCTTCTCTACTTTATCTTACCTTTCTCACCACAACAGTATGCACTGTAATTAACTTGTCCTTGAGCAAAAATTAAATTCTACCATTTTGCATTATACACTTGCACACCTCCTCTCCAGATCGCACCTCACCACTTGTGCATCGGACCCCATCCCATCCCATCCCATCCCACTACCTCCCCAACCTCACCACCATGCTTATACCAGCCCTAACCCACCTCTTCAACCTATCTCTAACTTCTGGTACCTTTCTTTCTATTTCAAGCATGCATTAATTACACCTATCTTAAAGGAGCCATCATTCGATCCCACTTCTACATCCAGCTACGGTTCATATCCCTGCTCCTGTTCGCTTCCAAACTTCTCGAAAAGCATGTCTACACTGTACTCTCATCTCACCTCTCTTCCAACTTTCTTTTTGACAACCTTCAATTTGGCGTCCGCCCCCACCGCTCCACTGAAACTGCCCTGACCAAAATTACTAACGACTTACTCATGGCCAAAGCTAACAGGCAGTTCTCCGTCCTACTCCTTCTAGACCTGTCCTCTGCATTCAACACAGTTGACCACTGTCTCTTATTACAGATCCTCTCTTCCATTGGCGTCACTGACCTTGCCCTCTCCTGGATCTCTTCCAACTCTCCAACCGCACATTTAGCATCTCCCACTCCCACACGACAACTTCCTCACCCCATCCCCTCTCTGTTGGGGTCCCTCAAGGCTCTGTCATGGGGCCTCTCCTTTTTTCAATCTACACCCTTAGTCTGGGACAACTCATAAAGTCCCATGGCTTCCAGTATCACCTGTACGCTAATGAAACTCAGATCTATTTCTCTGGCCCAGATGTCACCTCTCTCTTGTCCAGAATCCCGGAGTGTCTATCAGCCATATCCTCCTTCTCCTCTCGCTTCCTAAAACTCAATGTAGACAAAACCGAACTCATCATCTTTCCTCCATCTTACACACCTTTTTTTCCAGATCTATCTATCACAATAAATAACATTACACTTTGCCCTGTACCTGAAGTCCGCTGCCTTGGAGTAACCCTTGACTCTGCCCTGTCCTTCAAACTGCACATCCAAGCCCTTACCACCTCCCGCCGCCTCCAACTCAAAAATATTTCCAGAATTCGTCCCTTCGTCAAACCTCTAGTGCATGCCCTCATCATCTACAGTCTTGATTACTGGAACCTCCTCCTCTGTGACCTCCCTGCTAACACTTTTGCATCTCTCCAATCTGTTCTTAACTCTGCGGCCCGACTAATCCACCTCTTTCCTCCCTATGCCTCCACTTCTTCCCTCTGCAAATACCTCCACTGGCTCCCAATTCACCAACATATCCGATTCAAACTACTAAAACTGACTTACAAACCATCCACAATCTGTCCCCCTCATATATCTCTGAACTAATCTTCCGATATCATCCAACCCGTAATCTTTGATGCTCCCAAGCTCTCCTTCTTTCCTCCACACTTTTACATTCCTCATCTAACCACCTTCTTTATAATGCACACTAGGGAGAAGAAATAGCACAAATAGGGTCTTATCTGTGTTATAAAGAGATTCTTAGGTGTGTGTTATGCTCACCTTTGACGGTTGTGCCAAGTCACAACACCATATAGCGTATAAGCGGCTGCTGCACCTCCTGGTAAATCAGATACAAAGGGAAGACGGAATAGGAGTTTGGCGTGCACTCCCTCACCAAGAATGCAATGGATCCAAGGTATTATCCCAGTATCCTTTATTTCGTCTCTACACGTTTCATGAGTAACCCTCCTCAGGAGAGAAGTGAGGGTTACTCACGGAACACGTGAGACGAAATAAAGGATACTGGAACAATACCTTGGATCCATTGCATTCTTGGCAAGGCAGCGCACGCCAAACTCCTATTCCATCTTCCCTTTGTATCTCATCTAACCGCCTGCAAGACTTCGCTCAAGCCTCCCCCATTCTCTGGAATTCTGCACCCCAAAACATCCGACTGTCTCCCAAACTGAGAACCTTCAAGCGGAACCTGAAAACTCATCTCTTCAGAACAGCCTACAGGCTGCAATGACCACAGTGCCACCTCACTACCACTGGACCCGGCGCTCCACCACCATCGGACCCGGCTCTCCACCACCACCAGAGCAGACCCAACCTACTGTCTCTCTCCCCACTGCCATAAAGAATGTAAGCCCGCAAGGGCAGGGTCCTCTCTCCCCTCTGTATCGGTCTGTCACTGTTGTTTGTTCATTGTATTTTTAACTTGTTTGTATGTAACCCTTACCCTTTCTCATGTACAGCACCATGGAATCAATGGTGCTCTATAAATAAATAATAATAATAATAATAATAATAATAATACACTTGTGTGGACCTGAGTGGTGTTACTTCATTATAATGGGCATTATACACTCATTTATTTTGGGATTACATTTTTGTTAAAGAGGAGAACAACTCAGAATTGAGCCTCATGGGTAATGCTACTAGGGAGAAAAATGTCTTCCTTCTGCATGAGAGCTAATTTACTATTATTCTGCTGTGGAGCATTGCTGTAACAACTACTTACTGAATACTCAGTTGGTCTGTTAAAGGAGTACTTCCCATACTGACAGGACTAGCTTGGGGAACACCAACAGACCCTCTGGGTTTGAGTGCATATGCCTTGCCAACCAAGATACATTTGGGCCACACCCAACACCATCTTCTCTTCAGGTTAGCCTCTTCCTGCCACTTCTCAAATTGGTCGGTGGTAGCAAACCAACATACACAAACCGCAACCCACCCTTGCTGCACCACAACTTTAAGGAAGTGACCTCCTTGACAAAAATGGTACGTAGTCTTTGGGGAAGATTGTAACATGGCAGGGTGGACTGGTTTATGTAGCACTGATGCCCATTACCATGTTCCACTATGAAACCAAACCCCTTTTCCTGCAGGAACGCCACAACCTTGCTTTGGGTGCATTGGTCGTAGAAGTCAATAGCCTTAGGCCCATGCAACCAGTCCTAGGCGATGACATCTGAGAGCCAAATCTCCTCAACAAAGGAGGCAGGACAGGGTGGTTCATGACTTGTTAGATAGTTCCTTAGAGGGGGTAGGGACCCCCACATGACATTGTCCTAGTCGAAGGCCTCTGGAGGGGGTGATCCACACAGCTGGGAATTAGGCCCTTCTGCCTTCTCTACCTCCTCCTCTTCCTCCCTGGCCTCCTCATGATGGTCCTGGTCTTGGTGGCATTTGGGAATACTATCCAGTAGCTGTGACACTGGCTGCAGGTGGAATCCATAGACAAATTAGAGTTCCACTGAATGACAATCATTATACTCATCAAAGTGAGAGACAATCATTATACTCATCAAACAAAGCAAAACAATTATTAAAAAGTAAAGAGATATTCCTGTTTCACAGCAACTATTAAAAAATAAAGTGATATACCTGTTGCAAAGCAACTATTGCTCTCTCTTGTTGATGTGCAGGTGGAATCCAACCAGACATGCTGCAAGATCATGTGCAATCTGACATGTGGTGCTCCTGGTCCCAGATGTCATAGGGAAAGGGTCACCTCTTGACTGCTGTGAGCTCCTCATGTCCTCATCTGGCACTGGAGCCATAGATTGGATCCTCATCCCATTTCAGATGAAGCCCAAAGTGGATAGTGTGGTTGAGCTCCAGGTGACATATGTCTCCATCTCTTCTGCATGCCACTCTAGGTCTGGTTTTGCCCCTGATGATATCTTCTGAGTCCAGGTCAGGCATGCCTTGCAGGAGATCTATCTCCAGACTATGGCATAATACTGTCACGGTAGCAAGTTCAACTGTAGTAGCAGACAGTGTACCTGGATTGGACCGCACTGGTAGGATGGTGGTGAGATGCTGAATGAGCTCCGTGGTTTTGTACATTTGCATTGCCTAAATTTACCAGGGACAAAGTTGTATTCGTTCATTTGCAACAAATGTTAACCCTGAGTCATGGCACAAAAGACTCTTATAGCAAAATCAGGATTCAGACCCAAGCAATCAGTACCAGACTTTATTGTTTGGACAATCTTGTTGCCTGATGCCTAGCTCCTAATTCATGCCTATATGTAATGCCCTGCAGAATTAAAGTCACTGTCACATATACCTTGTGGCCTCGGGAATTGAATAACAACTGGGTTGTAGTTAGGTGCAGTCATTATTGAAGTGTGACATCTTCGTAGGAGACATAATGAGGAAACCAAATAAGTGTATTCAGGTCAACATTAACCAGCAATTCATCTGGAATGCTGAATAAGGCTAGTGGGCACTGGGCATTGCAGGAATGCCATGACAACTTTAATAGGAATTGTACATATAACATAGTTGTGCACTTGCCAAAAGTCATTATTGTAAATGTACGACATAAAATTTAAGCCCTAACAGCACAGTGTTGTAAATGTATGTAAAGTGCTATCGAATTAATAGCCCTATATAAATGAAAAGATATTATTAATATTATTACTATAATTATTACAACATGAAATAGTGTGTACACATTTTCAAGAAGCAATAACCAGTCCATGGTGATTCATCAGTGTGAACAGACCTATAATATCATATATGTGAAGCACATAATGGCCATATGGCCTCGTATGCTGCTCAACCTCTGCAATAATAATAATAATAATAATAATAATAATAATAATAATAAATATAAAAAAAAAGTCCCTAAAAAATGTTAAGCTTTATTAAATGGATGTTGGAAGGACACCCTAAGCCTCCTGGACTTCCCAGCTTCTGCCATATCTGGCACTGTTTCAAAACTTCATAGCCTGCAGGTGTCAAAAAACCTTCAAACTCCAGTAAGCTTAAAAAAAATAATTAAAATTTCCAAAAATATCTACACCTTGATATAAGCGGGTAGACCCGATGAGTGGGGATACTATTAAACATTCAGTTAGGTGATGTCCTCAGCCAGTGGATCTTTTGACGAATGTTTTGGCCCCAAATAAACAGGTAAAGTTTTAAGGCGATTTTAAATTTCAAACTTTTTCCTGCACAAAGCCACGTTTGCCGACTTTTGGACAAAGTGTTTGGGTTTATGATCCCCAAGCCGAATCGGTCATCGATGTTCGGTCGAATTTAAAAGTGGCGAACATGTTTGAGCGAAGTTCGCTCTTCTCTAGTGGTAAGCATTTTGAGCCCATAGGTACTTCACTAAATATTATAGTATTGGACCTTAAAAATGAAATTTTATATATTTTTTTAACATAAATAATGCTTAAGGCCCAAATTGTAAATTTTCACAAGAGTAACAGGAGAAAATGGATCATGCATTTTTTATGTAATTTCTCCTTTTTACCGTCAGTGCAAAGCTCAGAAAGGAAGGAGCAAAATAACGGAATGCTGATTTGAGTGCAATCGTTTGAGGGTGCCATGTCACTTTGGCAGAGCCCCTGAGGTATCAGAACAGCAGATCCCCCCCCCTCATATTTAACCCCATTTTATAAACTGCACCTCTTAATGAAATCATCTAGAAGTGCAGTGAGCATATTGACACCACATATGTTTCATTAATATTATGCCACTGATCCTTGAAGAAAAAATAATTACATTTTTGCACCTAAAATGTTGTTTTAGCCATATATTATATATTTTCACAAGTGGAAATAGGTAAAATATAACTTCATAATTATTGCATAATTTCTTGTGAATGTGGTAAACCCCATATGTGACCACAGTATTGTTTGGCCACATTGCAAGTTTAAAGAGGGAGGGAGCGCTACTTGGCTTTTGGAGTGCAGTTTCCTAGAATTGTTGCAGTCTCCATATACATAGCCAAGAACAGCAGGAAGAACAGAAACCTCCTTCAAGTGACCTCAATGTTTGGAATCTATGTAATCAAACTAACCTGGAGAATCATATTGACAAGTCAGTTTTACCATATAGTGAACATGGTAAATATGAATCAGCCCACAAATTTATGAAATTGCACTTTTTTTTCAATTTCAACGCACTTGGAATTTTTTTCCTGCTCTCTTTTGCATCCTATGATAAAATGCATAGTGTTTTTTAAAACTAAAAAAAATATGTGAATGTGTTCAAAAGCTCAAAATGAGTTGAAGCACAGCTAGGAGAACTCAGAGCATTGTATATTTATTTTGCAAATTTTTCAGTAGAGTAATTCACAGCAAATGTATTCACCACAAATATGTTTTTTTTTGTTAAATCCAGCAAAGCTAGCAAATGCAACATTCAAATGATCAGCCATTATATGGAGTGATGTGTTGCTCAGTTTGTAAAGAAAGCCGTGCTAAGGCTGCCGTCACACTAGCATTCCCCTCTGCAGCGTCCTGCGGAGGGGAACCTCAAGCTGAGCGCATACACCGCAAGTCCCTATGTTTAACATGGGGACGCAGGTGTATGTTCTCGGGTGCAGATTGGCGTGTGCACCCATTCACTTCCGTGAGTCATTTGTACGGCTGCGGATGCTTGCGTACAAACCACACACTCTCGTCCGCACCCTGAACACGACATGTCGAGTTCCTGGTGCGGACGAGAATGTATGATTTCTGTGCATGCATCCGCATGCGTACAAATCATACATGGCGGGCAATGGCTGCGGACAGGGTGCGCATGGCAATCTGCACCCGAGCGCATATACCCGTGTCCCCATGTTAAACATAGGGACTTGTGGTGTATGCGCTCAGCTTGCGGTTCTCCTCCGCAGGATGCTGTGGAGGGGAACGCTAGTGTAAAGCCAGCTTAACAAGTACAAGTGTTCAATCTCTTAAAGTATGCTAATTGCAGGGTTACTGTACATACAAAATCAAGGGATACTTGGAAACAGTGATCATCAAGAAGAGTGTATACCCTTAACAATACTCCATTTTTCCTAAAAAATAAATTAAATAATATAAATAATATTGAAACTGTCACAATACTGAAACTGTGCACAGACTTCACCGACTATCATGGCAGTGTTTGGCTCTGTTCAGAGTGCAGATTCTGATGCTCTGCCCGATTGTTTTTTCTGGTGTTTAGAATCAGCACAGGAAGACTCAGGCATTGACAAGCTGTAAGTTGATTCATAGATAGGCTGTGAATTGATATTCTCAAGTGGTCAGCTTGCTCCTCTTATTAAATGTTGTGGAGAGGTCTATCACAGCTGCTCCCCTCCTATTTAATTTGGAGAAATCCTCCTATTTCTGCCAGCTATAGTTTATCCTATGCTGGTCGCTTAGGTGTGGTGTCTCAGACATTCTGGTGAAAGCTGTGCTACGTACTTGGTGCGGTTATTGAAGCTCTTCCCTGTTTTTCTGTAGCTCTCTTCCTGCTCTTGTTTTTCTTGCTCACACTCTTATTGTCTTTACCTTTGTGTGTGCATGCTTTGTGATTTGGCTTTGGCTTTCCCTTGTCTTTCTTTTTCTGTGGGCTTTATTGCTCCCCTGCTCCAGGGAGTGGGGGAAGTGGGAATCAGTTCAGGGCTGGATAGGAGCAAAGCCAGGAAAGGAGACCGAGGCATCTAAACTCACCATCAGGAGTACCCTGAGATGGGGATAGTTCAGAGCTCCTTAGCTTGAGGGGCAGATCAGGCACCATGATTCCCTGTTTATACATAGCCATTGTGACAGAAATATTGGACGTGATATTTTGTTTTTTATACCTTAAAAAAATTCAAAAGAAATGATCAAAACACAACATCAAAATTGTACCAGTAAAATCTCAGCTTATCGTACAAAAATAAAGCCCTCATACAGCTACTGAGACAAAAAAAATAAAAGTTAAAGCAATCAGAAAATGGTGACTCCAACCAAACATTTATTTTTGTTACAACTTTGCGATTGTTATTTCACCGCTTAAATAAAAATAAAGCTCTATAACTTTGGTATTGTTCTGATTTGGAGAATCATGAGGCTAGGTACGTTTTTACCATATAATAAACTGTTGCAGAAAAAATGAAACCCAAGAAAACAATAGTAGAACTACTTTCTTTTCACCATCTCACTATACTTTGAATTTATCATATGTCATCATAAAAATCTGCAAAGAAAAAAATCCTAAATATTCACAGAAGTCATACCCATTTGTCAGAGTAACCTTGGATTAGATTAGGTGTAAATATGCATGTACTGCACAATGCGGGCATTGACTGGCACTTCTCAGATGATGTGTGCACAAGGTTAAAGTCTTGTCCGAAGCTAATCCAATAAATGAAAATGAAGCAATTGTCAACTCATACAAGTACAGTTTATTCTTGAATTTAGATGCATTTTTTAATGTTTTCAACTTTGGTATTAACATAATTATATATGGTCTCTTAAGTTTAAAAAAAAATTACATTTGAGAACAAATGTTTTGCAAAATTAAAATCCACTAACACCTGATATTATATGTCTATTGTCTTACAAACATTGCTTACAAAGTTGGAAAAAATACCATTATTGTGAACAATATTAAAGGGGAAGGCCGGAGAGATAAAAAAAAAATTGTGTGGTTCCTGCACTCCTATATTATAATGCTGAGCTTTTAATGTTTAAAACTCATATTATTGACTTAATCACTAACTGCTTCTTACCCGTCACCCCTCCCTTATGGGACAATACATCCTGATTGAGCAACTCTCACCTCCCTCTCAATTAGCTTCAACTTGTCCAATAACAGACTCTTCCTCTATCAATCATGTGGTCATGACATCATAAAAGGTTCTACACTGAACCAGTATCTGTATATCTGCTTCTGTACAGAGAGGAGGGGTGTGACCACACCTCCTCTCCACAGAGACTTTCTCAATAGAATCTTATATGACATCATGCCCATATGATTGAATGAAGAAGTGTATGTTATTGGATGTGAAGATTCTAATTGCAGAGAGAAGGGGGACCAGAACAATCAGGTGTGACTTATTGTCCCATACAGGAGGGGTGACGGTTAAGGAGCAGTTAGTGAATTAATGATTTACAGGAGTTCTAAACATTATACAAGTTTAACAGGCAGCTCAGCATTATAGTATAGGAGTGCAGGGACCATACAAAAAAAATTATCTCCCCAGAGTTCCCCTTTAAAAGAATCTGGCAGGTGATTTTTTAGTTCAATACTAATGGTATCATTGAGTATACATTAAGCAATTTTAGAGGGGCTTTGTCAGCACAGGATGACTGTGTATACTAAGTGCAAGCGCTCGGTGCATCTTGGCTTAATTAATCATCTAAATACATCTTTCCACATGTTATGTCCACCTTTCTCTGGCTCTATGGAGTGAGAGTGGCATCTGAAAGAAATGAAGCAGGTTAGATGGTGTATTTAAATGCCTAGCTGCAAAATGAGGCACCAAGTGCCTGTTCTTGGTTTAAACAGTCATTCTGTGCTAAATGAGTCCACTTAACCCTCAGGTGATTCATGGAATTGTATAATATTGGGCTATGAAAAGAAAAATATTTTTTTCCCATAATAATGTTGCTTTAGCCCCAAGTTTTTAATTGTCAAAAGGCTAATAGGAGAAAACAGATTATCCAATATGATTTTCTGAGTACACTGATACCATACATATGTGATCAGAAACTACTTTTCAGACAAAATGCAAAGCACATAAGGCAAGGAGCACCATATTGGAGTTCAGATTTTGCTAGAATGGTTTAGAGGTGCCATGTCACATTGACAGAGCCCAAAATAATATGCCAGATAGCAGAACCTACATAAGTGACCCCATTTTAAAAATTACACATCTGAAATTAATTTATCTAGGAATGCAGTGAGCATATTAACATCCCTGGGACTTCACAGAATTTTATACCATTGGTAGTTCAAGAAAAACTAATTAAAGAAAACTATATACATTTGTATTACAAAACTTTTATTTTACTCCCAGATTTAACAGTATCACAAGGGAAAATGGATAAAACGTTGTAATACCCCATATGTGGCTCTATTTTATGGTTTAGGCACATGGAAGGCCTAGGGACATAAGGAGCATTATTTGACTTGTGGAACACAGATTTTCTTAGAATAGCTTTAAGACTCTATATGTAGGGTCCCTAAGATCCAGAATAACAGAAACCCCCTCAAATGTATATGCATTTACTACCATTGTGGCCAAAAGTATTGACACATACATATGGTTTAACATATGGCTAGGTACTCGTAGGCGTGAAGGCCCGTGACGGGGGCTATGAGCTTACGCTATTTTGGTCCAAAATATCAAACCAACTCCTCACATATTTTTTCCAAAAAATAATGTTTATTGCAATTTTTTTATCTTCCTGCAGTTTAAGGCTGGGCCCTCTAGGGGGCGTCAGTCACTTGTGGAGCATATTTTTAGTGCGGAACAGCCCGCCTTGCTTAACAGCTGGGTGTCATTAATAGGCTGTGCTCTGACACTATGTTCCACTTTGCCTGGAGTGGCTGCCGCCCTGGGGTGACCTCTTGTCCTGTAATACCACCAGTTTCCTCCTTGTGGCATGGATGGACGCAGATGCTACAATCGCCCCCGTGACAGGGTTGTAGGAGATTGCGCATCGGTGTTGGGAGACATGGGTTATCCCCTAAGAGGGGCTAACAGCATTCAGTAAGTGGCCAAATATGTTTTTTTTTTTTTCTCTTCTCCGATAATCATGTAACCTATTCGGTGAATTTTCAAAAGTATTGACACCCCTGCAATTCTGTCAGATAATACTCAATTTCTTCCTGAAAATGATTGCAATCACAAAATCTTTGGTATTATTATCTTCATTTAATTTGTCTTCAATGAAAAAAACACAAAAGAGAATGAAGCAAAAAGCAAAACATTGATCATTTCACACAAAATTCCAAAAATGGGCCAGACAAAAGTATTGGCACCCTCAGCCTATTACTTGGTTGCACAATCTTTAGCCAATATAACTGCGATCAACCGCTTCCAGTAACCATCAATGAGTTTCTTACAATGATCTGCTGGAATTTTAGACCATTCTTCTTTGGCAAACTGCTCCAGGTCCCTGATATTTGAAGGGTGCCTTCTCCAAACTGCCATTTTTAGATCTCTCCACAGGTGTTCTATGGGATTCAGGTCTGGACTCATTGCTGGCCACCTTAGAATTCTCCAGTGCTTTCTCTCAAACCATTTTCTAGTGCTTTTTGAAGCGTGTTTTGGGTCATTGTCCTGCTGGAAGACCCATGACCTTTGAGGGAGACCTAGCTTTCTCACTCTGGGTCCTACATTATGCTGCAAAATTTGTTGGTAGTCTTCAGACTTCATAATGCCATGCACACGATCAAGCAGTCCAGTGCCAGAGGCAGCAAAGCAACCCCAAAACATCTGGGAACCTCCACCATGTTTGACTGTAGGGATCGTGTTCTTTTCTTTGAATGCCTCTTTTTTTCTCCTGTAAACTCTATGTTGATGCCTTTGCCCAAAAAGCTCTACTTTTGTCTCATCTGACCAGAGAACATTCTTCCAAAATGTTTTAGGCTTTCTCAGGTAAGGTTTGGCAAACTCCTGGCTTTTTTATTCTCGGGGTAGAAGTGGGGTCTTCCTGGGTATCCTACCATACAGTCCCTTTTCATTCAGACGCCGACAGTAGTACGGGTTGAGACCGTTGTACCCTCGGACTGCAGGGCAGCTTGAACTTGTTTGGATGTTAGTGGAGGTTCATTATCCATCCTCCGCACAATCTTGCGTTGAAATCTCTTGTCAATTTTTCTTTTCTGTCCACATCTAGGGAGGTTAGCCACAGTGCCTTGGGCTTTAAACGTCTTGATGACACTGCACACGGTAGACACAGGAACATTCAGGTCTTTGGAGATGGCCTTGTAGCCTTGAGATTGCTCATGCTTCCTCAGAATTTGGTTTCTCAAGTCCTCAGACAGTTCTTTGGTCTTCTTTCTTTTCTCCTTGCTCAATGTGGTACACACAAGGACAGAGGTTGAGTCAACTTTAATCCATGTCAACTGGCTGCAAGTGTGATTTAGTTATTGCCAACACCTGTTAGGTGCCACAGGTAAGTTACAGGTGCTGTTAATTGCACAAATTAGAGAAGTATCACATGATTTTTCTAACAGTGCCAATACTTTTGTCCACCCCCTTTTTATGTTTGGTGTGGAATTATATCCAATTTGGCTTTAGGACAATTCTTTTTGTGGTTTTTCATTGAAGACAAATTAAATGAAGATAATAATACCAAAGAATTTGTGATTGCAATCATTGTCAGGAAGAAACTGAGTATTATCTGACAGAATTGCAGGGGTGTCAATACTTTTGGCCACAACTGTATATGAATGTGGCTCCTGATGCTCAGTGGCACATATAGGAATTTAAGCTGGGGATGTAAACCCAGACTTATTACACATGCCTGGGGAGCAGGCTGTCAGTGTGCAGGTGTGAATTTCCTCTGTGGTGGCTTAATGTCCGGGCAGTCTAGCCGATCGATCAGTCTGTGTTTGGCATAACTATTGTGAAGATGACCGTAACTGAAATGCTATAAAGAGCCACCGATTTGACTGAAAGCCGGGGCCTGGAAGGCAATTGACTTATCTTGAAATGCATATTTTAACTTGACTACTGGGACATTTGGCTTGGGGACATCATGTAAATAATGTACATTGCTTGACAAGTACCGTAATACATTGGAGGCAGTTTAGTATGCATAAATTATTTGATAGGTTCCGCTAAGCCAAGCTCCTGGCAGTGATGATGCAGGCAAAGCTCCTGTGCCCACATTATTGCCAAGGCATACTGGTACATCTACAGTATTTGTGAGAATATATTGCAAAATATAAAGTACTGGTATGTCCAATGTTCAGAAAGGGCTAAAGAGGAAAATCAGAACTGGATGGAGGGAACTAGTGATTTAGGGTAAGTAAGCGGCCAGGTGCTTATAATTTTTTATGTTCTATTTTTAAAAGAAAAACTGTCATTAATAATAAATTATAATAATAAATTTTATTTATATAACACCAACATAATCCGCAGCACTTTCTTAAATTTATGCTGGGCCGCAGGACACATGAATTAGAGTCTCGTTGTTCAAATACAGCAAGGTGTTTTTTGCTCTGAAACACTGTGAGATTTCAAAGAAAATCTCGTTTGAAAAGTTGGTAGGGGACTATAAGGAGAGATCTGACTAATACCTTACCACCCCTGGCTGACTTCACCCATATGGAGATACTAGTAAATCAAGTGGAGGGGAGCTTTTATGTTTCCTCTGAAACATGGCGGCATTTCAGTGTAAAACATACCTGACTGAAATCGTCAGTCTCTGTCCGTGGGCAGCATAAATCTATGTATCCTTTTTACCTCTTTAGTGAGCACCAGAAAAATCAACTTAAAAATATTCCAGAATTGTAACCTTTTTGTAGATAAGAGTCTGAAAACTTTGAATGAAAAGTGAAAAAAATTAATATTAAGTGCTTAGAATAAACGAGTATATTCCCTTTGAAAAAAAAAGACTTTAATCAATATCTCACTGAATACAAGAACAAACTTCCGAAATTTGATGAAGACTGAGTTTCATACAACATTTTTTAACCCATAACATGAAGGGAAGGCTTTCCTTACAAAATCTTATTTATCATTACCCCAATTATTTGATGTAAAATTGAATGCACCTCAAATCAAAAGCTACTACATCTAGTATTTTGTATATACCGCCATGATTTTTAAAAACAGCATTAAGTCTTCTAGGCATGAATTAATGAGTTGGCTTCATATTGCAACATGTATCTTTTTCCTTCTTCAGGAGAAACTTCTTTTTGAGCCTGGATCCTGACATGTAATGGCATATAATGATAAATTATCCTTCAGAATTCCCCATAGGTGTTCAGATGGGCTTAGATCAGGAGACACTTGGCCACTGAATCTCTTTCACCATTTTCTTCAGAATTGTAACAGATGTGTGTTTGGAATCATCGTCATGTTGGAAAACTGCACGTCTTTCAAGGGCACGGAGTGATGGGGGCATTTTATTTACTAATATATCAGGAAATACATCTGTGAATTAATGATACCATCAGTAAAATGTAGCTCCCCAACATCAGCAGCACTCATGCAGCCCCACATGAGGATAAAGCCACCACCATACTTCACTATAGGCACCATGGATTTTTCTAAGTTCATAAAAAAAATGCAACACATGGCCGGCTCTCACGTTAGTGCAGAAGTTGGGGAATTTAGGTTTGATTATAGAGTTTGCAGTTTAGCCTTGTATGTACAGTATGTTTTGTTTGTGTATATATTGATATTCTTAGTATAAGAAAACAATTTGCTATGTCTAGTTAGCTATTGCTTATCTTCCTCCTTATTATTTGACTATTATATTTATATTATTGATAATTTGGCAAGTAGACAAGAAATTGCATTTGTTTACATTCAGATAATTAGTATTAGGACTCATTGAGACATCAATGACTTTTATGAGTTCTATGAATTGATTTGAACGATAGAACTTGCATCCACTGTTTTTGGGGGAATGCTTGCATGCAGTTATATGCAGACTCTTTTTTTTTTTTTTCTGAAAAAAAAGGAACCTTATCCATTTTTGATCCTTGTCCAGAATGAAACTCGACAATACAGTCATGGACGAAAGTATTTGCACTTTGGAAATGGTTTCAGAAAATACAGTATTTTTCCCTGAAAATTATAATTATGCATATTTGGTTAGACACTTTAGACTCTGTTCCAAATTATTATGCAAATTGGTTCTAAGTGTCATAGGGTTTTATTTCTATTTTTTTTTCAATGAAACCCATTGATGGTATTGGTCTCAGGGTTCTTTGGATCATTGAAATCAATCTCAGATACCTGTGATAATTAGTTTGGCAGGTGAGCCCAATAAAAGGAAAACTGAGTGTTCCACAATATTACGCAGGCCGCAGTTTTCAAGTAACATGGAAAAGAAAAAGGATGTCTCTGCTGCCGAAAAGCAACAAATAGTGCAATGCCTTGGACAAGGAATGAAAACATTTGATATTGCACGAAAACGTAAGCGTGATCATCGTATTGTGAAGAGATTTGTGGCTGATACTGAGCACAGATGTGTTTGTGCAGATAGAGGCAGAATGGGGAAGGTTTCTGCCAGGCAAGTTCATCAGATTAAGAGAGCAGCTTCTAAAAAGGCCTTACAAACCAACAAACAGATATTTGAAGCTGCTGGTGCCTCTGGAGTCCCTCCAACCTCAAGGTGTAGGATCCTTCAAAGGCTTGCTGTGGTGCATAAACCTACTATTCGGCCACCCCTAAACAGTGCTCACAAGCAGAAACAGTTGCAGTGGGTCCAGATATACATGAAGACTAATTTTCAAACAGTCTGATGAGTGCCGAGCAACCCTGGATGGTCCAGATGAATAGAGTAGTGGATGGTTGGTGGATGCCACCATGTCCCAACAAGGCTGCGACGTCAGCAAGGAGGTGGAGGAGTCATGTTTTGGGCTGGAATAATTGGGAAACAGCTGGTAGGCCCCTTTAAGGTTCCTGAAGGTGTGAAAATAACCTCTGTAACGTATATAGAGTTTCCAACTGAGAACTTTCTTCCATGGTACAAAAAGCAAAAACGTGCCTTTAGAAGCAAAATCATCCTCATGCATGTCCATGCACCATCTCCTGCTACAAAGAATACCTCTGTGCCATTGGCTGCTATGGGCATAAAAGGAGATAAACTCATGGTGTGGCCACCATCTTCCCCTGACCTCAACCCTATAGAGAACCTTAGGAGTATAATCAAGCAAAAGATCTATGAGGGTGGGTGGCAGTTCACATCAAAACAGCAGCTCTGGGAGGCTATTTTGACATCATGCAAAGAAATACAAGCAGAAACTCTCCAGAAACTCACAATATCAATGGATGCTAGAATTGTGAAGGTGATATCAAAGTAGGGTTCCTATGTTAACATGTAACTTGGCCTGTTAGGATATTTTGGAGTTAAAGAGCTTTTTATTTCATTGAATGTGACCTGTTAATACTGTAAATTCAACAAATGGCATTTTCATTTCTTTCAAACATATCAAATGTTTAGAAACTCTACCGTGCCTAATAATTTGGAACAGTGCATTTAGATTTTTTTTTCATTTTGAAGATTATACTGCTATCATTGGGAGGTTTCTTCAATAAAATTTGATGTATACTTTAACGGGTGGTGAATTTTATTACACTGATCGTCATTTGCACCAACCATTTAGGAAAGTCAGAAAAAAAGAACATTTGCATAATAATTTGGAACACAGCGTATTTCCATTGTGTGTATTGGAACAACACAAAAAAAAACACAGAAAAAGAGGCAAATTGGAAAACATTTTACACAAAACTCCAAAAATCGGCTAGACATAATTTTTGGACCCTCAACTTTACATTTGTTGGACACCCTTTGGAATAAATAACTGCAATCAATTGCTTCCCTATAACCATTAAATAGCTTTTTACACCTCTCAACTTGAAATTTGAATTATTCTTCATTTGTAAACTGCTCTAGGTTTGTTAAATTTGAAGGTGGCCTTCTGGGGTCTTTGTCCTGCTGGAAGACCCATGAACTAGTATGCAAACCTAGCTTTCTGGCACTGGGCACTATATTGTGAACAAAAATCATTTGGTAATCATTCAAGAGGCCTTCACACAGTCAAGGCACCCAGTGCCAGAGCAGTGAAATGACCTCAAGACATCTTTGAATCTCCACCATATTTGACTGTAGATGGTTTGTTCTTTTTTTATGGACCTCATACCATTTTATGTACACAGTAGAATGATGTTGCTTACCATAAATCTCTATATTGGTCTCATATGTCCAACAGACATTTTACCAAAAAGATTTTGGCTTCCTGACATACATTTTGCCAAACTTCAGTCTAGCTTTGTTATGTCTGTAAGCATTGGGGTCCTCCTGGGTTTCCTCCATAGTGTTTTATTTTATCCAAATATCAACGGATAGTTCACACTGACACTGATGCACCCTGAGCCTGCAGCACGGCTTGGATACCTTTGGAGCTTAATTGGAGCTGCTTATCCATGACCCAGACTATCCTGTATTGCAACCTTTTATTAATTATCCCTGCCGTTCATGTCCAGCTACCGTGTCATGAGATGTTAACTACTTCATTATGTTGCACACCATGTGTAATGAAATATCAAATCTCTGGAGATGGATGTGTAACCTTAAGATTGTTGATATTTTTTAACAGTTTGGGTTCTCAAGTGCTTAAAAAGGTATATTTTGTTTCTGTTCTGCGTGCTTAATTTGGCATACACAGACACACAGTGCAAATATTGAATCAACTTCTCCCCTTTTTATCCGGTAATCATACCTTTTATTTCCTCTGCCCAAGTGCATGACCTTACATTTATCCCCATTAATGCTCATTTGCGATTTATCAACCCAAGCCTCTAGTTTACAAAAATCCTCCTCTAATATAAAATTGTCCTCCTCTGTATTAATTACCCTGCAGAGTTTAGTGTCATCTGCAAATATTGAGATTCTACTCCGTATGCCCCCTACAAGGTCATTAATAAATATGTTAAAAAGAGGCGGGCCCAATACTGCCCCCTGTGGTACCTCACTGTTCACTGTGACTCATTCTGAGTGTGTTCTATTAATAACCACCCTTTGTTTCCTATCACTATGCCAGTTTTTAACCCACTTACACATATTTTCTACCTATTCCCGTTGCTCTCATTTTATTTATCAACCTTTTGTGTGGCACTGTATCAAAAGCTTTTGAAAAGTCCATATACACCACGTCCACTGCATTTCTTTGGTCCTGTCAGGAACTTACCTCTTCAGAGAAGCTTATCAGATTAGTTTGACAGGAACAATCCCTCGTAAACCCATGTTGATATTGGGCCATGAGGTTATTTTCTTCAGATACTCCAGAAGAGCATCTCTTAGAAAACCTCCTAGCATTTTGCCCACAGTAGAGTTTAAGCTTACTGGCCTATAATTTCCAAGTTCAGTTTTTTCCCCTTTTTGAATATTGGCACCACATTTGCTATATGCCAGTCCTGTGGTACACACCCTGTTATTATGGAATCTTTAAATATTAAAAATTATGGCCTATCTATGACAGTACTTAATTGCTGCAGTACTCTAAGGTGTATCCCATCCGGGCCCGGGGATTTGTCAATTTTTTGTGATTTTTAGATGGTGCCGTACTTCCTGCTGGGTTAAGCAGGAGACATGTGATGGAGAGTTTTTGTAATCACTGATCATATTATCTGTCATGGGATTTTCTTGTGTAAATACTGTTGAAAAAAAGTCATTTAGTATATTGGCTTTTTCCTCATCCTCATCCACCATTTCACCCACATTATTTTGAAGGGGGCCAACACAATCATGTTTTAGTTTCTTACTATTTATGTAGCTAAAGAATATTTTGGGATTTTTTTTACTTTCTCTGGCAATGAGTCTCTCTGTCTCAATCTTTGCTGCCTTGATTTGCTTTTTACAGATGTCATTTAATTTTCTGTATTTATTTAATGCCTCATCACTACCTATTTGCCTTAATTCCCTAAATGCTTTCTTTTTGTCACTTATTGCACCTTTAAAGGTACCTTTACACGCCGTCACTGTGACTAGCAACAGGTATCCACCGCACATGCATGCGCACGTTTTTAACGGTGGATAACGATCACTGATGCCGCATATATACGCTGCCATTGCGTGCTCCACTGAAGGTATCTTTGTTCCCGGAAGTGCCGATAGATCCTGCGGCTTACTTCCTGAGGAATACCTTCGCTATTTCACACGCCGCTACCACAAAGGAATATGGGCGTACATATTTCGCGCCGTAAGTACATAGGCGTGACAGAGTTGTGTATTCCATGATACACAAGCGTTGATTGGACAACGCAATAGCGTCGTGATTGGCCAGCCTACGCTGGAATGCTGGCTAATACATGACGCCATTGAAATTGTGGACTGTGAATGGATAGCTCTTTAAATATGGCGCCCTGTGAAGGGACAGCCAATTGTTACACTGTAGCCCCCACCAATGATCGCTGATGGGGCGTAGTATGCATGACGCCGTGGTACACCCCTGGGAGTTCACTAGGCGACGCAACATCCATGCCTGTGCCCCGTTTACATGCCCCTACCATGGCAATTGTGCCTTTCTGTTGCCGTCGGTTTTTGAGCACGGCTAAACAACAGGTATCTGAGTCAACTGCAGGACACCGGGAGGAACTGCCCTATTTACACGCCGCCATTTCGTAGCAATTTCATAACAACAGGCAAAATTATCCCCAGTGCCCGGCAGTTGCTGCCTTCCTGTGGTGGCGTCTAAAGGTACCTTTAAGGTACCTTTACACGCCACCAAAGTATTTCCTAAGGGGATTGTACCAGACAGAGATGTTTAGTAAAAAGAAATGTAAACTACTAATAAAATAAAACCAGCAATTCAGTTAGTCCTCCCATAAAAACTACGAATCACAAGTCACCGAATGACAAGTCACACACTTACTTCAGTTCGCACTTACGCTCCGGTCACACTCAGCTAGTGTCACACTCGCTAAGGAAGAAAATTAAAATGTGTTTTTTTTTTTTTTTTTACATTTTTTTCTTTTACTTTAGCAGAAATCCAACCTACAGCTCAATGCACTTCCAAAGGACTGGACGCCCCAACCAGCAGCTTCTTATAAACCCTTGATTATGAACCCCCACTCTTAATTAACCCGTGTGAGTATAGCTACACCACAGGATTTAAGTGCAATGTAGTTAACCCTTTAACTTACAGATAGTGAAATAAGAGACTGTAAACTTGCATTCAGGGAAGGCGTCCCCCATGTTTTTGTGTGCTGGGTACCCCCAGATATAGCCTTTGTAAAACTTACAGTTAGAAGCCATGGAGGCAGTCACTAAGGCTGGAGGGAGCTTGATTGACTGTGGCCATTCCAGTGGCTGCATTTAGATTGCCATGCAGCAGGGTGATGACAGGTCCTCTTTAAGAAAGCCCAAAAAAAATAAAAAGTTAGAAAAGCACTCAGCAATTCATACTACAGCAACTCTCAGCAATTCATACAGGTACTTGTTGCAGGATTCCCAAATACCTCCTCACTAAATCGCAAGTCACACACTTCCGTTCGCACTTACGGTCCGGTCACACTCAGCTCGTGTCACACTCGATAAGGAAGAAGATTTAAAGAGGTTTTTTTTTTTTTACCTTTAGCAGAAATCCAGCCTACAGCTCAATGGACTTCCAAAGGGAAGTGCCACCACCATGTGTAATGATGGGGATGATGCTTTCAGGGTGATGTGCTGTTTAGTTTTCCATGACACACATAGCATTTTGCATTTAGCAAAAACTTCTGCTTTCATTTCATCTGAACAGAGCACCTTTTTCCACATGGTAGCTGTGTCCCTTACGCCGGCTTCACACCACGATTTTTCGGGTCTGGGGCTGTCCGGTGTGAACTGGACAGCCCCGGATCCGATTTTGCCCCTATTGTATCCCTATGGTGACGGATGGGCCGGATGGCAGTTATTTGCCATCCGGTTTTGTGTCTGGCCAGGAGGATCCGGCTGTTTTCGTTTTTTGCCCCGGATACAAAATCCGGGGCAAAAATCGCACAAAACCGGATCCTCCCGTATCCGGCACCCATAGCATGGGAGTCTATGGGCATCGGATTGTGTCAGATCCGACATAAAATCGGATCGGTTTCCAGAAACCGGATGCTGAAAGAGCAGCGGCTGTTAAAGGCAGCCGCCGCTGAATTACAGCACCTAGAGAGCTCCCCGGCTGAAATTTCAGCACCCCTGCCAGCTCCCCTGCAGTCGAGGTGCTGAAATTTCAGCACCCCCACCAGCTCCCCTGCAGTCGAGGTGCTGAAATTTCAGCATTGGACAGCGGCAGAACTGAAGCCGGCAAAAAGCAGGATCGGAGGGCAGATTTGTTCGGAGCTTTCAGGTTGTGTCCGGTGTATCCTGCAAAACAACGGACACAACCTGACAGCCGAAAACTGTGGTGTGAAGCCGGCCTTACATGGCAAGTGGAAGAAGGTGCTCTGGTTAGATCTGTCCAAAGTAGAACTTTTTCAAATTAATGTAAAACTGATTGAGGAAGTCAAGGTACACTGGAATTAGAACTGTGCCCTATTTACTTTGATGCAGTATTGCTCACATAATTTAAACATAGTATAAAGCTTTAAAAGTTCTCCTGTTCTGTAGGCTGTGTGCAATAGGCTAGGGTCACATTTAGAATGCAAAATGTGGTTATCGCATCCAGTTCCGGATGCGGTAATCTCATGTGCATTCAGACACATTTTGCATTCTAAATGTGTCCCTAAACCCGCATCCAGTAACCGGATTGCTCCTTAATGTGCTTTGTTCATCCCTGTTGCTGTGTGGATGAACAAAGGGTTAATGTGTTAAATATATGTGTGTCAAAGAGAGTCAAGGGTCTGGATAGATCTAGAGCTGGTTTGGCTTTTTTTATGATGCTTTGAATTGTCTTGTATTTTATGAAGGTAAAGTTAGTCAGTCCAATGATGGATCTTATGTCATGTAGTAGCAGTAGGGTTACATCTAGGAACAATTCATCCAAGCCAATCTCTCAGTCCAGACGGTGACCATGAGATGATACTCGAGTTGTCAGTAGATCTCGGAGGATCGTTAGGGCGGACAAAGCAGGGGAGGTATGTTTCTTAAGTTGTTGCCAAAGTATCAGACTGGCTTTAGCGTGTTTGTTTGGGGAAGTCTCCCTGATAACGGGGTGTGAACTGCTTAGAAGTAGGCTCCTAAGAGGTAAAGTGGACATGTGATCCTCTATTTCAATCCCGGCCTTATCTGCTCTTTTCCTCAACCACTCCATCATTCAGTTGAGCATCGAGGCATGATAATATTGGATGATATCAGGGGCCCCCATTTCTCCCCTGAATCTGGGCAGTGAGAGAGTTAGAGCATTGATGCGAGGTTTGCGTCCTTCCCAGATGTAATTGAAAATAATGGAGTTTGCTTTATTTAGAAGGTATCTAGGTATACACAATGGTAGGATCTGAAAAGTATGTACAGTACCTTTCAAAAGTTTGGGGTCACTTAGAAATTTCCTTATTTTTTAAAGAAAAGCACATTTTTTTTCAATAAAGCTAACACTAAATGAATCAGAAATACTCTATACATTGTTAATGTGGAAAATGACAATTCTATCCTCAAATGTCTGGTTTTTAATGCAATATCTATGCAAGATTATAGAGGCCCATTTCCAACAACCACCACTCCAGTGTTTTATTGGTACGTTGTGTTTGCTAACTGTGTAAAAATGGATGTTTAGAAAACCCTTGTACAAGTATATTAGCACAGCTTAAAACAGTTTGGCTGATTAGAGAAGATATAAAACTGACCTTCCTTTGAGCTAGTTAAGAATCTGGAGTATTACATTTGTTTTTCCTGTGAAACTGGCCAGAAAAAGTGAACTTTCATGTGAATCTCAACAGTCTATTCTTGTTCTTAGAAATGAAGGCAATTCCATGCGAGAAGTTGCCAAGAAACTGAAGATTTCCTACAAATTCCTACTCCCTTCAGAAGAGAGCACAAACAGGCTCTAACCATAGTAGAAAGAGAAGTGGGAGGCCCTGCTGCACAACTGAGCAATAAGACAAGTACATTAGAGTCTGTAGTTTGAGAAATTGACGCCTCACAGCTCCTCAACTGGCAGCTTCATTAAATAGTACCCACAAAACGCCAGTGTTAACGTCTACAGTCAAGAGGCGACTCCGGGATACTGGCCTTCAAGACAGAGTGGCAAAGAAAAAGCCATATCTGAGACTGGCTTATAAAAGGAAAAGATTACTGTGGGCAAAAGAACACAGACATTGGACAGAGGAAGATTGGAAAAAAGTGTTATGGACACATGAATCAAAGATTGAGGTGTTTGGATCACACAGAAGAACATTTGTGAGACGCAAAACAACTGAAAAGAAAAAAAGTGCCCATCAAGCCAATCCAATTTATGGGAGTGGCTTCAGGAAGCATGGGGTGAAATTTCTCAATTCTACCTCAGCAATTTAACAGCTAGAATATCAAAAATTACTGCTGTAATTGCTGCAAAGGGAGCAATTTTTGACGAAAGCTAAGTTTGAAGGAGAAAATTATTATTTCAAACACAAATTATTATTTCTAACCTTGTCAATGTCTGGACTATATTTTCTACTTATTTTGCAACTCATTTGATAAATAAAAGTATGCGTTTTCATGGAAAACACAAAATTGTCTGGGTGACCCCAAATCTTTGAACGGTAGTGTATATATTTTGATAATTGTGATTTGTGGTCTCAATACAGACTTGAATGCCTCAGTAATACTGACCTGAGCTCAATAGTTGAATTTGAGTTAGGAGACCCATGGCAAGATCATGCATTGCAGTTCACACTCAGATCGCAAAATAAACAATTGTGATAACTTACTTAAAGTCCCAGAAGAACCCTTTTTATCATGAAATAAACTGAAATTATAGAGCTAGTAATCCTTTTTCATGTTATTTATTGCCTTTTCCAAGTCATGTAATTCTGTGCATATTGCCTTTTTGTACACTGGAATAATAATTGACTGGAATAATAATTATACATAAGGAATAATCTTCAGGTGAAGTCTAGAACTGGAGAGCTGGTTCTTTATAACAGATAATTAGTAAATTAATTAGAAGTAGCTGGTCAGCGTGGGAGTGAACATAAACTGTAA
The DNA here is from genome assembly GCA_033576535.1 of Allobates femoralis. NCBI lineage: Eukaryota > Metazoa > Chordata > Amphibia > Anura > Aromobatidae > Allobates > Allobates femoralis. The sequence goes on along the minus strand of JARQOC010000009.1, from coordinate 134,889,702 downwards.
TTTATTTTCTTTGTGACAGTGTAGAACCCTTGTGTATGTTGTATGTCAAAGATCAGCTGGCTGTAAACAAATCATGCATGCACTGTAATACAACTCCAATTACATTGATTTTCTTTTTTTTTTTCTGTCAAAGTTTCATCAGAAAATCTCTGGCCAATACATTTAGTGTTTTCTAAAGGATCAGACACTTTCTCATGTGATTTATACTAAAATTCTTAATGCACTGCCTGCATAGTGCACAGTGCAACAGTAATCAAGATTCATCAAGGGAAGCAATGTTCTTCAATTTTCAACTACCAGGTTGGTTAAAGGGGACCTGTCATCCCCTGGTGCTTTCCATACTGAAAGCACCCCTAAATGTAGTGTGTCTGCTGCATTCAGGGAAGGGGTCCCCCATGTCTCTAGTCCCCCTATAAGTTGAACAAAACACTTTTGAAAATGTACAGACAAGGAGTCATTGCTGAGTAAGTCCCTCCAGACTCGTTAACTGTACACTTTCTAAAGTGTTTTGTACAACTTACAGGGGGCAAGAGACATGGGGGACCCCTTTCCTGAATGCAGCACACACGCTCTATTCAGGGGTGCTTTCAGTTTGGAAAGCAACAGCAAGGTAACAGGTCCTCTTTAAGTCTCTTGACCACTGTTTTTTTAGTTTTCTATAGTATAACTTAGAAGTATAACCTGGAGTCCTTCAGTTATTTACACCAGCTATACTGTTTCCCCTAAAATAAGTCATACAACAAAAATAATCCCTAGCATGATTTTTCAGGATTTTTGAAGATGCTTGAAATGTAAGCCTTACTACAAAAATAAGTCCTCAGTTGGGTCTCGTAGAGTCTTTTGAGTGTGATTCTTTTAAGGTACCTTTACACGCGTCAACTTTTCTAGGAATTTTACTGGCAACTTACTGGTTGCAGTGAAATCATGGAGACATTGTTCCATTTGTACACAACAACAAGATAGAACAATGTGTCCATGATTTCACTGCAACCAGTAAGTTGCCAGTGAAATTCCTAGAAATGTTGCCGCTTGTAAAGGTACCCTTATGGGTGTCTGATTTTCTTGTTGAATGGTTTATCTATTTATGATGCTAAGGGCAAAAAGGGGAGATGGTGACCCCTAGATAAAGTAGTGCTGGTACCTGGCTCCTCTAATGTCCCTATACAGTTTCCGCAACTGTCGCCGCCAGGATACCTATTCCCAGACTGACCCTGAACTACAACTAAATAAGGATCAGAGCAGGTGAAAACTAGTCAGCCCGGCTACCAACTAAAGATAAACACAAGGGAAACAAACAAAAAGGGAAGGGAGGAAACACTTATCTTGAGAAGAGCCACAGAGCAATTCAACAGAAACTCCAGGATACATTGCTGAGCTGAGAAGCTTCCTCCAAACACCTGACAAGCTATCACCAGCCGTGCTTCCTGGGAGTCAAGGGGAATATATATACAGCTCAAGGTAAGGGATCAGCTGGGTCCTAGTGACCTCCAGCTTTCACTAAAAGGGAAATGCCTCTTCAAGCAACAGAGAATTTTTTTTAGGATTTGGACTGTTTGGCCAAACGCTGTGACCTTCTGTGAGTGGCCTCTGCAGTCGCATCTGTGGCTACTGACACACTCGTGAGAGTACCCCCCTTCTAAGAGTGGTCTCTGGACACTCAGGACCAGGCTCGTCAGGATGGAAGAGGTGAAAGTTGCGGACCAGCCTAACGGCGTTCAACTCTGATGCAGGCATCCACAACCTCTCCTCGGGACCATAACCCCTCCAGTGCACCAAATACTGAAGGGAACGGTGCAACAAGCGAGAATCCACAACCTAAAAAATTTGAAATTCTAAATCTCCATCCACACAGATTGGATCTGGCGGCAAAGGAGACGACTCAGATGAAAGCACATATGGTTTAAGAAGAGATCTATGAAACACATTGTGAATCCTGAGTGCTTGGGGTATCTCAAGACGAAACGCTACAGGGTTAATGATGGCGGTTATCTTACAAGGACCAATAAACCTAGGTCCCAGCTTCCATGAAGGCTCCTTCAGCATCATATTCCTGGTAGACAACCACACATAGTCATTCACACATAGGTCCGGACCTGGCGAGTGCTTCTTGTGAGCATACGTTTATATCTAATATCTAAAAAAGTTGAGAATGCGCAATAGGGTCTTATCTTTTTTACACAGGTAAGAAAGGTTCAAAATTAGAATCACTCACCTGATAAGGTTGTGTCACACACAACCAGCTTGATCGCTCAGAAATGCAGCTGCTGCAGGGACAGTACCTCCACAGGTTACTGCGGTTATCGATCAATCTTCTGGACAAAGTAACTTAGGTCCGCGCTGCTGCCAGATGGATTTAAATGACACCAGAGACACCGGGATGTCTGGATCAAAGTGATGACTTGCTTTATTTTTCGACGCGTTTCAGAGCCACAAACCGAGCTCCTTCCTCAGGGAACATCTTGGATGGTGACTAGGGATGGGCGAATCTACTCGCTAGGACTCGTTACTCGGCGAGTAGTAAGGGACTCGCAGGACTCGGTACTCTGCGAGTTTCCCAGTGATTACTCGCACGAGTCCAATGCAAATCAATATCAATCCTAGTTTTGTCAGAAACGCTGACAAAACTAGGATTGCCATTGTTTGCATTAGACTCGTGCGAGTAATCACTGGCTACTGTGCCAGTGATAGCAGGGAAACTCGCAGATAACTGCTGTTTCTTTGCGAACCGAGTCCAGCTGTCTTCTCTGTGCAGCTCCAGGGTCCTAGAGCCCGCCTGCTCACAGACATTATGTAGCAGTGCTGAGATTGTTCTCAGTCTGCTCATTCCCTGTGTACAGACATGAATGTCTGTGCACAGAGATGATGTAGCAGTGCTGAGATTGTTCTAAGTCTGCTCATTCCCTGTGTACAGACATGAATGTCTGTGCACAGAGATGATGTAGCAGTGCTGAGATTGTTCTAAGTCTGCTCATTCCCTGTGTACAGACATGAATGTCTGTGCACAGAGATGATGTAGCAGTGCTGAGATTGTTCTAAGTCTGCTTATTCCCTGTGTACAGACACGAATGTCTGTGCACAGAGATGATGTAGCAGAGCTGAGATTGTTCTCAGTCTGCTCATTCCCTGTGTACAGACATGAATGTCTGTGCACAGAGATGATGTAGCAGAGCTGAGATTGTTCTCAGTCTGCTTATTCCCTGTGCATAGACATCTATATTTATGCACAGGGGATGTAGCAGAGAGGACATCGCGTTTTGGACTGCGTCGGACGGAAGAGGATTTTTTTAATTAAAGATGGAGTCCCTAATGGCTTTTTTTTTATTTCTAATAAAAAATTTTCCTTGTGTTGTGTTTTTTTTAAAACAATTTAATAGAAATTCATGGCGGTCATGTCTAATATTGGCGTGACCGCCATAAATTTCGGGCTTAGGGCCAGCTGATAATACAAAGCTGGCCCTAACCTCTTTATTACCCAGCGTGCCACCGCTACCAGGGCCGCTGGAAGAGCGGGGTTCAGCGCCAGAGGATGGCGCTTCAATGAACGCGCCATCTTCTGGGGCGGCTGCGGGCTGCAATTTGCAGCGGGGGGTGCCCAGAAAGCTTAGGCATCCCTGCGCTGCGGATTCCAGCCCCCAGCTGCTTAGCTGTACCTGGCTAGACATAGAAATTGCGCGGAGCCCCACGCATTTTTTTTTTATTATTTCATGAATTTCAGAGTCAGAGTCTCAGAGTCAGAATCTCAGAATTTCATGAAATAATTTAAAAAAAATGCGTGGGGCTCCGCGCAATTTCTATGTCTAGCCAGGTACAGCTAAGCAGCTGGGGGCTGGAATCCGCAGCGCAGGGATGCCCAAGCTTTCTGGGCACCCCCCGCTGCAAATTGCAGCCCGCAGCCGCCCCAGAAGATGGCGCGTTCATTGAAGCGCCATCCTCTGGCGCTGAACCCCGCTCTTCCAGCGGCCCTGGTAGCGGTGGCACGCTGGGAAATAGAGGTTAGGGCCAGCTTTGTATTATCAGCTGACCCTAAGCCCGAAATTTATGGCGGTCACGCCAATATTAGACATGACCGCCATGAATTTCTATTAAATTGTTTTAAAAAAAACACAACACAAGGAAAATTTTTTATTAGAAATAAAAAAAAAGCCATTAGGGACTCCATCTTTAATTAAAAAAATCCTCTTCCGTCTGACGCAGTCCAAAACGCGATGTCCTCTCTGCTACATCCCCTGTGCATAAATATAGATGTATATGCACAGGGAATAAGCAGACTGAGAACAATCTCAGCTCTGCTACATCATCTCTGTGCACAGACATTCATGTCTGTACACAGGGAATGAGCAGACTGAGAACAATCTCAGCACTGCTACATCATCTCTGTGCACAGACATTCATGTCTGTACACAGGGAATGAGCAGACTGAGAACAATCTCAGCTCTGCTACATCATCTCTGTGCACAGACATTCATGTCTGTACACAGGGAATGAGCAGACTGAGAACAATCTCAGCACTGCTACATCAGGCAGCAGGCGGGCTCTAGGACCCTGGAGCTGGCAGCCTGTACAGAGGAGACAGGATCTTATCTGTGCGAGTCAGCGATTACTTACAAAGTAAACGAGTCAATGCAAGTAAATGACAAAACTCGGATTGCTTCAGGCTGAAGCTTCCGAGACACATCTGTGATTTGTAAATCTCACACTACTCGCTATTACTCGCTTCCCCATTCATTAACATTGGACTCGCTAGACTCGCAACGAGTAGCGAGTCCTGTGCTCGGACTCGCTTGAGTCAAGCGATTCCGAGTAATTTAGGATTCGCCCATCACTAATGGTGACCCCTAGATAAACTAGTGCTGGCACCTGGCTCCCCTAACATCCCTATACAGTTTCCGCAACTGTCACCACCAGGATACCAATTCCCAGACTGACCCTGAACTACAACTAAATAAGGATCAGAGCCGGTAAACACTAGTCAGCCCAGCTACCAACTAAAGATAAACACAAGGGAAACAAACAAAGAGGGAAGGGAAGAAACACTTATCTTGAGAAGAGCCACAGAGCAATTCAACAGAAACTCCAGGATACACTGCTGAGCTGAGAAGCTTCCTCCAAACACCTGACAAGCTATCACCAGCAGTGCATCCTTTGAATCAAGGGGAATATATAGACAGCTCAAGGTAAGGGATCAGCTGGGTCATAGTGACCTCCAGCTTTCACTAAAAGGGAAATGCCTCTTAAAGCGACAGAGACATTTTTTTTAGGATTTGGACTGTTTAACCTTCTGCGAGTGGCCTCTACAGTCTCATCCGTGCCTCCTGACACACCCATGACAAATATACTACAGTGCAGTACCATATGTAAACAAATGATCAGGAAATATATCCATACAACATAAGGGCAAAATAAAGAGCTATTCCATCAAGTACAATAAAGGAATCATGGAGGACTCATTCTAAGAGCAAAAATTGTACTGCTTTCTGCAAAGAGAAGATGTTGGATATTTGAACGGTCCAGAAATGATGAGGAGAGTACGATAACCTCAGTCAACAGGTTACAAGGAGAATTCTGAGTAGCGCAAGTGTGGATCAGGTCAGCAATATCATTTAGTCCACTGTAAGACATGATCTGTGTATGGGTTGCTGACAAAAGAGAGCAAAGGCTTCGGTTTGACTTTGGTCATGAGTATGCTTGAATAAATGTTTATTTTTTTTTTTAATACAGGAAAAATTGTAGATACTGTAGTTTGTTGATTGGAAAATGAGACAGTCCCTGAAAATAAGCCCTAACACATCTTTTGAAGCAAAAATTATTTTATTTTTGGAGAAACACAGTATGTGAATTGATGATCTGAACAAGGAATTATAAATCATCTAAATGTCATCACTCATTCAGACTCTTTATAGGCCACTTACGTGCACAACAGCTGTCATCCAGCTCAACTCTGTACCCGATGCACCATAGCTCCCTCTTCCCTCACTTCCATGGACTCCGACTTGAGTTTCCTTTTTACGATGTGTTAAATAAATGTTGCTTATGTTTTTTTGCAGAGGAGTGTCACTGGACTCTTTTCACCCTGTGGCCTTGTTCACACATACCAATCCGTTTTTAACCCCTTAGAAAAACAGATCCGTTTTTCTAAGGGTGCCAATAGTGTCCCCTGAGGTTATGCACGTTTTTGGAACTTTTGGGACTTAGCCATTTTTTCACCAAAAACGCATGCAATAACGCATGCGCTAACGCAAGGTACCTATATGTGCCATGCAAAAACGCATTCGTTTCATATAGGACCCCATGTTAAAAAAACACATGCGCATGTGTTGTTAAAAAACGCATTGACACTTAAGTGCACCATGCGTTAACGCATATGCGTTTTTGGACTTTGAAAAAAAAACCAGTTCAAAATGTTCCCAAAAACGGATGTTATGTGTGAACTCAAGGCCTGTGATACATAATGCTACTGATGTTCATATGACAGATGTGGACTTCCTTACCTTTGTTCTTGGCTGCAAGGCAACCTGTCATGTTCCCAAACAACATTAACCCATACAAGGTTAATTTGAAAGCAAGTGGCATTACAATGCTGTCTGTCCATCTTAATGATAAAACATTTGCTTAATTCCTCCCCAAAGCCACCAGTTTTTATTTATAAAGGTCAGCCCAGTTTCAGTCATTGCACATTATGCAATGAGTGGAAGATGAAACATACCCTGGCATTTTGATTGATAGTTAGCTCAGTAGTGTATATGTGCAGAAAGCGCTGACAACGTTCCAAGGTGTGATTTAAGTCACCACTTACTCTATAGGGAGTTGTAACTAAAGTCTCAACATTCACACATCTATGATTAAAAGTCAGCAGCTTCTAGGTTTCAAGTTAATTTTCTCCCTATAGCCGCACTCTCAATAAAGTGGCCAAGAAGCATTTTTACTCCAGTTGCTTTCAGGTCAACCCTATATTTGCAGGTTAATAGCACTTAGTGGCATTATGGGATCCCTTTATTTTTTCCCAAGTAGGTTAGTAAAATATTCCCTTCTTTTAAGAACAAAAACTTGCAATACTCTGTCATGAGAAGTGGGTATGACATGAATTGCAGTGATGTTTAATGGTTGAGGTATGAATTAAAGCGTAACCGCCATTTAAATTTGTATTTAATAGTAATGTAGAGCAAAAGATTTTAATAAACTTTCAAATATACTTTATAAGTGAAATCTGGTGGAAAACCATTCATAAACCCTTTCTGTCGGAGTCCCCCAAGGTTCGGTCCTAGGACCACTATTTTTCTCCATATACACTCTCGGCCTAGGGCGACTCATTGTGTCCCACGGCCTCCAGTACTACCTCTACGCCGACGACACCCAAATCTACTTGTCCGGCCCCGACATCACCTCCCTACTCTCCAAAATCCCACAATGCCTATCCGCCATCTCATCCTTTTTCGCTGCTCGCTTCCTTAAACTCAACATGGACAAAACAGAATTCATAGTCTTCCCCCCAAGAAATTCCCCCCCACTTCCCAACCTATCCATCTGTGTCAATGACTACGCCCTCTCCCCAGTCTCCCAAGCCAAGTGCCTCGGGGTAATCCTTGACTCCACCCTATCCTTCAAGCCCCACATCGAAGCCATCTCCACATCCCTCCGGCTCCAGCTTAGAAATATCTCACAAATCCGCTGCTTCCTTACCCACGACACTGCTAAAACACTTATTCATGCCCTCATCATCTCCCGCCTTGACTACTGCAACCTCCTTCTCACTGGCCTCCCATCCAACTCCCTCACACCTCTCCAATCTATCCTCAATTCCGCTGCCTGACTAATCCATCTGTCCCCCCGCTACTCCCCTGTCTCCTCCCTCTGCCAAGACCGTCACTGGCTCCCCGCCTGCAAGAGATCCCAGTTCAAAACACTAACCATGGCATACAAAGCGATACACAACCTGTCCCCACCATACATCTCCGCCCTGGCCTCCCGATACCTACCCTCACGCAACCTCCGTTCCTCCCAAGAACTCCTCCTCTGCTCCCCCCTCATGTCCTCCTCGCACAACAGCGTTCAGGACTTCGCCCGGGCATCTGCCATACTCTGGAACTCCCTGCCCCAACACGTCATACACTCTCCGACCCTGAGAAGCTTCAAGTGTCACCTGAAGACTCACCTATTCCATCAAGCCTACAACCTGCCATGAGACCCAGGCGACGGCCCCGTAACTGACACTCCCCCAGTCTACTGTATCCCCACCCGCCCCTTGTAGACTGTGAGCCCTTGTGGACAGGGTCCCCTCCCCTCCTGTACCTATATGTCCTGATTGTCTAGAGTTATTGTAATTGTGCTTGTCTCCCCTATCCTCATGTAAAGCGCCATGGAACCTAATGGCGCTATATAAATAAATAATAATAATAATAATAAACTTTCCACAAGATGTTTCCACTTGACTGTGTCTGAAGCAGACATATGTTCATTCTCAGTCAGATCCGTCTTCACACTGAAGACAGCCACATAACCATATAAGGGTAAGGGAGCAGGGCCCACACATTGTCCGCACTGCTGACTGCAGCTGTTGAGGTGACAGTATGTCAGATTACCTCAGGCTACAGCATAGTGATGATCAATTTCATAATGTCAGGATCAGTGCAAAGTCCTCTCCCATTTTCTTGGCCCAAGCTTCTCTGCTCTGTCATCTGGCTCCTTCTCTGCTGGCACACAGCACTGCTCCCTATCAGCTGCTGACCATGCCCTCACAGCCACAAAATGCAATTTTTCAAAGGACAAAATGCTATGTGACTCATCCGTAACAACTAGTGCAGTATTGTGTTTTGGGTTTTGTTTTTTCAATTAAATTACATTTACACGTTATAGGTTTTGCTAAAATGTTCAGTAGTTTGTTGTAACTGCTTCTATACTTTATTTTAGTCACTCTCATTAATAATAATAATAATAATATAACAGATTGAAAAAATAAAGAAGCAAATATGTAGGTAGGTCAGAATCAATGATTTGTTAGAATTGAAAAAATCAAGTTGTGACGCCCCATACAAATAGAGATGGGCGAGTCCTAAAAGACTCGGAATCGCAAGACCCCAACGAGTCCAGCGAGTCCAATGTTAATGAATAGGGAACCGAGTAATAGCGAATAATGACATTTACAACTCGCTGATGTGTCTCTGAAAGTGTGCGAGTCCAAACTCGCTGGTTTTTCTCTTATTTTGAGGCTTGGAGCCGATGATGCGAGGGAAGCGATTCTCCAGCACACACCATGCTTTAAGGAAACAGGAAACGAGTCGCGCTGACAGGCGCACACACAGAGCAATCCATTCATCAGTGCAATCATGGCAGCAGGCCGTGGCACGGTGAACACACTGCGTCTTATTGCACTTGTGGAGGCTCGTCCATTTCTATGGCTCCCTACAGATCCTGACTATGGGGATACGACCCAAATTAATACAGCCTGGAGAGAGATCGCCCAAGAGATGTTCCCTGCGTTCCATCGGAGTGACCATGAGGAACAGAGCAATCTAAGTAATTTAAATGAGTTCACACGTTATATATTGCATTTACTGTATATATACTCGTGTATAAGCCGACCCGTGTATAAGCCGACCCCCATATTTTTGCCCCCAAAAACTGTGAAAACATATTGACCGCCATCCTGGTATGCAGCGGCTATCACTGGTAGACAGCCCCCCAGCAGAGTATACACCTCCCCCTGCAGAGTATACAGGCCCCCAGATGGGTATACATGCCCCCATATTGTGGTATACAGGCAGGGGCGGACTGGCCCAGGTGCCACGGGTCATGCGGCTGCAGGAGCATGAATCATCCGCATGTCCCTGAAGCAGCAGGCGGAAACGGAAGCTCCTGGCCGCGCGATGACGTCATCAGCGCGCGGCTGCGTCCGGGAGTGAGCGTCTGTGAGTGGCGTGCGGCTGCGACTGTGAGCAAGCGGCTGTGAGGAGCGCGAGGCTGCGGCTGGGAGCGAGCCCTAGGAGACTGCGGGAGCTGCGGTGACTGTGAGGCGGCCGCCAGTCAAACCCCCCCCCCACCCCCCGTCCTCACCTGTGTCGGGCCGGTGAGGGAGGGTTGCCACCCAAACTGTAGGGTGCCAGTCAGTCCCTGTATACAGGGCCCTCAGTGGGTGTACAGGCCCCCCCAGCAGTGGGTATACAGGGCCCCCAGCAGTGGGTAGACAGTGCCCCAGTGGGTATACAGGGCCCCCAGCAGTGGGAATACATGGCCCCCATAGCAGGGTATACAGGACCCTGAATGTGTTATCATGCTCCACCGCATAGTTGCCTATATTTGGATGGGGTCACAACAGTACACTTAGTTTAAGGTCTGATCCTCCTGGCTCTTCCGGCCAAGGGGTTGGGTGTATATAGATACCACTAATGACCAGAGTCTGGTGCTCGCACTATTACATTCTCTATGCGTTGACATGTGTCCTGCCTCATTTGTGATTGTGGCCACGTGAGCTCAATGTCCGTAATGCTGTTGATGATGTTCCACACTGTCGTGTCACTGTGCCTTGTATACACATTACACACACAACATGAATAAAATGTTATTGTTGATTTGTACACATACTTTTGGTGTTTCAAATATTACACATCTCTAAACCCGGTTTGAAATCATTTCACAGTTGACCATCTTAAAAAACGGTGGAGGAGCTGCCGTGACCAGCATAGGAAGCAGTACCGGCAGTACTCGGAGAGAGAACCGGGAGCCGCTCCATTGCTGACCCACTACCATTTCTACGACCGGCTGTCCTTCCTTCACCCGGTGGCCCGTATGCCAAGGTATGTGTCTGCAGCACTGTTGTGTACAATTATTATTATTTATTAATATATACATTAGGTTCCAATTCGGCTCTGTGGGTAGCAGAGTATACAGGCTGCTCTGTGGGTAGCAGAGCATACAGGCGGTTCTGAGGTAGCAGAGTATACAGGCGGCTCTGTGGGTAGCAGAGTATACAGGCCGCTCTGTGGGTAGCAGAGTATACAGGCGGTTCTGAGGTAGCAGAGTATACAGGCAGCTCTGTGGGTAGCAGAGTATACAGGCGGCTCTGTGGGTAGCAGAGTATACAGGCCGCTCTGTGGGTAGCAGAGTATACAGGCGGGTCTGAGGTAGCAGAGTATACAGATGGCTCTGTGGGTAGCAGAGTATACAGGCCGCTCTGTGGGTAGCAGAGTATACAGGCGGGTCTGAGGTAGCAGAGTATACAGACGGCTCTGTGGGTAGCAGAGTATACAGGCCGCTCTGTGGGTAGCAGAGTATACAGGCGGGTCTGAGGTAGCAGAGTATACAGACGGCTCTGTGGGTAGCAGAGTATTCAGGCCGCTCTGTGGGTAGCAGAGTATACAGACGGCTCTGTGGGTAGCAGAGTATACAGGCCGCTCTGTGGGTAGCAGAGTATACAGGCGGGTCTGAGGTAGCAGAGTATACAGGCCGCTCTGTGGGTAGCAGAGTATACAGGCGGGTCTGAGGTAGCAGAGTATACAGACGGCTCTGTGGGTAGCAGAGTATACAGGCGGCTCTGTGGGTAGCAGAGTATACAGGCGGCTCTGTGGGTAGCAGAGTATATAGGTGATGAGAATAGGGTTAATAGATGGTGCTACAGTGTTGTGGCAGGCTAGAGGGAGCAGAGATCCAATTACTGCCATCATTACTGACCTTATTAAAGATAGCGGCCGCAGCTGAATGACATCATGGCAAAGGTAAACATGGGCTGTGGTTAGCTGCAGGAGGGCAGTGAGAGGTGTGGGTTGTTTGGCAGAGGGCGTGGTGTGGGCGGGGTGAGCGCGGCTCCTGCGTCAGATATGCTGCGAGCGCGGACCCGCGGCAGATTCTCCGGGAGCAGAGGACGTGTCCGGTACGTCCGTAGCCCCCAGCCTCCCCGTTGTCCGCACACACAGCCCCGCTGTGACCTCTGCAGTGTCACAGGCCCCGGCGGGCGGCTGTCATCTCCTCCTGACACTGACCTCCTCCTGATTTGATTGTCTGTGTTGTCCCCCCGCTGTCAGCATCAGTGATCTGCTAAGACCTGTGGGTGCACAGACGGGGCAAGTACAAATGCCAGCATGGCGGGGCGGATGTGGCGCTGTCAGGGGCGCAGGTCTTGCTGGGAGCGGAGGGCGCGAGGCCGCTCGCGAAAACGCTATAGCGGCTGTGTGAGTTAAGCGTCTGCGGCTCGCAAAAGCGCATACGCGTCTCCGCTCGCAGTGACGCTAAGGAGTTTGGGATTCGGCAACAGTGCCCAAATTTATATAAATAGATTATATATATACTAGCTGTGAGCCCGATGCAAATGCATCGGGTGTCTAGAATATTTTTTTTTTTTTTTTAGATTTTCAAATAATAATCCAATATAGTAGATAGGAATTTTTTATTTTATTATTTATTTTGTTTTGTTTTTTTACTATTTTTATTATTATTAAATGTATTTATTATTTGTTATTTTAAGAAAATTTATTTGTATTAAAATTATTTTATTTTATTTAAAAACCGCATCTGCGGCGCGGTTGCGGTAATCCCCATAGAAAGTATAGGGGGACTTGCGGCAGGTGCGGCAAAACCGCACTTGCCGCACCTGCCGCAAGTCCCCCTATACTTTCTATGGGGATTACCGCAACCGCGCCGCAAGTGTAGCGACTCGCAATGGCCTCGCGGCCATTGCTCGCGCTACACAGCGACTCGCAATAGATCCCCATTGAAAGTATAGGGGGAGTTGCGGCAGATGCGGCAGCTGAGGTAGCGACTCGCAATGGCCTCGCGGCCATTGCTCGCGCTACCTCAGCGGTAAATCGCTAACTTTGTAGCCGGGCCTCTGGTTCTATTTTCGACCAGCGACTCGCAATGGCCGCTTCGCGGCCATTGCTCGCGCGTGGTGACGTCACAGCGTGACATAGCCACGGCGTTTTCGGGGTCCGACACAAAAATGCCTACGGCAATTATATAGTAGATTGTATACGTTTCAACCCCTTCCCTGGTTTATATAGATGATATAAGCTAAAAGTTTTGTAAATTAAGTATGTAAAGTTAAAAGTGAAGTCAGGGGGACGTTTTTTTCATGTGAACCATTGGTGTTATTGATCGTCTAGATTAGATGGGATGGGGGGGGTGGGTGGTAATAAGGGGGGGAAAAATTATGTATTATTATGGAATTAGCAAACAAAGTCACGTATTCCTTTATGTTATGTACAGTTGCTTATTCTTTAATAATAATAAAAAATATCTGATTAAGAATACACAGATACACAGAGTCTAAAAAGCGTGCAACTTAATGTTTGACCTATGTTTTTGTTTCCAAATGCAATGCATTCACCAAATTTTTTTTTACTTTACCCACAGAGAAGCTTACTACAGAGGGCGGCGTGCAGCTAACCCTCCACCTCCAAACAGAAGGCGGCGTGGAGAAAACCCACCACCACCACCGCCGTCGCCGCCACCACCACCACCGCCGTCGCCGCCACCACTACCACCACCGCCGCCACCAGCGGCAGGGCCATCACCACCACCGCCGTCAATCGCCACCACCACCACCACCGCCGACACCAGCGGCAGGGCCAGCACCACCACCGCCGCCACCAGCTGAAGGGCCAGCACAACCACCGCCGCCACCAGCGGCAGGGTCAGCACCACCACCGCCGCCACCAGCTGCAGGGCCAGCACAACCACCGACGCCACCAGCGGCAGGGCCAGCACAACCACCGCCGCCACCAGCAGCAGGGCCAGCACCACCACCGCCGCCACAAGCGCCAGGGCCAGCTTATGGTCTAATCCCGGGGTCACCTCATTTTAATTTAAAACAGAGTAATGCTGACTTTGCCCGCAGTATAATACCATTCATGGATAATATTCCATTTGACAGGCTACTGCGGGCAAGGTCAGCATTACAGATAGTGCTTGAAGCCTGTCAGCCTAATAACCACCCAGGTGAGGTTTTTGAGCATTTGGATGGGTGGAAACTATCGGCCTCTAACAGGCTAGGCAGGCCCACACCCCGGGACAGCCATGTGCCACCCCACATGGCTATACCACATTTGCCTCACTGCCAGTGGCCACCTAACAGGGACCTACCAGCGTTCCCTACACCAGAGCAGAGGATCCACCCTCAAGGGTTAGCCCAGGCCATACATGGGGCCCTTGACCTTTTAGAAGATGGACAGCCCACCTACCAGGACCTGTAGGGCTCCATTTGTTATTTAAAACTTTCTTTTTATGTAACATTTTTTTGTTATCTTGAGCAAAATGTTCAATTGCTCTGATTTTGTTGGTGATATTGGTTGGGGGTGTGTCGTTTCATATGGTCACAATGTCCAACCAGTGCTGCCATTTTGTTTTTGAAACACAGTTTTAAAAAACAGCTTTGTGTCTGTCTTTTTTCAAGGAATGGATGTGTACTTTTTTTTGTGGGTGGGCTTCAAGTCATCATCATTATTATAATTATTATTTATTTATATAGCGCCGATAGGTTCCATGGCGCTTTACATGAGGATAAGGTACACAAGGACAAGTACAATAAACATAGACAATAAGGTCATACAGGTACAAGAGTAGAGGACCCTGTACGCGTGGGCTCACATTCTACGAGGGGTGGGTGGGGATACAATAGGGTGGGGAAGGTGTCGGTCGTGGGGCGTGTAGCGGGGTCTCATGGCAGGTTGTAGGCCTGTCGGAAGAGGTGAGTCTTTATGTGTCTCTTGAAGGTTCACAGGGTAGGCGACTGACTGTTGAGGTGGGGCAGGGAGTTCCAGAGCATGGCGGATGACCGGGAGAAATCCTGTATGCGGTTGTTGGAAGAGGAGATGAGGGGGAGTGTAGGACAAGTTGGTGGGATGAACGCAGGTTGCGTGAGGGATGGTATCGGTAGATCATGTCGGAGATGTATGGTGGGGATAGGTTGTCTAAGGCTTTGAATGTCATGGTCAGTGTTTTAAAGTGAGCTCTCTGTGGGGCGGAGGGGCCAGTGAAGGGCTTGGCAGAGGGGGTAGGCAGGGGATTAGCGTGAGGACAGATGGATTAGTCGGGCAGCAGAGTTTAGTATAGATTGGAGAGGTGCAAGAGAGTTGGCAGGGAGGCCTGTGCGAAGAAGGTTGCAGTAGTCAAGGCGGGAGATGATGAGGGCATTTATGAGTGTTTCAGCAGTGTCAGGATTGATGAACGAGCGAATTGGTGAAATATTTTTGAGTTGGAGTCACAGGGACTTGGTTAGGGACTAGAGGTGTGGCTTGAAGAAGAGGGAGGAGTCAAGGATTACCCCGAGACATTTGGCGTGGGGGACAGGGGAGAGAGCATCATTAGCAAGTACTTTACGGCCCGCATGGCGCATGAAGTCACATTGGTTACTAAGTGTGAAATCATGACTCCACATACAACTGTTGCTGACAAATAAACAGTGCCTGTGTTTGGGGGGTTACTTAATGCCTCGCTATGGCAACAAGACTATGAACACACATGTGAGAGACTGGGACGTGTACATGCTACACATCGCGTCTACGCGTTTTCTACGGAGCGTACAGTGGGACCCTTCACCAGGCACCAGCAGCATGATAGTACAAGAAACGCCCACGATGCAGGCATAGGCTTGGTGCCTCGAAAAATTAGCCCAAGGGGCTGTTTGTCATTTTGGGTATAAATGCAGGCCTAAGGGCCATGATAAGCTTGTTAGCCTGGGTGTCTCCAAAACCATGATAAGCTTGTTAGCCTGGGTGTCTCAAAAAATTAGCCCAAGGGGCTGTTTGGCATTTTTGAAATAAATGCTGGCGTAAGGACCATGATAAGCTTGTTAGCCAGGGTGTCTCCAAAACCATGATAAGCTTGTTAGCCTGGGTGGCTCAAAAAATTAGCCCAAAGGGCTTAATAAAGTCTATATTTAAATAAAGCAGGGCGCTTGGCCCATAGCATATTATTGCTTGGACTATGAGCATAGAACAAGCAAGGCCCACTATGCAGGCATAGGCTTGGTGCCTAAAAAAATTAGCCCAAAGGGCTTAATAAAGTCTTTTTTTACATAAAGCAGGGCGCTTGGCCCATAGCATATTATTGCTTGGACTGGGTGCCTAATGAAATCAACAGAGCTAAGGGACATGTCATTAATTCCTGTCCAAAATGGGCATATTGTTAACAGCGCAATCTCCCAATCATATAATTTATGATTAGGTTAATCTAGGATTGTGTACTGTCGTCTGGAGGGCTTAGGAACTGTGATGATATCCAATCCTTGTTGAATTTAATTAGAGTGAGCCTGTCGGCATTTTCTGTGGTGAGGCGGGACCTTCTATCAGTGACTATACCCCCAGCGGCACTGAAAACACGCTCTGATGTCACACTAGCAGCTGGGCATGCCAGCACCTCCAAGGCATACAATGAGAGCTCAGTCCAAGTGTGCAGCTTGGAAACCCAGTAATTAAAGGGTACAGAAGGGTCGGTTAGGAAGCTGGTACTGTCACTGAGATACTGCTGCAGCATGTTGTACAATTGTTGTCTCCTACTCAAGGTGACCGTAGGCAAATTCCGTTCTTGATTGGAAGGTCTGTTGAACATCGCCCAGTTGGCGGACATCTTACCCCCACCTCTTCTTGTCATTGATGGCGTTTGTGTCCCAACCAAAGGCTGCTGTTGCAAAGAGCTGGTTCTTCGATGTATAGCGGATTCAGACGGTGATATTGCCAGCAAAATATCAAGAAGAACCCTCTTTACAGTATCCATCGTTAAGCCCCTGGATGAGTGCGACAGCAGCGAATGAAATTTGTCTTTGTACCGTGGGTCCAAAAACGTTGCCAACCAGTAGAGGTCGCTGTCATAGATGTGTATGACGCGTGGATCTTTGGAGACACATTGACACATTACTTCAGCCATGTGTGCTAAGCTGCAAAGACTCATCTCCTCGGTTACAACAGAATGAAGATCACTTCGCGTCGTGGCCTCTAAATCGGTGTCCGCCTCCTCATCTTCAGCCCACCCATGCTGTACCGACATAAACGTAGGGTTGGGAGTCCCATCTGGGTTCACATCAGTACCAGAGAAAAATAAATCTTCTTCATCATCACCCTCATCACCATCTTCCTGAACCAATGTAGCCTGCTGATATTGGCTTGGGTGGCTAGGATCAGCGATGTTCAATTCTGGCTCCATAGCCATCCGCTGTGCTCTCAAAGCATCTGTTTTGAGATTCATTAGGGATTCTTGGAGCAGGCAGAGCATGGGGATGGTGAGACTGATAATCGACTGATCCCCACTGACCAGTTTGGTGCAGTATTCGAAGTTATCCAGCAACTCGCAAAGGTCAGCGATCCAGACCCACTCGAAAGTACTGATGTGTGTGGTATGACTTCCGGGTTGACGGGCATGTTGCAGCTGAAATTCCGCTATTGCCTTCTGCTGCTCATTAAACCTTGCCAACATATGGAAGGTGGAGTTCCATCGCGTAGGCATGTCGCAAATTAGCCTGTGTTTCGGCAAGTTAAATTGGATTTGAAGGGCTGAAAGACTTGCAGCTGCTGTGGACGAATGTCTAAAGTGGGCGCAAATTCGCCTCACCTTATCCAGTAGCTCAGATAACTCTGGGTATATTTTGAGGAATTTCTGTACTACCAGGTTCAGGACGTGAGCCATGCAAGGCACATGTACAAGTTTACCGTGCTTTATTGCCGCCACAAGGTTTGCACCATTATCGCTCACAACTAGACCTGGTTGTAGTTCCAGTGGGGCCAGCCACTCATCGGTCTGTTGCTTGAGACCTTTCCACAACTCAGTTGCAGTGTGACGTGTGTCACCTAGGCAGATAAGCTTCAGAAGAGCCTGTTGTCGCCTTGCAGAAGCAGTACTGCAAAGCTCCCAACTCGGACGTGATGGTGCGGGAGGCTCAGCAGTGGACAAGGAATGGCAGAAGCAGATTGAGCACTGGACATATATGAGGAGGCAGACACCCGGAATGATGTTGGGCCCGCTATTCGTGGAGTTGGTAGTATGTCAGATGGTACAGTTTTAGAAGTTGGGACACTCTCCAACAGGTTGATCCAGTGAGCCGTTAGTGAAATGTATCTGCCCTGTCCACAACTACTTGTCCACGTGTCCGTTGTTAGGTGGACTTTTGCGGTGACAGCATTTGTTAAAGCACGTTTTAAGTTGTTAACCACGTGCTGGTGTAAGGCGGGAACGGCACTACGTGAGAAAAAGTAGCGGCTGGGTACAGAGTATCGTGGTGCTGCCTCAGCCATCAACTCCCGAAAAGACTCTGTACCCACAAGCCTAAACGGCAACATTTCCACAGCTAACAACTTGGCTATTTTCGCAGTCACTTTTTGGGGAATATGGGTGTGTCGGTTGGAACTTCCGCTGTCTTTCATACAGCTGTGGCACAGACAACTGCACGTTTGGACCAGACTGACAAGAGGATTGACTACTGTCATGTCTGTCTTGTAAAGCACCTTGGGAGGAGTATGCTTGAGCAGGAGCTGAAGCCTGAACACTTGCTGGTGAAGGATGGATCTGAGGTGGCCTGGAAGTGTTGGGATCAGAAGGCACTGATTTTGAACCCTAATAAGGCGCCCACTGAATTGGGTGCTTAAGAGACATATGCTTGCGCATACTGCTGGTGCTCTGGTTTCCTTTTACCGTGCCTCTGCTTAGCCTTGCCTGGCACATCTTACAGATAACCATATTTGGTACTGTTGGGCTATCCTTAAAAAATTGCCACACACTGGCTGTTCGTCCTTTATTTTTAATTGGAGGAAGAGGAGGATGACTCTGTTCAACACCAACTGTGGACACATTTTGGGCAACTGTGTTTGCAGTTTGTGCAACAGTTGGTACAGTTTGTGCCACAGTTGACGCTATTTGGGCAACTGTTCTCACAGTTTGTGTTCTGGAGACAGTACGCCTTTGTGATTTTGCCAGTGGTACATAGCCACTTTCGTCCTCCTGGCTGCTCTTTTGGCTATGCAATTCAGCAATCCAGGTAGGATCTGTGGTGTCATCATCCACCCCTTCCAGTTCAAAGGATTCTGGATAAACTGACTGAGCTGGCTGGCCAGATGAGATGTGTGTCTCATCATCCTCATCATCATCCACCTCCTGAGATACTGTTTGCATTTCGTGAAAGTGTCTTTCTTCTGGACGAGGTGCTTCCAAACTTTGGCCATGAGTAGACATTTCGTCTACTTCAAGTATCTCGTCAGGCAGTGACAAAGAAACCCCTTGATAAGAACCGAATAAGTCATCGGAGTGACCAAGGTCCATATCCAAATTTTCCTCTGGCTGCCGATGGGTTGAGGCAATAGGAAGACTTTGAGAATTGGATGGCGCTGCATTGTCTGTAGCGACACTAGAATGTCTTGCCACGGATGATTGCGTACTGCAAGAACCAGTGGTCGAGGGCGTCTGAGCCATCCAAGATGTTATCTTGTCATGCTCATCCGGCCTCAACACACGTTTTTTTTGAGTAATGGGATTTCTAGGTAGAAAAAAGGACGTTCTATCAATCCTAGGCTGTGTACTTGTACCAGTGCCTTCTTGGGCAAGACTGCTGCGGCCACGACCTCGTCCCTGTCCCTTTGCAACATCCTTTTTGGTAATTGTTTTTTTTTTTGAGACATTGTTGACGAATGCACAGTCACCGAGTTGGAGTTAGGTGTTGCTGTATGCGTCACTTGCTGGTGGGGTAAGTGTGCGCGCTCACACTTGGCAGTGAAGCCGCACACTACACTCACTAAAAAAAATTGGTTTTAAGTGCGCACAGCCACCGATATGTGGTTTGGTGTTGCTGTATGCGTCACTTGCTGGCGGGGTAAGTGTGCGCGCTCACACTTGGCAGTGAAGCCGCACACTACACTCCCTAAAAAAATTGGTTTTAAGTGCGCACAGCCACCGAGATGTGGTTTGGTGTTGCTGTATGCGTCACTTGCTGGCGGGGTAAGTGTGCGCGCTCACACTTGGCAGTGAAGCCGCACACTACACTCCCTAAAAAAATTGGTTTTAAGTGCGCACAGCCACCGAGATGTGGTTTGGTGTTGCTGTATGCGTCACTTGCTGGCGGGGTAAGTGTGCGCGCTCACACTTGGCAGTGAAGCCGCACACTACACTCCCTAAAAAAATTGGTTTTAAGTGCGCACAGCCACCGAGATGTGGTTTGGTGTTGCTGTATGCGTCACTTGCTGGCGGGGTAAGTGTGCGCGCTCACACTTGGCAGTGAAGCCGCACACTACACTCCCTAAAAAAATTGGTTTTAAGTGCGCACAGCCACCGAGATGTGGTTTGGTGTTGCTGTATGCGTCACTTGCTGGCGGGGTAAGTTTGCGCGCTCACACTTGGCAGTGAAGCCGCACACTACACTCCCTAAAAAAATTGGTTTTAAGTGCGCACAGCCACCGAGATGTGGTTTGGTGTTGCTGTATGCGTCACTTGCTGGCGGTGTAAGTGTGCGCGTTCACACTTGGCAGTGAAGCCGCACACTACACTCCCTAAAAAAATTGGTTTTAAGTGCGCACAGCCACCGAGATGTGGTTTGGTGTTGCTGTATGCGTCACTTGCTGGCGGGGTAAGTGTGCGCACTCACACTTGGCAGTGAAGCCGCACACTACACTCCCTAAAAAAATTGGTTTTAAGTGCGCACAGCCACCGAGATGTGGTTTGGTGTTGCTGTATGCGTCACTTGCTGGCGGGGTAAGTGTGCGCACTCACACTTGGCAGTGAAGCCGCACACTACACTCCGTAAGGTGGTGTACGTGCTAGCAGCAACGCACTGGTCTGCCACAGAAAAAATAACGCTCTATGGCTTATTAGGAACAAAAATCGATCTGGTGCAAAAACAAAAAGGAAACAGCACCTCAGCTAAGCCTCTGACTGCAGCTGTTAGCAAAGCTGAGTGAGTAAGCTAAGCTATGAGGTCCGTCTTGTGTGCACTCTAAGGCTTCTCCTTCCTTCCCTCGCTGCCTGCCTGCCTGCCTGCCTACACAGCACTACTCTGTCCTCCTCCTAGCTCTCAGAAGAGCTTTTTGGGTTAATATAAGGAATCTTCCCTACACTGACAATCCCTGATCTGCTCCAGCATATATCTCTCTCTCCCTATACTAGGTCAGATCGTCTCAGGAATGTGGCCAAAATGGCGGGGACAAGCCTTATATACTGCCTTGCCTGTCATACATTACATAGGCATCACGATGGACAGCAGCCAATCATAGTCCTGACACAACCAACTTTGCTATGCCATTACTGACTATGATTGGCTATCTTCACAAGTTTTCTGATCTAACACGCACGCTGTGCTGACTCGGAACATAACAGATTCTGTATTCGAGAGTCCGACTCCCGAATACAGTATACAGGACTCGGAATCGTAGACTCGTAGGATTCGCTGCTGACAGCGGGTATCTGTGAAGAGTCAAGCTTATTGACATTGAATTCCATTGGACTCGTCACTGTGCGAGTCCAAGCTGGGAGATTCGCCGAGTAACGAGTCCTGCGAGTACCTTCAGAATCTCCGAGTCCCGAGTCCTAGCGAGTAGACTCGCCCATCCCTACATGCAAATTAGCTTTGAAATGCATAGGGGGCCATGTTCCACTCAGAGTATATTGATATGTCCTAAATATAATTCTAGGCTAATTTGCATTTAGCTTCAAGTGCACCTATCACATGGTTTGGGGGTTGTAAATCCTGCTCACCACCTTTAACATGATGCATATGGGGTGCCTTTAGCCCCTTTATATACTCAGACGTGCCCTTGCATACCTCCTAAAATGACTACATGCAAGTTACTCCTTAAGGGTCATAAGGGGTGCAGCACACTGCGGTAAGAGCCGCCCAGCTCCATGGAAACCCACACCGCTCCCCGCCAACACAGCCCTGCTGCATAAAAAACCCCGTCCCCTCTGTATGCAAGTGAATGACAGCAACTTCATTCACACATTTTGCACCTGTGCAGTGGTGCACCTCACTGTACCCTATTGAAGAGCCAGTGTTTCCACTGTGCAGGCATGAGACGTCAGTCTCCCATCAGCCGCACAGTTCCCGAAGTCTCGTGAGATTTCACTGTACAAACACACCTTCGGTCTCTCGAGACTTTGGTTACTGTGTGACTGATGCAAGACTGAAGTCTTGCACCTGCACAGTGGAAACACTAACTCTTCAATAGGGCACAGCGAGAAGCGCTACTGCACAGGCACAAGGCTTGGAATGACGGCCAGGGGCGGACTGAGCCGGGGGGCAGGGAGGCATTTGCCCCCCAGGCTGGTAACTTATCAGCAGTTCAGGGCCGCCGGCCGCATTATCTAATGGTTAGATGAATTATACTGTAGGGGAGGTGATAGGGCTCTAGAACCTGTCCGGGGTCTGGGGGAGGCTGGGGCGGGCAGGTGGAGGCTGCAGGAGGCAGCGGGAGATCTCCTGCTCCCGCTCATATAATATGCACTGCGGCTGTCCATCACAGTGGTGCTGAAACTGCACTGAGGTGATGGGCTGGGGGAGCAGTGCATATTATATGTGCCTGCGCCCCCCCAGTGATGGCACATGTCCCCCTGTGTTCCATATGGCCCCCCATGCTGCTGGCCAGATTAAAATAAAAAAGCTTTACTTACCTCCTCCAGCACTGATCTCCTGCTGTCTCCCCGCTCTCCCTGCTGCCGCTGTGATTGGGCACCAGAGACGATGTCTCTCTGCTGTGCTGATCACATGACCGGCGCTGAGAACCAGGAAATGGAGGAGTGCAGCGGCAGGAGAGAGACCCGGAGTACAGCGCTGGAGGAGGGTGAGTAAAGAGCCTGGGGACCATAGCCAGGACAGGGGGGATGTGTGCAAGCCACAGTGGACATGTGCCAGTCACAGGGGACATGTGCCAGCCATAGAGGATGAGTGCCAGCCACAGGGGACATGTGTCAGCCATAGGGGACGTGTGCCAACCATAGAGGATGAGTGCCAGCAACAGGGGATATGTGCCAGCCACAGGGGGCGTGTGCCAGCCACAGGGACGTGTGCCAGCAACAGGGAATATGTGCCAGTCACAGGGGACGTGTGCTGGCCACAGGGGACATGTACCAGCAAAACGGGACGTGTGCCAGACATAAGGGACGTGTGCCAGCCACAGGGGACATGTGCCAGCCATAGAGGACGAGTGCCAGCCACAGGGGACGTGTGCTAGCCACAGGGGACATGTGCCAGCCATAGAGGATGAGTGCCAGCCACAGGGGACATGTGCCAGTCATAGAGGATGACTGCCAGCCACAGGGGACATGTGCCAGCCACAATGTCCACACTGCTGCTTCGAGACCAAAGAAACACAGACATAGGAATGTCTGGATCAGCACAAGCCTTTATTTTCCAACGTGTTTCGGAGCCTCCTACCGAGCTCCTTCCTCAGGGAACATCCCTGAGGAAGGAGCTTGGTAGGAGGCTCCGAAACGAGTCGGAAAATAAAGGCTTGTGCTGATCCAGACATTTGACTCACCGCGGCCGACAGACTCCGGTTTAGACAGGCGATTCTTCTCCTTCCTTGTCACGGGTGGACCGCGCCTGCCGGTAGTGGGGCCCGGTGTAGTGCAGATCAAAATTGAAGACGTCTTGCGGGAACAGATTAAAAAGGGGTTTAATTTGTTTTATTCGTGACGCCACCTATGAGTAGATTCGGTAAGGGCTACCGACGCTGCGGAACCCCCGGGGGATGGACAGCAGCAAGATGTTACGCTCCCCACAGGCTGAGCGGTGATCCCCGGGGGCTGGAGCTGCTCAAGATGTTGTGCGGCAGCTGCGGTTACCTTAGTGTGCGGACGGATAGTTCATAAGGAAACACGGACACAGATAGTCTCTGCAACGGGTCTTTACTGTAACCAGCAGGCAGTACATGGCTTACAGTGGTTGAGTAGTAGACCGGGTGGACTCAGCAGTGATAGTGTTCCTCAGAGATCCGCAGTGTTCCTCCATTCTACCTACTTAGTTCCTTCTTGCCAGCGTCGCCCAGGAATACCAGGTCGGGTACGGGGAGGCTGCTTCAATGCCCTATCCATGATGTACGTTCTGGATGCTTTGGGGAGCCTTGGATCCCTCGGTGGGTACACCGCTGGTTAGACGACTGGAAACTGGCTGGTGGTGGGGTGCTCCTATAAAGCTGATCCTCCACTCTTCTGGTTCGCGTGACAGAGGTGAACTGCTGCCAGCTTCGGTACCAGTGAACCGGCTGTGAGTTGTAGGCACGGGAGTCTTTTGGGAACCCGTGTAGATAAGCCCAATCCCGGTAGTTAAGGCCTCAGGTGCTGACACCCGACCGGTGACGGCCCAGGGGCCCGCACGGAGTGCGGAGCCCCCGCTCCTCTCCAAGTTCTAGTCCTAGACCCTTCTTCTCCGAGTTCTAGGCTATTCTCTTTTTTTTTTTTTGTCTAGACTCTAGTGTGTTCTACTTCACTACCCTAACACTCCACCCACCAGGACCTAGGATTGGTCCCCTGTTCTAGGTGTTGCATGTTGGGTTGGATCTCAGAGTTAACTATTTCACTGCTTTGTCAGAGAATATTGCGGCTGCAATACTCCCTTGTGACGCACTCGTTGCGGGGCGCCACACATTCCTGTGTCTGTGTTTCTTTGGTCTCGGAGCAGCAGCGTGGACATTGAGGCACTTCGTCCAAGAATCTGCATTGCAACCACGGTCACCGTTGGGAGTGCGGTCCCTGCAGCAGCTGCCTTTACTCTTTTCTACCAGTTGTGGGTTTCACAACTGACAAAGGTGAGCAATTCCACATCGCTAAGTGAAAGTGTGTAATTGAGATAAGACCCTATATGTGCATTCTTTTTTCGCAGATGTGCCAACCACGGGGGACGTGTGGCAGCTAAGGGAGACATGTGCCAGCTACGGGGGACGTGTGCCAGACATAGGGGATGTCTGCCAGTCACAGGGGACATGTGCCAGCCACAGGGGATGTGTACAAGCAAAAGGGGATGTGTGTCAGCCATAGGGGACGTGTGCCAGCCATAGTGAACATGTGCCAGCCACGGGGGACGTGTGTCAGCCATGGGGAACATGTGCCAGCCATGGGGGACATGTCACAGCCATGGGGGACGTGTGCTAGCCACGGGGGACGTGTGCCAGCCATGGGGGATGAGTGCCATCAATAGAGGACGTGTGCCAGCACAGGAGGATGTGCGCCAACCATGGGGGATGTGTGCCAGCCACGGGGGACGTGCGCCAGCCATGGGGGACGTGTGCCAGCAATAGGGGACATGTGGCATCACTGGGGGATGTGTGCCAGCACAAGGGCCTATATCCAATATAAGGGGGCCATATCAAGATTAAGGGGGCTAATTCAAGGATGGGGGGCTATATTCCAGGATGAGGGACAATGTACCAGGATGAGGGTGCTATGAGGGACATATACGCTATATGATTTGCTAGACGGACACTGGCAGTATAAGTCGGACCCCATTTAACATTAAAAATTACTTTTTTCTCTTTTCCTTCACCAAATTTAGGGCTGCGTCTTATAATCAAGTGGCAGAGCTGTTAGTGCTCATAGAATTCTATGGAAAGTCAAGGCAGAACTATAAAAATGACCAAAAAAAAACAATGAATGGACAGGGCAAGGTCCCCATACCAGATCTGTGTGCTGGAATCTAGTCCTGTATTCATCGCTCTTGACTTTCCATAGAAGTCTATGAGCACTAACTGCTCTGCCACCTATCAGTGCTGCTGGTTTATTGTATTGTCCTGTGATTAGTACCATATATTTATGCTAGGAGGGCTTTTTCTGCAGGTGCTTATTGTCATCATATTATATTTTTAATTGTTTTTATATGTCCCTTTAGTATATAGTAAAGTTTGTTGTTTTTTTATTTTTTTAGAAATCTACTCTATTATCTGGTGTGCGCATCTCTTTAACTACTTTCTTTTCTTTTTTTTTCTTGGTTATGCATGTATGTGTGTTTGCCTGTATGTGCATGCCTGTATGTGTATGTGTGTTTGCCTGTATGTGTATGTGTGTTTGCTTGTATGTGTATGTGTGTTTGCCTGTATGTGTATGTGTGTTTGCCTGTATGTGTATGTGTGTTTGCTTGTATGTGTGTTTGCTTGTATGTGTATGTGCATGCCTGTATGTGTATGTGTGTTTGCTTGTATGTGTATGTGCATGCCTGTATGTGTATGTGTGCTTGTCTCCATGTCTTCGTGCTGCATGTGCACAGGTCTGTGTAATGTGTGCGTGCATATATATAATTGTATTTTTTATAAAATGTGTGAATGTCAGTGTCATATCTGGGGGGTGGGCAGGGGGCACTGTCTGCATATATGGAGATAATAAGGAGAGTGAATGAGCAAATATGCGAGGAGACATCATAGGGGTAGAAAAGAAGGGACTGCAGGAGAGGATAGTGTGAGGGCGCAGCAAGGAAGGGACAGAATGCTGAGGTGGGGGTGTGTGATGAGGGAATATTATAGAGACTGCGCAGTATAGGGGGACACAGTGTGAGAGGACAGTGTGAAGAGGGGTCAGAGTATGGAAAGGAGAGGACAGTGTGGAGAGCATGTCCCATAAGAGGGACAGTGTGTAAATCTTGTTTATTCAGGGGCACCTTGTAGGACAGATTTTGTTTATTCCGGAGCATTATAATAATTCTGTTATTTTTAAAGCATCATGCCGGGATGTACTGCTGAAGACTGGAGAAGATGGAAGTCTGCAGAGACAAGCTGTAAATATGAAGAGTCATCATGGCGTCTGGATAAGATGAAGAAAGAGAAAGAAAGATAATTACTCCAACCAGGGAAGATGTCACCTACAAGGTACCTGAATGTAAATGTTTCTTTGTGATCCTGTCTGCATCTCATAAGTACTGAGGTTCCTGTATGATCTGCTGTCTGATGACCGATGACAACAACTCCCTGTATCTTCTTACCATTATAAAGAACATACTGGCAGTTGGAGGTTCATGCAGTACAAATATATACAGGTCTGACCTGACATTACAATTGCTGTACTAGGTACTGATACTGTAGTAGCCCTGGTTCTCAAATTCATATTGTGTTTCTCTACAGGTATGTTTGACTGTATGGCCCAGCACCAAATTGCAATGCTGTTCTGATATATTTTGTCTGCTGAAAATATCTGGGGTATGTTTGACTGTATGGCCCAGCACCAAATTGTAATGTTGTTCTGATATATTTTGTCTGCTGAAAATGTCTTATTCTAGCATCAATGTAACTGTCCTTCCCCTGCCCTCCCCAATGTCTGTTTATGATCCTTTGTTCACATATGCCTGTGAGTGACCATTTGGTACAGCCTTGCTTGGCCATGGGTTAATGGACTCCAGTTCCCTTCCCCTTTCCCCACACCTGAAATCAGCATCATTGAGCATATTAGGAGCCTTGCCTAGTCTGATGCAGACGTGTCTGATGCGAAAGTATCTAATCTAAAGCGTCCAGATATGAAATAGACCTGAAATGGACCGGAATTGACTGGGATAGACTGGAAGGTACTGACAGAGAGCCACTCAAACAATGTCTACAACTCTATTTTCTACTAATCATTACCATGTTTTTAACTTCACTGTTTGTGTTTCTATGTGCCATCACCACCAACTTGAATCAACCTTATCCACCCTCCATCACCACTTGTCCACATCAGCCCCTCTCTCCTGCCCTATCCTATGTACAGCTCCCATGCCATCTTCAGTTTACTGGGAATTCTCAGCCCCCCCTATTCTAACATTTGTCATAATAAACCTAAATCTAAAAACTTTCTGCTCTTCCTCTTTTTGCTGCTGCTACTGTCAGGTGATATCTCCCCCAACCCTGGTCCGCTCTCTAACTTCAACCCCTTCCCACCACACATAGAAACCCCACTAACCTTATTACCATCACTTGCGCTCCTTCATCTCCCTTTTTTAACTGCGCTCTCTGGAATCCACGATCTGTATGCAACAAACTTCCCTTTATTCACAATTACTTCCTTACCAACTCTCTTAACCTGCTGGCCCTCACAGAAACCTGGATCCAGGATTCAGACACTGCCTCCCCTGCTGCTATTTCTCATGGCGGCCTACATTTCTCTCATTTCCCTAGATCTGGTAACAGACACGGTGGTGAAGTTGGCCTCCTCCTGTCCCCACAATGTTCTTTCCAGGTCATTCCTCCAGCCCCATCACTGTCATTCCCTTCTTTTGAAGTCCATATCATTAGAATATTCCATCCCCTCCCCCTCAAAGTAGCAGTGGTATACCGCCCCCCAAAGTCACCCACCCAGTTCCTCCACCATTTCTCCACGTGGCTCCCGCATTTCATGTCCTCAGATTTACCAACCCTTATTCTGGGAGACTTTAACATTCCCATCAACAGCCCCATCTCCCCATCTGCATCCCAGCTCCTATCTCTAACCACCTCTTTTGGCCTCTCACAGCTCTCAGCGTCTGAGACGCACAAAGACGGTAACACCCTTGACCTGGACTTTACCCGACTCTGCTCAACCTCCTCCTTAGATAACTCACCTCTTCTTTTCGACCACAACATTCTCTCCTTCTCACTCACTAACCCTCAGCCACCACAGCCCAACCCTACCTATCACACATCCAGAAATCTATAGGCCATTAACCCTCATGCACTCACAGACTCCATCATCTCATCTCTGTCCCCAATCTCTTCAATCTCCTGTCCAGATCAGGCAGTAAATCAGTACAATGACGCTCTCAGAAGATCCCTGGACCAAGTAGCACCCCTCACCCTCAGAACCTCCAAACATAGAACAAAACAGCCTTGGCTCACATTACAAACTCGATTCCTCCAGCGATGCTCTAGGAGTGCTGAACGTCTATGGAGGAAAACTCGCTTACCAGGAGACTTTATCCACTATAAATTAATGCTCAAAACCTTGCCAAACAGACCTACTTCACCACCCTGGTCTCCTCACTATCCAACAATCCAAAAAAACTCTGACACCTTTCACTCCCTCCTCAGGCCTAAAGTGCAGCCCCCCATCACTGACCTCTGTGCTGATGACCTGGCTTCTTACTTCATGGAGAAAATAGACAACATCTGCCAGGAAATCAGCTTCCAGCCTCCAAGTGCTGCCACCCCCATTCTTCCCCACATCTCCTCTGGTTCACTCTCCACATTTGACCCAGTTACAGAAGAAGAAGTCTCCAGGATTCTCTCTTCCTCTCGTCCCACCACATGCACTACTGACCCCATTCCCTCACACCTGCTCCAGTCCCTCTCTCCAGTCGTCACCACTCATCTAACCAAAATCTTCATTCTCTCCCTGTCTTCTGGCATCTTCCCTTCCTCCTTCAAACACTCGATCATTACTCCATTATTAAGGAAAACCACTCTCGACCCATCCTGCACAAATAACTACAGACCAGTCTCCAATCTCCCCTTCATCTCTAAACTCCTGGAGCGCCTGGTCTACTCCTGCCTCACCCGTTACCTCTCCGCTCACTCTCTTCTAGATCCATTACAGTCTGGTTTCCACCCCCTTCACTCTACAGACACTGCCATCAAAGTGACCAATGACCTTCTGACAGCAAAATATAATGGTGACCACTCTCTGCTTATTCTCCTTGATCTCTCTGCAGCTTTTGACACTGTCGACCATCAGCTCCTACTCTCTATGCTGCATTCCATTGGCATAAAGGACACTGCTCTCTCCTGGCTCTCCTACTATCTTTCTGACTGCTCTTTCAGTGTATCATTTGCTGGCTCCACTTCTTCCCCTCTTCCTCTCAATATTGGGGACCCTCAGGGCTCAGTCCTCGGTCCTCTTCTCTTCTCTCTCTACATAGCCCCGATTAGACAAGCCATCAACAGATTTGGCTTCCAGTACCATCTTTATGCTGATGACACACAACTATACACTTCAGCCACTGACCTTACCCCTGCGGTATTAAAGAATACCAATGACTGTCTAGCTGCAGTTTCCAATATCATGTCCGCTCTCTATTTGAAACTAAATCTTTCCAAAACTGAACTTCTTCTCCTTCCCCCATCCACTAACCTCCCTAAATTGGACATCTCTATCTCAGTTTGTGGCACCACGATAACGCCTAGGCAGCAGGCTCGTTGTCTGGGTGTTATGTTTGACTCCAATCTCACCTTCTCCTCCCACACAAAATCTCTCGTCCGCTCCTGTCGCTTACACCTGAAGAATATCTCTAGAGTCCGCCCCTTTCTCACCATGGAAACAGCAAAGACCCTCACCGTGGCCCTAATCCATTCCCGCCTCGACTATTGCAATTCTCTATTAAGCGGCCTCCCCCTCACCAGACTTTCTCCTCTCCAGTCCATCCTTAATGTAGCAGCCAGGATCACCCATCGGGCCAATCGTTACTCAGATGCCTCTGCTTTGTGCCAGTCATTGCACTGGCTGCCCGTACACTACAGGATCAAATTCAAATTGCTTGTTCTCACCCACAAAGCTCTTCACAATGCAGCACCCCCCTACATCTCCTCCCTCATCTCTGTCTATCACCCCACCCGTTTTCTACCTTCTTCAAATGACCTTCGACTAACATCTCCACTAATCCAATCCTCCCACTCCCGGCTCCAAGACTTCTCCAGAGCTGCACCAATCCTCTGGAATGCTTTACCTCAAGATATCAGGACTATCCACAACTTGCATGGCTTCAGACGATCCCTAAAAACACATGTTTTTAAGGCGGCCTATCATACTCCCTAATAGACGTCCTTTGTACTGTAGATAGTGAATGGGCTATGTCTCTTGACATTACTCTTCTGCAAACTCCCCCAAACCAAAAAGGTCTACACAGACTGTCTGATGACCATCCATGTAAGCTTATTTCTATGCCCCATTTCCTCAAGATGCCTGGACCATCAGTGCAACCCCTATCCCGTTGTAGATTGTAAGCTCTTTTGAGCAGGGTCACCTTCATTTCTTGCTTTATTTATTGTATTTTCTTTTTTACATTGATTCTATGCCTATTGTTTTGTATCAACTATTGTACTGTATTCGTTCTCTACTGTAATTATTTACTGTATTATATTTTCTGTACTCTAACCCCTACTTTGTAAAGTGCTGCTGAATATGTTGACACTATATAAATAAAGATTTATTATTATATACAAATAGTGGTCCTGGTGATTTAGGCATGTACTGATGGTGGTTCTGATAGTTTATGTAGTAATGATGGTCTTGTTGATTTATTCATATACTAATAGTGTTCCTGGTGATGTATTCAACTAGTGGTTACTACGGAGATGTATTTCTGTACTGCGTTTCGGTCTTGTCATGTATTTCTGTACTAATGGGTGTTGTGATGCTCTCTTTATGTACTGTTGGTGGTTCTGACTATGGATTTCTGTACTGATGAGGGTAGTTGTACTGTGTTTCTGTACCGATGGGGGTTTTAGGGATACATTTTCTTTTTCTGTGCAATGCATTTGTATAGGAGTTCCGGACATGTGCGTCACTTGCATTTTCATTGCGATCTGGCACTTCTGCTTATCTTAAAACCACAGTTAGGCTAGGGTCACACATAAGCCCTTGGCCCGTTTTTGGCATCAGTTTTTGCATATTTTTTCTCTAAGTCCAAAAACTGATGGAAAAATGGATTACCGTATATACTCGTGTACAAGCCGAGTTTTTCAGCCCAAAATTTGGGCTGAAAAGTCTCCCCCTCGGCTTATACACGAGTCAATACGGGGGGGGCTGTGTCCGGGGCTGTGGAGGCTTCAGGAGGCGGGGGGGGGAGGGCTGCTGTATGAGCGGCCCCGTCACGTGGGGCCGCTCATTAAATATGCACTGCTTTCCCCTGTCAATCAGCGGCAGGGGAAGCAGTGCATATAGCCCCCAAATGCTGGCACTCGCCCCCCCTTGTAAGGGACACCCCCCCCCCCCCGATGGTTATATTACCATTCCGGACTTCTGATCCGCGCCGCTCCTCACTGCTCCTCGCTGCTCCCTCCGTCCGTCTTCTACATCCCGGATCTCCAGCCGTCGCAGGCATGTGACGTCATCGCGCGGCCGGGGATCCCGGATGTAGAAGACGGATGGACGGAGCAGCGAGGAGCAGCGAGGAGCGGCGCGGATCAGAAGTCCGGAATGGTAAGAGAAGCGGGGGGGGCCCTTGCAAGGGGGGGCGAGTGACAGCATTTGGGGGCTGCTTGGGACCCCCAGGGGGCTGCTGGGGACCCCCTGGGGGCCGCTGTGTACCCCCAGGGGCTGCTGGGGACCCCCAGGGGGCTGCTGGGTACCCCCTGGGGGCTGCTGGGGACCCCCTGGGGGCTGTTGGTACCCCCTGGGGGCTGTTGGTACCCCCAGGGGGCTGTTGGTACCCCCAGGGGGCTGCTGGTACCCCCAGGGGGCTGTTGGTACCCCCAGGGGGCTGCTGGTACCCCATGGGGGCTATTGGTACCCCCAGGGGGCTGTTGGTACCCCCAGGGGGCTGTTGGTACCCCCTGGGGGCTGTTGGTACCCCCAGGGCCTGCTGTATACCACTGGGGCTGCTGTATACTACCACTGGGGCTGCTGGGGCTCCTGTATACTACCACTGGGGCTGCTGGGGAATCTGTATACTACCACTGGGGCTGCTGGGGAATCTGTATACTACCACTGGGGCTGCTGGGGCTCCTGTATACTACCACTGGGGCTGCTGGGGCTCCTGTATACTACCACTGGGGCTGCTGGGGCTCCTGTATACTACCACTGGGGCTGCTGGGGCTCCTGTATACTACCACTGGGGCTGCTGGGGCTCCTGTATACTACCACTGGGGCTGCTGGGGCTCCTGTATACTACCACTGGGGCTGCTGGGGAATCTGTATACTACCACTGGGGCTGCTGGGGAATCTGTATACTACCACTGGGGCTGCTGTATACTACCACTGGGGAGGCCTGTATACCATACTGCTGGCGTCTGTATACCTGTGCTGGGGTTCACCCTCGGCTTATACACGAGTCAATAGGTTTTTCCAGATTTTTGGGGCAAAAGTAGGGGGGTCGGCTTATACACGGGTCGGCTTATACACGAGTATATACGATATATGTAATAAACACCCTATCCGTTTTTTACTGCACCCAAAATCATTGATAGGAGTGTTTTTTAGCCAAAAACGTCATTGCGAACGTTTTTGGGTGTCGTTTAAAAATGGATCCGTTTTTTTAACCAAGGGCCCTATGGAAAAACGGATAGGTTTTCTTGGTGCCTTAAAAAACGGATCCGTTTTTCTAGCATTTTTTGGCAAAAAATGACTAAGTCCAAAATACGAAGTAAGGTGATTCCCTGTAGGGTATATATAAAAAACAAACATGCGGCGCCAATCTCAGCGCGTTACCAATGTAACTCTCTGGTGCCCTTTTAATGAAGTTTTATGCACTCACCTCTTGCCATAAAACTTCAAGCATATGGTTTTTCCAAAGCCTCCTCACGCTTTGGATATTTTATCCGGGTCTGCTGCTCGCCTTGAATTGATCCTGTATTGGGTCCTGCCACAGATTCCCACAGGCATAAAGGTTCAATAGGAAGTGATCCAATTCTATAGTGGCCGCGCTCCCCGTGGTAATGATTTTAAGAACTTCTTGTCCACAAAAAATTTTATTCCTCAAAACATGCGAGAATATAAAAAACGGATACAACGCGTTTCGGCGGAGACAACCGCCTTCCTCAGGTATCTAAATAAAAATACATCTGACACTTTGCTTTATAGGTAAAAGATAATTACAGCTTGCTAGGTAATGACATGAGGGTGTGGGTATAACCACACCTGTCCAATCAGTCTCATTGTCCGCTTCAGCTATAGTGCTTCATTACATAGTAAAAACAAACACCCACAAACAGCAATCACTACGCTAAAAAACTACTAAGAACATTTATCAATAAAATTACTAGTCACAAAAATCTTAAATTACATAAAAGTTAACAAAAAACAAGAAAAAAAAAATTTAAAATTGCAATGTTTTTTAAAAAGTGCCTTTTTTTTTTTTTTTTTTCCTCTTTCCTTCTTTGTTCTGTTTTTTGTTTTAAAAGGGATCATATTCATATACTGAATACTAAATACTAAATTCTTTCCACAATATCATTGAGACCATTGGGATGCAATGTTTGAAGGCGGTAAATCCAATATGTCTCTTTGCGATTAAGCAGAGCATTTCTATTGATTGTTTCCACAGGTATTTGTTCTAGAGGTGTCACCATTATATTAAAATTCTTATTGTGCTTGAGTAATAAATGTCTCGACAGGCTATGTTTTAAAAACCCATTTTTTGCTCTATTTCTGTGCCCATTCATGCGAGCACGTAAAGTCTGCGTTGTACGCCCCACGTACTGTAACCCACAGCTACAATCAATAACGTAAACAATATAATCGCTATCGCATCTCAGATTCTGTTTTATTTCAATTAATTCACCTGTACTTTTGCTTGCAATCTGTTTCGCACCATGGTTCAGAATCCCACATGTATGACATTTCCTGGAACTGCATCCAAAAACTCCAATCTCATGATCTTTACTTTTTCCATTTTTTGCAGATCTTTTTTTATTGTCTCTTAACCTACTTGGGGCTATTTGACTTTTTATCGGTTTCCCTCTTCTAAATGTTATACCTGGTTCCTCAGGCAGACATTTTCCCAAAATCGGATCACGTTTTAAAATATACCAGTACTTTTTCAGAATCATGCATATCGTTTTATTCCCCCTGTTATAAGTTGTGATAAAATTAAATTTCCACCTGCCTCCTTCTCTATCCTTTGGTTTTTTACAAATCACCTCATTTCCTTCCCCATTCTTTTTACTCAAACAATCCTCCTGCTTTTTTGCCCTGTTTTTTTCATATGCAGCATGAACCAATTTTTTTGGATATTTCTTTTCCTCAAATCTTTTCTTTAAAATATCAGCCTGGGTTTCATAGTCTTTCTCTTCAGTACAATTTTTCCTGATGCGAAAAAACTGACTGAATGGAATGTTTTCTTTCCACTTTTTGTAATGGGCACTTCTAAAATCCAAAAATCCATTGGAATCAACTTTTTTAAAATGCGTTTTTGTGATGATACATGTCCCCTTGTGGCTAATTTCTAGATCTAAATACACAATTTTTTCGTTACTTATTTCTGAGGTAAATGAAATGCCCCAATCATTTTTATTCAACGTATTTATCATTTCCATTGCTTCTTCTTTTGTACCATTCCAAATAATTATCAGATCGTCTATGAAACGCCTATAAAAAACTATTTTCTTTTCAATTTCCAGCTTCCGTAAAATTGATGAGGACTCGAATCGCCCCATAAAAAGATTTGCGAAACTTGGGGTGACCCGAGTCCCCATCGCGGTCCCGAGCAGCTGCAAGTATAATGAACCTTCAAAACTGAAAACATTATGCCTCAAAATAAATCCCAAACCGTTCAACAGAAAATTATTTTGTTTTGTTGCAAGACCAATCTCTGTGAGATAATAATGCACCGCATTTATCCCTAAATCATGATCTATGTTGGAATATAATGCGTTGACATTCTCGCATGTATTGAGGAATAAAATTTTTTGTGGACAAGAAGTTCTTAAAATCATTACCACGGGGAGCGCGGCCACTATATAATTGGATCACTTCCTATTAAGTCCAAAATACGTTCAGGGGCACAGGAGGCTCAAAAAGCACCCCAAAAAAAACGGATTGGTCATGGAAAACACTTGCAAAAAAGGAATGCTATGTGTGACCCTAGCCTTAGTAGCGGTATTTGTCCAGTGCCTGAAGTGTCAGAAGTGTTGGATCACGATCAAAACGCAAGTGCCACACATGTCCCTCCAATACAAATGTATTAGGAAGCTGGGAAAAGGTGTGTGACAGTCCGCGCCACCGGGTACCAAAGAAATACCCCTGGGATGCAGGAAGTTATTTCAAGCTTTGTCTTTATTCTCCAACATGTTTCAGCGCTCCACCTGGCGCCTTCCTCAGGGATATTACCTCAGGTAATATCCCTGAGGAAGGCGCCAGGTGGAGCGCTGAAACATGTTGGAGAATAAAGACAAAGCTTGAAATAACTTCCTGCATCCCAGGTGATTTCTTTGGTACCCGGTGGCGCGGACTGTCACACACCTTTTCCCAGCTTCCTGAGAGTCTTTCCACGTGCGAGTGGTTGGTGGAGGTCCTGCAGCAGCTGGTATTGATTATATGCCTTCAAGCCAGTTGTGGGTCATCACAACTGGAATAGGTGAGTGGTTTTGACAATATACCTCTCATCTCTTAGTGTCTGAGTGATAGGGCACTATTGCGCCTCTTGTTCCCCCTTCCTATTTTATATTGATACAAATGTATTAGGCAGTTATTACTGCACTCTCACTTTATAGTGAGCGGTGACTGTAACGGTTCCTTGCTTTGAACCTATGACAGGAAGCGAGTGGCATCAAGGGGGATAAAGTGTAATTTTCTCACTTAAAAAACTTTTCCTGTAAGTCGGCTAACAAAGTTTAAAATGCTATTTATCTGCAGATTAATCTATAGCTGCAAATGTTACCTGTGCTACTTTAATGTAGCAGCCAGAGATAATCGGGCTAAAGAAAGGCTGTCACAACTTCAGGGCCACCGCACAGTCATTGCTCCCCAGGCCAAAAGGTGGCAGCCAGCCCCTGATGACGTCACTTCAATTCACTTACATACACAGAAGGGGCAAGTTTGTTTATGCAGCGAGGTAGTGTTAGCATGGAGCGGGGTGGGTTTCCCAATGAGTGGGACTGCTATGACCACAGTGTATTAGAAATAATTTTACAATCTGTACATTGATGGGAAATGAGAACTAGTCATCCCCAAACCCACTAAACTCTCGAATACATATAATATATATATATATATATATATATATATATATACATATATATATATATAAATATACACACAGTCATGGCCAAAAGTATTGACACCCCTGCAATTCTGTCAGATACTACTCAGTTTCTTCCTGAAAGTGTTTGCAATCACAAATTCTTGGGTATTGTTATCTTCATTTAATTTGTCTTCAATGAAAAACACACAACAAGAATTGTCATAAAGCCAAACTGGATATAATTCCACACCAAACATAAAAAAGGGGGGTGGACAAAAGTATTGGTACCCTTAGAAAAATCATATGACGTTTCTCTAATTTGTGTAATTAACAGCACCTGTAACTTACCTGTGGCACCTAACAGGTGTTGGCAATAACTAAATCACACTTGCAGCCAGTTGACATGGATAAAAATTGACTCAACCTCTGTCCTGTGTCCTTGTGTGTACCAAATTGAGCATGGAGAAAAGAAAGAAGACCAAAGAACTGTCTGAGGACTTGAGAAACCAAATTGTGAGAAAGCATGAGCAATCTCAAGGCTACAAGTCCATTTCCAAAGATGTGAATGTTCCTGTCCAAAACGCTGCGTAGTACAGTACTAGCATAGTGGATGGGATTTCAAGAAATCCCATCCTCACTATTCGTAACCCACCCGTAGCGTCTTTAGAGCTGCGGTGCAGGTTGGTGGGAGTCCGCGCCTCCGCAGCATGTTCATTTCATGCTGCGGAATCGGAAGCGGCTTCCATCGGGTGACTGCAGGGAGAAGCCGCCCTGCACCCGCCGCACATGGTGAGTACAGGGCGGCTGCGGTCTCCCTGCGGCCACCCGCGGCTTCCCTCAGGTCCGGAGGAGCTGCGTCCAACATGCAGCTCCTCCGGACCATGTGCACGCACCCTTAAAGGATGATCAGACCCATTACCTGTGATGGCTATTGCACTATGCCCAGTTCAGCAGGAGAATCCCCTAGTCTAAATCCCCAACATATGTTTCTTCTTAGCAGGTAAAAAGCTTCATCAAGGGGACATTTGAGGAGCAACCATCTGCTGCCGGTATTTATATCTAGTGTGGCCTGTATGCAGCCACACGCCGGTCATACTGCGGCGCTCAGTCATTTCCGGTCTCCATTCCCCGCTACTGGAAGTCCGCTGACATCATAGCTATTAGTGACGGTTATATCCGGGAGCCAGGACGCGTTACCGTGGCTCCCAGGCATGCCTAGTGACGGAGCTAAAGACGCCACACCCATCGTGGGAGAAGGGGAGGAAATAAACGGGCGCACATGACCGGGTTAAACTAAAAACCTAATCCAGGGGATTTAACCCCTCTCAGTGTCAGAAAATGCCCAAGCCAATTGGCACAGCAAGGAAACATAAGTATATAACTGCCAAACTACATAATTAAATATGCAAAGCGTATAGTAAAAAAAAAGATCAATAATTGCACAGTCACAATATCCATATAACATTTATGCATAGTAGCGATCTTCTAATTATTCATTGCCACTCTAATCATGCAGAAGGAACATATCAGAGTTTATGTGACACCAAAATTCATGGTTGATGGACAGGTAAACCAATGAAAAATGCAGGCAGGTGGAGACTCATCAAAAGAACTAGCATCTAATATAAAAAATAAATGAAAACTGTAAAAACAAGGAATAAAAAAAGAAGACACTGGGGGTGAAGATCACAGAAATTGAGCAAAACTAAGTGATTCATTCAGACCTCCGGGAGCCATAGTCCTGAGGATTATAATCCATCGAGTCTCATGTTGGGCAAGAACTCGTTTAACATCGCTGCCACGGATGCCACCATGTATGACGTCAATCCCCCTCACTTTTAGGGAGGTTGGGTCACAACTAGAGATGAACCACCACCCTAGGGTTCGTGTTCGATTCATTGAATCGGCGGGGTGTTAGACGAATGTTCATCGAATGCTCGACAAACACCGTTGAACACCCCGTAACACTAAATAAACAGCTATGTGGGGCTGTTTCACTTCCGCAATGTACATATATACATTGCGGAAGTGAAATTAAGTTAAATAAAGTGTTAAAATTTTTAAAAAACTTATGCTCACCTGTCCGCGGTCCACTGATGGCTCCGGCAAGGTCCTGTTGCTGATAGAACCTGTGGTGACGTCAGTTATCGCGGGAACTCCGGTCACATTACCAGAGTTCCCGCGAACATGACATCACCACAGGTCCTATCAGCAAGAGGACCTTGCCGCAAAGGTTAAAATAGAAATTTTTATGTTTTGGTCACTTTCTTTAAGTAAAAGAAAGTGTCCAAAATATAAAAATGTCTTTTTTTAACCTTTCCGGCAAGGTCCTCTTGCTGATAGGACCTGTGGTGACGTCATGTTATTGCGGGAACTCCGGTCATGTGACCGGAGTTCCCGCGATAACTGACGTCACCACAGGTCCTATCAGCAACAGGACCTTGCCGGAGCTGTCAGTGGACCGCGGACAGGTGAGCATACATTTTTTTTTATTTTTAACACTTTATTTAACTTGAAAAATGTAAGTGTAATAAATTATTTATTCAGCTTGTACACCTACATAAAATGTCAGACTGGGATGGTTATTATAGTAGTTTTAGGCTGCAGGGACATGTATTCATAGGTTAGGAGGGCTAGATTAGGTGACAGGTTCCCTTTAAGGAACGCCCTGTTCCACCACACTTTGGTCCTCTTTTTGAGGAGCTCCTTGTAATATCTAGTAAGATCCAAAGCTGTGTCTCCATCGCCAGGCTCCGCTGCCGCATTACCGGTTCCATCCACAGCCTGATTACGCTGTGACTTGCCACGTATCGTCACGCGCTCTGAAGTCCATTATGCATGAAGGATGAACTGTGGAAACCACAGAAAACAGATATATTAGGAATAATTCCATACAATCTGTACATTGATGGGAAAGTGGGGCAGTGTTAGCATGGAGCAGGGTGGGTTTCCCTATGAGTGGGGCTGCTATGACCACAGTTTATTAGAAATAATTCCATACAATCTGTACATTGATGGGAAATGAGAACTAGTGATCCCCAAACCCACTAAACTCTAGAATACATCTACTATATAATTGTGTAAGGCGTCTGTCAGTCACAGAAATCGCGTGCCAGACATAGGCGGCCACCAATGAGCGCAGACTATGCCAATAGGCGCCCAAATTCAAACTTCGAATTTTGCGGCAACTTGCAGCCCGGCGACAGCGGCATGCCAGTGCCGCTGTCGCCGGGATACACGTGTCCGGCCAATGGTGGCCTGCCGTGCTCCATACCCCAATCCTCTGCCCTGCCCACGCTTCCCCCCCGCTCCTCCTGTCCTGCACACGCTCCATACCCTGCTCCTCTGCCCTGTCTGCGCTCCCGCTTCCCGCAGCCCCCCGCGTACCCCTGCTCCTTAGGGCTACTTCTTTAGTGATTTGATTTCGCAGTGCATTATACACTGTGAAATCAAATGTAAAATAAAGAGAAATGTATTAAAAATAATAAAGGTTGTTATACTTACCTCTCTGCCGAGTGTTCAGTAACCGTGAGCAGTAGCAGGCAGTGTTCTGCTAGAACCTTGCATGATGTCAGAATGACATCGGCATTGGGTACGGTGATTGGCCCGCTCGCGGTTATGTGATATGCGTGTTACATATCACATGGACCAATCACAGCGCCGTGATGTCATC
The DNA here is from genome assembly GCA_033576535.1 of Allobates femoralis. NCBI lineage: Eukaryota > Metazoa > Chordata > Amphibia > Anura > Aromobatidae > Allobates > Allobates femoralis. Next base: position 134,849,314 of record JARQOC010000009.1, on the reverse strand, counting down.
ATGCAGGGTCCTAGCAGGACACTACCTGCTACTGCTCCCAGTTACTGAGCACTCCATCCTGCCCCCCCCAGCGGCTCCATCCTGCCCTAATCGCTCCATCCTTCCCCCCCGGCTCCATCCTGCCCTGATCGCTCCATCCTGTGCCCCCCATGCTCCATCCAGCCCCCCGGCTCCATCCTGCCCCCCCCCCGGCTCCATCCTGTCCCCCCCGGCTCCATCCTGCCGCACTCCCTGCTCAATCCTGCCCCCCCCCCGGCTCCATCCTGCCACCCCCCCGCTCCATCCTGCCACCCCTCCCCGGCTCTATCCTGCCCTGATCGCTCCATCCTGCCCCCTCGCTGGCTCCATCTTGCCCAGCCGACTCCATTCTGCCCCGCCAACATCATCCTACCCTGATCACTCCAACCTTCCCCCCCTGGCTCCATCCTGCCCCCACTGGCTCCATTCGGCCCCCCCACCGGCTTTATCCTGCCCTTCCCCCCGGCTCCATCCTGCCCCCCCAGGCTCCATCCTGCCCCCCCCCGGCTCCATTCTGTCCCCCCTCCCAGGCTGGATCCTTCCCTGATCGCTCCATCCTGCCCCCACGGCTCCATTCTGCCCCCCCCAACTCCATCCTGCCCTCCCCCTGGCTCCATCCAGCTTTCCCGCCAAATCCATCTTGCCCCCCTGCCGGCTCCATCCTGCTCCCCCTGCCAGCTCCATCCTGCCCCCCCCCCGCCGGCTCCATGATGCCCCCCCATCAGCTCCATCCTGCCCTAATCGCTCCATCCTTCCCCCCGGCTCCACCCTGCCCTGATCGCTCCAACCTGCCCCCCCGTGGCTCCATCCTGCCCCCCGGCTCCATTCTGCCCCACCGGCTCCATCCTGCCCCCCCGGCTCTATCCTGCCCTGATCGCTCCATCCTGCCCCCCTGGGTCCATCCTGCCCCCCCGGCTCTATCCTGTCCCCCGCCAGCTCCATCCTGCCCCCCACGGCTCCATCTTGCCCCCCCGGCTCCCTCCTGCAAACTGCGGCTCCATTCTGCCCCGCCAACATCATCCTGCCCTGATCGCTCCAACCTTCTCCCCCGGCTCCATCTTGACCCCCGCCGGCTCCTCCCTGCCCCCCATCGGCTCCATCCTGCCCCCCCCCGCCGGCTCCATTCTGCCCCCCCCGCGCTGGCTCCATCCCGTCCTCCCCCCACTGGCTCTATCCTGCCCTTCCCCCGGCTCCATCCTGCCCCCCCAGGCTCCATCCTGCCCCCCGGCTCTATCCTGCCGCCCTCCCCGGCTCTATCCTGCCCTGATCGCTCCATCCTGCCCCCCTGGCTCCATCCTGCCCCCCCCCTGGCTCCATCCTGCCTCCCGGCCAAATCCATTTTGCCCCCCTGCTGGCTCTTTCCTGCCCCCCGCCGGCTCCATGCTGTCCCCCTGCTGGCTCCATCCTGCCCCCCCAGCTCCATCCTGCCCCCCCTTCCCCGGCTCCATCCTGCCCCGTTCGCTCCATCCTGCCCCGCTCGCTCCATCCTGCCCCCCTGTCACCAACCTGCCCCCCTATCACCATCCTGCCCCCCTGCTCTATCCTGCCGCCTCGGCAGTTAGCGGTCGTGACTGATCAGCTGGTCGGTTTCCCAGGCAACAACAGGTCCTAAAGGCCTGTAGAACCTAGAAGACGGAGGTGGAGCGAGTCGGCGGACACTCACTGAGGATAATTTTATTATTACTTTTACCGTGGAGGAGCCAGGAGGAGCAGAGGGGCAGCGGGGTGCGGAGTATCGCCATATACCATAGCGCAGCTATACATCTGCTGTAATGTACCGCCATATACTATAGCGCTGCAATACATGTACTGCTCTTCACAGCAGTGCTACACTACCTGCCCTAGAGGATGGCCTGAGCTAGATTTGGCCAGATGCTGTGAAAAACACTTGCCTGGCAAAAATTTATAGGATCTGCTCTAACTTAGCCCTCAAAAGGCCTGATATTATAACTAGTACTTACTTCTATGAAGTAGCCCTCAAAAGGGCTGATATTTACAACTAATCCCTACTCCCTACTTGTCTGAAGTAGCCTTTAAAAGGGCTGAGATTTTAACTAGTTCCTACTCCCTAAACCTATCTGTCTATCTAACTTGAGATTCACTCACTATATATCTAACTAACACTTTATAGCACACATAGCAGCAGTAGCAGTGCCTGACTGGCACACAACTGCAGCACTGAGGAAATGGTGGCTGGGTCTTATAGGGCAAAGACATGTGACATACACAGCCAATGACACATGCCCTTGCTTGTGTGCAAAAAATGCACCTTGCTGTGTGTGTGCTTGGCTGACAGCCTGCACCGCCCCTCTGTACATGCAGTTAGGAGAACAAAAAATGGAGATCAGCATTATTTCTGCAGCACTGATCTAAACCCCGCCCCCCCGCACACTATACACTAAAACTGGATATTAAGATTCATTAACAGTATTGCTGTATTACACTGAAAAGCCAGTTACGCTTTTGGTGAACGAACCGTTATCAAACATAACCTCGAACTGCCGAATTTGAAGCTAATTGTTCATATTCGTCGAATGACTCCGCCCACAACAGCTCGAATTTGAGATTGGTGAACATTTCGAATCGAACAGCGCTCATCTCAAAAAATTACTTGGAGGAAACTCCTATAACGGCTCTATGGACAACCCATAAGGCACTTATCAGAGAACACTTGAAACGATTGAACTCATGACTTAAGAAAACCCTAGCTAAAGATATGGAAGACATCTTAAAAATAAAATCAAAGATTTAGAATCCGAAGTGATTAAGAACCCCAAAGAATCTAGTTATAGCGAAATCCTCAGACTAAGAATAAAACTAAAATCACTCTTAACATCGGAATTTGTCAAAGTCTCACGAATAACCAAATCTAACTTTTACATCTGTGTCAATAAACCATCAAAACTTTTTGCAAAATAAATGAAAATCCGTAGAGCCAAGATCAAAATACTGCAAATTAGAAATAAAAATAATGTAATTAGCAAATCACTACAAAATATATCAGACACATTTGCTGAATTTTATAGAAGACTGTATAATCTCAAAGATGACCCTACAGAAATTATCACTTTCACATCTAAAATCACATCATTTCTAGACTCCATTAAACTCCCATGCTTATCTAATGAAGATCTAGATTACCTCGACTCACCCTACACTGAAACAGAAATAATGGCTACTATAAATTATCTAAACAAGTGCAAATCTCCAGGACCAGATGGTTTCCAGAATTAATTTTACATCACCTTTAAAGAATCCCTCTCTACATACCTTGCTAGACTAATCAACTCATTAGCAGATAACAATAACCACCTCCCAAAGGAAATGCAACAAGCAGTCATCACAGTGATTCCAAAAAGCAAAGGAGACAAGCAGAACGTAGGAAACTACAGACCCATCTCATTGTTAAATACAGATCTGAAAATCATCACCAGAACTCTAACCACTAGGATACAGAAAGTCATTTCGAAGATACTCCATAAAGATCAGGTGTGGTTTGTACAAGGTAGAGACACCGCTGACGCTACATGAGTCATAAATCTGTTCGCCCACATAGAGAGAACGAAGACACCATCCCTAATGGTTCGACAGGGTCCATTAGGGCTTTCTATTTGAAACCCTGGGAAGGTTCGGATTCGGAGGGAATATTATTAACACAATTCACGCTCTTTACTCCAATCCGTCCACGAAAGTTCTTACAAATAATTTACTCTCAGAAGAAATCCTTTTAACGAATGGTCCGCATCAAGGATGTCCTCTTTCCCCCACCCTATTCGATCTATATATAGAGCCACTTGCAGCAAAAATTCAGATGAACCCCCTAATTAAAGGCATTCACACACAACATAGGCAATTCAAAATCAGCTTATTTGTGGACGATATCATCCTTACTCTCATAGACCCGCTAAACTGATTACAAAATCTTCTAAATACGATTGAGGAATTTGCGCATATCTCACACTGCAAGATCAACCTACACAAAACCCAAATTCTCCATTTCAACATTGATCCGGAATTCTTAAGCATACTAAAAATGGAAACTTGTTTATCTTGGGAAAGTGAGAATTTAGACTACCTTGGCATTAAACTTACTAAACCCCTCTCCAGCATCACTGACACAAATATGAATGACATTTTCAAAATTATATAATCGGATATCCTACATATCTCAAAAATAGACATATCATGGTTAGGCAGGGTAGAAGCATACAATATGTTTATACTACCCAAATTACTTTATATCTTCCGATCCATTCCTCTACTTATCACAAAATCTTGGTTACAAAGATTACAAACCCAATTTAACATCCTTTATTTGGGGGGGAACAAAAAACGAGGTTGGCAAGATCAGTTCTGGAAAAAAGCAAAATCAACACAGGACTTGCAATATCGAACCTTGTAGCTTATTATCACTCTACCATCATAAAACCTAGCCAAGCATGGTGGGAAGAGAAAGACAGACCTAACTGGTTAACTATAGAAGAATTCAGGTACGCTCGAGGCGGCCTTGGACATATAGTACTCACATTTCTGTGTCACAAATTTAAGACACTGCCCAGGGAGTGCACAGTCAAAGCTGCTATTCAATCCTGAAGACCATATCTACCAATTGCCATTCCACCTGCCCACCACACTGGATTCCATTAGAGAGTCCCAAACCAATTTCCACAAGGTTGAAAGTGGACTCCTGGAAAAAATCTGGCATTCGGTATATTTCAGATATTCTTGACAAAAATAATCAACTTATTCCCTTTAAGACACTAAAGAACACATATAAACTAAAAGATAATGAAGAAAGACTATGGGAAAAAATCCATTAAACATTCATCAAACACAAACTAAACTTCTGTATTCCTCAAAATGTGATTCAAATGTTAAAGTACCCACAGAGCTCAATGTTTTGGAAAACTAAAACATTTAGCAAAATATAAATCAAGACTCAGTTTTCCTTAAATCCACAAATGTAGAGGCGTGGGAAAAATTATTAAAGATCCCATCCATGCAGATCTTTTCGAGGAAACCGTTGAAAACCTATACCCCAACATACCATGCTCTTCTCTTATTGAAACCTACTATAAAATATACTCACGTTGATACTTTACTCCTTTATAACTCCATCTAATACAAGAGAACCACTCACCTCTCTGCTGGCAAAAACTGCAACAAAATAGAAAACCTAACTCATATATTTTGGGAATGCAAAAAACTTAACTCATTTTGGAAGGAAATTCAATCTCTAATTATAAACACTAATGACATCAACATACATTTTACCCCAGAATTAGTTCTACTGTTGATTGGAATTAACTCCTTACCAAAAAAACATAGACCCATTATTGTTCACACCATTTTGACAGCTAGAAACTGCATTGCTTCCTTATGGAGAGATCCCCAACCTCCCTCACTTCAGAATATTCTAGAAAAAATTGCCACACATAATGCATACGAATACTCCTAATCCATCAAAAATAACCTCCGCAACAAGTATCAGAATAAATGGTGTCACCGAAACCTACACTTTCCGTCACCACATTTACAAACAGAGCCAAATTCAAACTCCCCTGGTTAGCTTTATGGTACATGTTAAGGTCCAGTTACACACACAGATAATTGTGCAGATATTGTTCGCAGATCTCTGGTTGCAGTGAAATCATGGACACATTGTTACATTTTGTGGCTTTGTACAAATGTATCAATGTGTCCATGATTTCACTGCAACCAGAGATCTGCGAACAATCTCTGCACAATTATCTGTGTGCGTAACTGGGCCTTTAATCACACTCCAACTATTAATAAAAGTAAACATGAAATAGATTGTAGGTAGATAATACACAAGCATACCTTCCCCCCCCCCCCGGTCTACTGTGTCTTCTGCGACTGTAAATAGTTGATAATCATTAAACTCATTTCATGTTCGTTGATGTGCATAAAGAATTCTAATTTATATCAGAATGTCCATGAACATCAATGCTACTAAGTATGATATAATCAGTATTATATACTAATAACCCACTCATGATATATCTATAATAACTACTCTGTATAATATACTATACTATGTATTTAGAGTTTTATTATTTGAATTTACATTATAAAATGTAATAAAAACATTTGAACAAGGAAGACCAAAACCGATGATAGCTGATGTTATCGAAAATGGAGGCATTACTGTACTTGCAACTTAAGTGAATCAATTTGCCAGAAATTTAACTGGGAAATTTCTGACAAATTCAAATTTCAAAATTTTTCATTCATCTCTCAATCTACTATATAATCTCCAGGATCCCATAACTCATAGAAGCTTTCTATAATGTAAAATATGGGTTACATCAGGTTAAAACATTGTGTTTTTTCCCTCTTCTAACATATATATCTTCTGGCTTGCGGTACGCTATGTTAGTTAGAGGTCCTAATGCTTATCAAATGTATACCAATTAAATTAATATACTGACATCTGATTTTTTTTCATAAGATATAGAATATTATTAAAACCAACTCTTCAACTGTTGATTTCTCTTTCATGTTATATGGATTATCTGACAGCGGTTTTAGACTATGACATGACTACAATAATAATAGAACTACAGGAGACAGAGATTTCAGGATGACATCCCTCTAGGCTGACAAAACTAAGAAGCAACAATGAATCTGTCAGGTGCCATGCAGCTTTCCTCCTCATTAGCATTCTGTTGGAACCGAAGACCCACTGCAGTTCTCATGTTCTACTTCAAAGGTGGAACAAAAAACTTGGTAAGCAATCTTACGGCTTAAATTGAATTAAATTTAAATTAAATTAGAAATCTATTATATGACGTTTGGGTTGCAAGTAATTTACTATAAGCTATTGGCAGACTACAGATTCAAGCAAAAACACAATGTTGGAAGACCCATGGCTAAAGAAATGAAAGTATTCCTTAGTTGAAAAAAACTGTTAATAAAAATATGATGTGCCTCAAAATGCAATGTTTAAGTTTACTGACTGCCAGTGATTCTTCCCCCATTACAATAGTCAGCGAGAAGGTCTAAGCCCATCATTTTTTCCCCACCCCCTGTTTTGTTGCTTTGCACCCGCTGTTTCAACTCACTTGGTGAGCCCGATGTCTGGGTGGGAACACGGGTCACAGGCTTTGGTGCTGCAGGCAGGTGGGGCACATGGGAAATGGAAAGTACATGGGCTGGAGAATTAAAACTTACATTTTACTAGTAAGATAAAAAGTCTGACTGCCAAGCCAAAGAAAACAAACAAACATTAACCATGTGTCACTAAAGTTCTTGTGAGATATTCAGACAAGTGCCTAAGAACATTTACTAATGCAGCAAATATGTCTTATTTTAATATAGACTGTGATCCCTCATGGGCCTACTGTACCTGTACGATTTGACTGTGATCATTTTATGTTCTTGTCCTTGTCAGCCCTTTTACATATAAAGTGCCATGGAACTAATGGCGCTATATAAATAAATAATAATAATAATAATAATAATATAAATTGTAGGGATGAGAAATTTAATTCAATATTTGCACTAACAAGGAATTGCAATGTTTATATAGATAACAACATCCACCCATGCAAGCAGACATATATGCTGATGCTCTATAGAACTTCTGATCCACTGATGAGTCACATTTGTCGAAACGCGTTGAAGGGTCAGGAGCACTACGGGACACTTAATGCAACCAGAGCAAAGTGTATTGTGTGGCTGTGAAACCCCTCCCCCCTGGCTGACTGGTCTAGCATGGCTCCAATGGAATTTGATGTCCACCACCTTGGGTGGATGTTGTTATCTATATAAACATTGCAACTCTTTGTTAGTGCAAATACTGGAATACATTTTTCATCTTTACAATTTATATTATAATAAGACATATCTGCTGCTTTAGTAAAAGCTCTTAGGCATGTTTTTGAATATTTCACAAGCACTTTAGTGACACATTGTTAATTTTTGTTTGAATCTATTAAGAACTAGAGGATGTAGTAGAAAACTGTGAAAAGAATTAGGGATTTTCAGAATTGGAGGTAATTTAAGACTGTTAAGGTACCTTTACACGCCGCAACTATCACTGGCGATCGGTAGCAACCGTACGTGCACGTTTTTAACGGTTGCTAACGATCGCCGATGCCGCATGTAAATGTGGTTCCCCGGAAGTTGAAACTGATCCTGCGGGAAACATCCGGTTGAATCCCGTCGCTCCTTCACACGCCGCAATCAGTAGGGGAATGTGGGCGTACATGTTCTGCGGAAACAAAACATAGGCGTGACATACTTGTGTATTCTGTGACGCTAACACGCTGATTAGACAACGCAATAGTGTCATGATTGGCCAGCCTGCGCAGGAAGGCTGGCTAATACATGACGCCATTGCAATTGTGTAGTATGAATGGACAGATCTTCAAATATGGCGCCCCGTGCAGGGACAGCCAATGCGAACACAGTAGCCCCCACCAATCATCGCTGATGGGGCGCGGAAAACATCACGCTGTGGCACGCCCCTTGGAAATCATTAGGCGACGCAGATTCCATCCCTATCGCCTGTTTACACGCCAATACCAGGGCAATTCACCATTTGGGTTGCCTCAGAGTTTAGAACACAGCTCAGAAACCGCTACCCGGACCAACTGCGAAAAACCCGATCACTTTCCCAAGCTACATGCCATAACTTCGTAGCAATTTCAAGGCAACCGTGACAAAAATCCCGATTGCCAGGCAGTTGCTACACCTCAGTGGCGGCGTGGCATGTAAAGGTACCTTAAGAGAATACATTTATTTGCTCAATAATTTGGAATGAGCAATGGAACTCCTGCATCCTGTGGAGTGCACTTATATAGTGCTGGGTAGCCCACCTGTTCCAATAGTTTGAGCGTGATGAATAGGCTAAAAGCCAGACACTGTGCATCAAGCGTATCTGTGTGACTGCCACCTTTTACAATCCTCATTTGTGTGCATGTTTAAAACTAGCAACCACCCCCTCCATGATATGGTAGGCTGAGAGTGGTTGTCTCATCGATATTTTGCACCTGGCTTGAATCACATTTATCATGTGGGCCATGGCTGCATCATGGCTAATGCATTTGAACTTGTGTTGGTTAACAGCTGTTTCTAGTGAGTTTTTTTTTTTCTTTTTAACTGATGTCCTTTTGTTGTGAACTCTTTTTATTATGGGTTGCCCCATTAGCACAATGGAGAAGCTTAGGCCAAAGCATCACAGATACTAAAAAAAGTATGTGACTTTAGACCAGTTAGAAGAAAACTCCTGAGGACACAATACAAAGGGTATAGTGCATTGATTCACAAAGCCCTAAAAGGCTTTAGAATCACCATTAAATGTGCAGGTGTAAGCAAATGAGGAGCTATTTCCAAAACAGAATGTTACACATTAAGGTTATACAGGTGTTGAGGAGCCAATGGAGAGATAGCAGAAGTCTGATACAGTGCATCCATAAGGGTACCTTTACACGCGGCTACATTTCTAGGGTGGCTACAGGTAACTTACTGGTTGCAGTGAAATCATGGAGACAAGGTTCTATCTTGTTGCTGTGTACAAATGGAATAATCTCTCCATGATTTCACTGCAACCAGTAAGTTACCTGTAGCCACCCTAGAAATGTAGCCGTGTGTAAAGGTACCCTAAGGGCTGTAAGGGTTTGTAATGCATGAATAAGTTAACTTTGACTGTCAGCCAGATGCATCACAAGTCCAGGCAATGTGTCAGTATCCTATGGTAATGTTGTTGCTGTTTCTGCGCCTTTGGGTTCCATGGTCTTGGCATCTGTTTCGTGCGGTAATGCTGGTGCAGTGAATCCTCTCACATTATTAGTTTGATGTGTCTCCAAGGAGCATTGTGGAAAAGTATCATGGAGCATATCTATACAACCAACAAGCTTATCAGAGATCCGCAACTAACATTTGTATCCCGTCACAAGCAGCACAATGATGTCACTGTATTGTACTGCCTTCATCAGCTATGGAGGAGGATGTAGGGCCTGCTTATTGTGGGAGCAGGAATAGATTATAGGAATAGTTTTTTTTATTTCAGAATAGAGTACATTACTGTATAGGGACAGAATGGGAGACATTATTACTATGCGAAGCAAGAATTGAGGACATCAGTAATATTGGAGCTAAAATGGAGTATATTATTATTAAATTTGAGTCAGAATTGGGGACAAAATTACTGCATTGAGGTCAAAATAGAAATATTAATACTTTATTGGGAACAGAATATGGGGAACCTATAATATATCTACTTACATAATTGCCTTGGGACCAGCAGTGTTGAGATGTAACATTTTATTCGCCACTTGATTGGTCCACTCCCCAAAGTGATGTGCCAATATGCCGCCACATGCTGATACTCACCCCCAGGTTTGTTCCTCAGTCCACACCGCTGCCTACTCTGCCTTCGCTTTCATTCCTGTCACTGCTGGGAGCCCTATGCGTGTCTCTGTAAAAAAGATGAAGTACTTGTGATGATATCACCACCATGTGACCAGTAGAGGAGAGGGTGGAGCTCACCAGTCCTATTACTGCCAGTGAAGGACCTGTGGACAACCCATGTCATGTGATATAAAGGGACAGAGCTAAGAGACCATATGGGGACAAAGCAAAGGGAAAGACAGATGGCACATGGGTAGAGAGAGACAGCACAAAGAGGGGGAGAGAGAGAGACAAACAATACACAGAGGAGGGGAGAGAGAGACCACACACAGAAGGGAAGTTAGAGAGACAGACCTCACACAGAGGGGGAGAGAGAGAGATAGCACACAGGAGAGAGAGACCACACACAGAGGGGGAGAGAGATAGCGCACAGGGGAAAAAGATTGACAGGCAGTGCATAGGGGGAGAGACAGCACACAGGGAGAGAGATACATGTCATACACAGAGGGGAAGAGAGATACAGAGTGCAGAAAGAGGGGGATAGAGACAGACCACACATGGGGAGGAAGAGAGACAGACTGCACAGAGAGAGGAGAGAGAGACAGACTACACACAGTGGGGGGGGAGAGAGACAGACCAAATACAGGGGGCGAGAGAGTGACAGATCACACATGGGAAGAGAGAGACAGATTGCACACAGGGGGAGAGACAGACTACTCACAATGGGGAGACAGAGACAGACCAAACACAGAGGGGAGAGAGAGACAACACACAGAGGGGGAGAGACAGACCACACACAGGGGGAGAGAGACAGACCACACATAGGTGGAGAGTGAGGCAGACAGCACACAAGGGGAAAGTGACAGACTGCACACAGGGGTAGAGAGAGAAACTGCACATGGGCAGAGAGAGACACAGACCGCACACAGGGGGAGAGAGAGAGTACACTAAACAGGGGGAGGAGAGAGAGACAGTGCACAGGGGGCAGAGAGAAAAAGAGACAGATGGCATACAGGGGGAAGAAAGATGGCACACAGAGGGGAGAGAGCCCGACCGTATACTAGGGAAGAGAGAGACATACTGCACACAGGTGGGGAGAAAAACAGACAGCACACAGAGAGGAAGAGAAAGTCAGACTGCACACAGGGGAAAGAGACTGACCATACACAGTGGGGAGAGAGATACAGATGGCACAGGGAAGAGAGAGACAGACCCAACACAGGGGAGCGAGAGACAGCACACAGGTGGGAGCGAAAGAAAGAGAGACTGCACATAGGGACAAGAGAGAGAGGCAAACCACACAAAGGGAGGGGAGAGATACAAACCATACACAGGAGAGAGAAAGACAACACACAGAGAAGGTAAAGACAGACAGCACACAGAGGAGATAGAGAGACAGCACACAGAGGGAGAAAGAGAACAGATTGAAAACATAAAGGGGGGAGAGAGAGAGAAAGACTGCACACAAGGGGGGGAGACAGACCGCACACAGGGAGGACAGAGAGCTAAACTGCACATGGGGAAGAGAGACAGACTGCACATGGGGGGAGAGAGACAGGCCGCACAAAGGGGGAAAAGAAATGGCACACAGAGGGGAGAGAGACCTACCATATACAGGGGGAAGAGAGACAGACTGCACATAGGGGGGAGAGACCAACCGCACACAGATGGGGAGAGAGACAGACTGCACACAGGTGGGGAGAGAAACAGACAGCACACAGAGAGGGAGAGAGAGACAGACTGCAAATGACTCACCGTAGCCGGGGGTACACGTAGCGGGCGTTGTTTCTCCTCCAGTCACGGAACCGCGCCTGCGGTAGTGTAGGCCCGGTGGTCCAGATCAATAGGGGAATGGCGGAACAGTAGGAGTGATTTGTCTTCGTGACGCCACCTGCGGGTGTTCTGGTAACTTTACCAGCGCTGTTCGGGTCTCCGGGGGATGTTATACAGCGAGATGGAACGCTCCCCACAGGATGAGCGGGAATCCCCGGAGCCGGGAGCTGCGCAAGATGTTGTGAGGCAGCTGCGGGATGCTGCGCGCTGAATCCAGGAATAATGTACAACCACACAAAGTCTCTTTTAGGTACCTTTACTGGTTGGTGATCAGGTACACTCGGACCGGGATAGTGAAGTTGGCACTTCTGGAGGTTCACAGCAAGCAGTGTTAGGCTTCCTTTCTCTACTTCTGGTGCTAAGGTCGGGTGGATGTGGAATCCATCCGGACCGGGCAGTTTGTTCAATAGAACGGATTTCACCTGGTTGTCAGCACTCAGGGCACTGTAAAAGGGTGATGATAATTCTACCTTCTTCCCTGGGCTCTTGTTGGTAGGTGCGACAGGTGAACAGGGGGCTAGACTCCCTGTGGGGTGTGCTGGTTCTCTGTGAGGGCTTGGTGGCTCTCACAGCTTCGGTTCCAGTAACCGGTGTTTAAGGAAAGAGTCGGAATAACTCTGTGTTCCTGAGAGGTGATCTCCTTCTTCCTCTTGTCCCAATTGCAGGGACCTCCACTTGCTAACAGGCTGGTTGGGCCTAGTGTGTTCCTCATAGGGTGGAGGTTTCACACAGGCTGGCAGCTCTTGTAGCGTCTACCACACTCTGAAGTTTCTCCCTCCAAGACTCTTTTTATAGGGGGAACTAGCTCAAAGTGACCAGTGGAGCTCCCCCTAGAGGCTCGGGGTGAAACCAGGTGTTCTAAGTGTTGTTGTGTTTGTGGGTTTTGCTGTGCTGTTACTTACTCCATTTGTGCTCTAAGGATTTCTGTGGTGCCCAACAGGTGCCAGGGTGCCACATTCCCCCTTAGTTAACCTCAGTTCTCCCGGCTGAGCAAAAAGTTCTTTTTACAACTTACCACTAAGCATTTTATAAACATTCAATTTACAAAGTCCTAAAGAAAACACAAAAATCACTGAAAAAGGAGTGAAAAATGTGAAAAAGTGAAAAGCAGTCCGTACGGCACTAGTCCATCTGCCGCAGGCTGGAAAAAGGTAAAGTTAGTGATCACACAAGTCCTGTGACAATTGGCCAAAGTTTATGAAAAGGGGAAAAGATAAAGTTCAGGGATACATGGTAAACTTTATACATTCCCTATGGGTGTCTCTGCTTGGGAGGCCGGTACTAACCTTCTATACCTTACCAGGTGCTTTCTGTCCCCAACTTAGTATACTTGGGACAGAGCCCAGTTCCTCCACCCTTCTGTACACTACTTTTTACAGGTTTTGAAAACTGGTTAGCTATTTACAACACTTACAGGTTATTTGTTCCACTACATTTTAAACCCATTCTCCAAGTTTGTGTGGGGGTTGACCTAATGTACTACGTGTGGATCTGCGTAGTGTGGGTGTTTCCAAAGCTGTTGGTGTAGTGTACGAAGAGGTTGGTAATACTCTATGTCTGCTTTGTGGTAGACCATAGTAAGTGCGGAGTCTATCAACTGGACTGACCTCTGTAGGTAGTTGACTAGAAATGGCTTCTCTTACTGTGGGACTAGCAGGCTGACCGATTACAGGAATCTCAGGTTCCATAATAACAGGCTGCAATTCTTGCATTTGAACTTCTTCTTGTTGGACTTGTGGAATTGGATTTGGTTTTGGCTGATCTTCTACAGGTTGGCAGAAATGCATAACTGGTATGAGGAATGCTTCACCTAATTGTGGCCAATCAGCTGGTAAGTATCCAATTTCTGTAAGGACTAGGTTTTATTTTGTTTCTTCATCTGTAGTTACAGCAGGGTAACGGGTTGCTTGTGGGATTAACTGTGGCGGACATTTCTTCAAATGATCCCTTGAGACAGTTGCAATAGTATTCCCATTGTCTTTACTGATAACACAAGTTTTTGAGTTGTCATAGTGTGACGGCATAACGGTGTAGGGTACAGATTCCCAACTGTTATCCAATTTGTTGGTTTTTCGCTTTCTTTTTAGCACAACGTCTCCTATAGATAAGGGTTCAGCTGAGGCGTGCTTGTTGAAATCTTTTTCTTGCTTGGTTCTACTGATTTCTAGGTTTCTCTCAACACTTTCTTGTACTTTCCTGTACTTTTCTTGGCGTTGGGTGACCCAGTCTTCATCAGAAGAGTCTTCTGTGGGTTCAATGGTTCCCATCTGCAAATCAATAGGCAGTTTACCTGGTCTTGCTCTCATCAAGTAAGCAGGTGTGTAATTTGTCGAACTGACAGGTATGTGGTTGTAGATGTCCACGAGATCTGGAAGTTTCTCTGGCCATTGATTTCTCTCTTCAACTGGTAAGGTCTAGAGCATGTCAATGACTATGTGGTTCATCTTTTCACATAGACCGTTCGTCTGAGGATGATAAGGTGTTGTGCGGATTTTTCTTACACCCATATAGCCCTAAGAACTCTTGGAACAGAGCTGATTCGAAGGCTGGTCCTTGGTCAGTTAAGACCTGGTCTGGATACCCATGGGGGCGACAGAAGTAACTCTGGAACGCTTTGGCTGCTACCTCAGCAGTTAAATCCTTAACTGGAACGACTACCAGGAATCTTGAGTAGTGATCGACGATGGTGAGAGCGTAGTTGTACCCGGTTCGACTTGGGGTAAGCTTCACGTGGTCGAGAGCAACTATTTCAAGAGGTTTGGTGGTAACAATCGGCTGCAACGGAGCTTTCTGAGTTAGATGGTCTTTCCTTCGAAGGTGACATGGTCCACAGTTTTTACACCATTTGTCAATGGAGCCTCGCATACCGACCCAGTAGAACCGATCCTTCAGGAGTCTCTCCAGTTTCTTCCATCCAAAGTGTCCGGCATCATCATGGTATGCTTCAAGGATCATTTGGACTTCAGTCTTGGGAACTACGATCTGCCAGATGCGTTCATGGGTTCGTGGATTGAGGTATCTTCTGCATAGTTTACCTTGGTAGACGAACAACCTTCCTTTCTCCTTCCACAGGCGTTTAGCAGTTGATGAGGCATCAGAGTCCATGTTGGTGTGTTCTTGAGTGATCAGATCCCTTACCAGGCTGACATCTGGGTCGTTGGCTTGAGCCTCCTTCCAGTCATGGTGAGGTAACGGGTTCACGGTCCTCTCTACACGGGTCTGGTTTCTCTGATGACATGTTGCTGTACCGGAACGCTGGAAAGCAGGTAGTTCAATCTCCTCCAGGTCATCTATGTCTTCTCCCTCTTCAGAAAGATGAGGCATTCGGGACAGGGCATCAGCATTGCCGTTCTTGTGACCTGCCCGGTACTTTACAGTGAAGTCGTAGTTAGCGAGTCTTGCTACCCAACGCTGTTCTAGGGCTCCCAGCTTTGCAGTCTCTAAATGGGTTAGAGGATTGTTGTCTGTGAAAGCTGTGAACGGGGCGGATGCCAGGTAATGCTTGAAACGCTCAGTGATCGCCCAGACCAGGGCCAGGAACTCCAGCTTGAAGGAGCTGTAATTCTCCGGGTTCCTCTCGGTGGGACGGAGCTTTCTGCTGGCGTAGGCTATCACCTTCTCCTTGCCCTGCTGACGTTGAGATAGGACTGCTCCTAAACCTTCATTGCTTGCATCGGTGTACAATAAAAACGGTAGATTGTAGTCAGGGTAAGCCAGGATTTCTTCTCCAGTCAAAGCATCTTTCAGCGTTTGGAATGATTTGTCCTGCTCTGGGCCCCAGTGGAACGGGTGTCCCCTGATCTTGCCGTTTTTGGATTGACCTACTAATAGATCTTGCATGGGTGCGGCTATCTTGGTATAGCCTTTGATGAAGCGTCGGTAGTACCCGACCAGTCCTAGAAATTGACGTACCTCTTTGTGATTGGTGGGTGTTGGCCAGTCCTTGATGACGGTGACCTTATCCGGATCCGGTGCTACGCCTTCGGCGCTGACCACATGTCCTAGGTATTGGACCTTGGGTTTCAGCAGGTGGCACTTGGACGGTTTCAGTTTCATCCCGTACTTGGACAGTGACTCGAACACTTCACTCAGGTGTTGGAGGTGATCTTCATAGGTCTGAGAGTAGACAATGACATCATCAAGGTATAACAAGACAGTCTCAAAGTTCTTGTGGCCCAAACAACACTCCATAAGTCTCTGAAATGTGCCTGGGGAATTGCACAAACCGAAGGGCATACTGTTGAACTCGCATAAGCCCATAGGAGTAGTGAAGGCTGTCTTTTCACGATCCTCCTCTGCAACGGCAACCTGCCAGTACCCACTAGTAAGATCTAATGTGGAGAAGTAATTGGCAGATTTGAGTGCAGCTAGTGACACTTCTATGCGTGGTAACGGGTATGCATCCTTGTGGGTGACTTTGTTGATTTGCCTATAGTCTACGCACATCCTCATACTACCATCTTTCTTTTTAACCAGGACTAGTGGTGCGGCCCAGGGACTACAGCTATTCCTAATGACTCCTGCATTTTTCATGTCCTGAAGCATCTCTTTTGCCTTCTGGTAGTGAGTGGGTGGTATAGGCCTGTACCTTTCTTTGATAGGTGCATGGTTGTTTGTGGGGATATGATGTTGTACCCCTTTAACCCTCCCAAAGTCAAGTGGGTGTTTGCTGAACACTTGCTCATACTCCCGAACTACCCGGTATACTCCATTTTTCTGGTGAGAGGGTGTATTGTCAGTTCCTACACTGAGTTCTTGACACCATTTCTCTAACTGATCTTTGGAGTGAGGGGGTTCATCAGTGACTGTTTGGTTTGAGGATTTTACATCACAGCATCATCTTTTACTTGGTACAATTTTGCGACAGTTGCATATCTTGGCAGTTTGACTTCGTCATCACCATAATTTAATATGCGTACGGTAACTCTCCCCTTTCTTACGTCGACTAACCCTCTGGCTGTCAAGAGCGTAGGACTACTATTGGACATTACAGGTTCTACTACAGCTTGGTAGTCCTGCCCTCTGAGGCCTATGGCTGCTTGACACCAGATCATCATTTCACTTCTGGGTGGTACCACAATTGGAATGGGATCTGTGACCCTTACTCTGCCAATTTCACCATTTGACAATGTTACCTGTTGTTGATACACCAGAGCTCTGATCTGCTTTTGGATAGCCCTCTTTTCTCTGGGTTTACCGGCTTCAGCACTCTGTTGGAGTAAAAACAACACTTCATCGAGGCATTTGATCATGACATTGGTACCCAATATGACATATGGATCCTTGTGGTTAGGTTTATCCTGGACCACTAAGATACCCGGGTTTTTCAACTGCACCCTCCCCACCTTTACTGTAGCTTCCCACTGTCCCTCTATGGTAACCGGTATACCATTAGTGGCTTCAAGGTTCATCTCGGGGTTAGGGGGTTCTAGCTTAACATCTGGCCAGAACTGCTTGTAAAGGGTACTGGGGATGGATGTCACCTGGGATCCAGTGTCTATCAAGGCGGAGATAGCGATGCCATCGATGACGATTGGTAAGTATGGACAGTCTCCCACATACTTGTGTTCCCAGCTGGACGTAGGGCCTGGACAGTCTACTCCTGGGGTTGGCCCTTCTCGCCCAGGGGTCGCTCGTTTAAAGGACGGGATTGTAGGTTGTGTCCTCCTAAGTCGTTCTGCTGACTGTTGCGGCGTCTGTCAGGACTGCGGCGGTCTGCAGGTTTTCCTCGCGACGGCTGTGTCTTTCTCCTCATCCACGGGACGTCGTCAGGGCTGTCGGCGAGTAGAATCTTGTCCAATGGCCTTGCATCTGTCATGGGTCTTCTCCCAGCTTGTAGCTTGGCCACGTCTTTCATCAGCTGCTCGACATTAGCACACAGTTGATCAAACCGGTCAGGTGTTACAGTCTGTGCACTAGACTGAATCGCAGGGATTGGAGATGCTGCTGCTGGCACGGAAGGGGTGTCAGCGTACTGCTGCTGCTGTGAAGCGGGATCAGGTACTTCAGCGAGTCGTTGTCCCCAAACTGTTAAGTCTCTCAAGGTGTCAAACTCTGCGCCTGGATTCTGTATGGACCACCAGCTTGCTTGCTTTCTATCCTCAGATAGTTTAAGGCCCACAATAAATTGTCCAATTAACGCTTTGTTCTCATCTCGGACACCATCAGGATCAACTTGTTTTAACAGTCTGTATGCTTCTTGCAAGCGCAGTGAATAATCAAGGACACTTTCTTGTGCCCCTTGGTTACAACGATAGAATGACAGTCTTAGTTCAGCTTCGGTATGTCGCTCAAAGACCCGGGTTAATCTAGCGAATATCTGCTCCACAGATTCCTGAGTTTCTACAGGCCAGCTGCGGCTCTGCAGTTCGGCTGCACCGGTTAACTGTCCCATAACAACTGAAGCTCTTTGCTTACCGGTCATCGGGTACATGTCCAGCGCT
This sequence comes from Allobates femoralis, assembly GCA_033576535.1. Lineage (NCBI taxonomy): Eukaryota > Metazoa > Chordata > Amphibia > Anura > Aromobatidae > Allobates > Allobates femoralis. The sequence continues at coordinate 134,830,643 of JARQOC010000009.1, read as the reverse complement.
TGGCATATCTTCCTCTGGAAGTTCTCCAAGGTACTGGGTACACCGCTGTACTTGGGTAACCAGGTCGCACTAGGAACGTAGGGTAGAGACATCGACATAATCGGAGCGGGTTGCGGTGGCATACCGCCGACTGGTTGCTGCCCATCAAGAGGTATGTTTTGGGGTGCCGCTTGGTCTAGCGGGGGCACCGCGTGATCGGGAGCCGGGTTACTCATGGTCGCTCCCCCTTAGTTAAGCGTAGCCTTTCCCTCGGTTTCAAACGGAAGTGTCGGCCTCGCGGTGAGGAGTGAGGCACCACGGGAGTTTCCGGTTCCTGCTGCGTACGGAGGAAGTCGTCAGAGCGTGGGGGCGGAGCCAATCTGAGTGCCCTATGCACAGTCACGCCCCTTCTTTTCCCACCTTTTCGCGCAGCAATGGCGGACCAAATGTACAGTTCGATATTTACAGTCAATAAATAGCACACAATACCCGTGATAACGGGCCTGCTCGTATCCTGTTCGTGACGCCAAATTCTGACTCACCGTAGCCGGGGTACACGTAGCGGGCGTTGTTTCTCCTCCAGTCACGGAACCGCGCCTGCGGTAGTGTAGGCCCGGTGGTCCAGATCAATAGGGGAATGGCGGAACAGTAGGGGTGATTTGTCTTCGTGACGCCACCTGCGGGTGTTCTGGTAACTTTACCAGTGCTGTTTGGGTCTCCGGGGGATGTTATACAGCGAGATGGAACGCTCCCCACAGGATGAGCGGGAATCCCCGGAGCCGGGAGCTGCGCAAGATGTTGTGAGGCAGCTGCGGGATGCTGCGCGCTGAATCCAGGAATAATGTACAACCACACAAAGTCTCTTTTAGGTACCTTTACTGGTTGGTGATCAGGTACACTCGGACCGGGATAGTGAAGTTGGCACTTCTGGAGGTTCACAGCAAGCAGTGTTAGGCTTCCTTTCTCTACTTCTGGTGCTAAGGTCGGGTGGATGTGGAATCCATCCGGACCGGGCAGTTTGTTCAATAGAACGGATTTCACCTGGTTGTCAGCACTCAGGGCACTGTAAAAGGGTGATGATAATTCTACCTTCTTCCCTGGGCTCTCGTTGGTAGGTGCGACAGGTGAACAGGGGGCTAGACTTCCTGTGGGGTGTGCTGGTTCTCTGTGAGGGCTTGGTGGCTCTCACAGCTTCGGTTCCAGTAACCGGTGTTTAAGGAAAGAGTCGGAATAACTCTGTGTTCCTGAGAGGTGATCTCCTTCTTCCTCCTGTCCCAATTGCAGGGACCTCCACTTGCTAACAGGCTGGTTGGGCCTAGTGTGTTCCTCATAGGGTGGAGGTTTCACACAGGCTGGCAGCTCTTGTAGCGTCTACCACACTCTGAAGTTTCTCCCTCCAAGACTCTTTTTATAGGGGGAACTGGCTCAAAGTGACCAGTGGAGCTCCCCCTAGAGGCTCGGGGTGAAACCAGGTGTTCTAAGTGTTGTTGTTTTTGTGGGTTTTGCTGTGCTGTTACTTACTCCATTTGTGCTCTAAGGATTTCTGTGGTGCCCAACAGGTGCCAGGGTGCCACACAAACAGGGGAAAGAGAGAGATACAGACCATGCACAGGGGGGGAGAGAGACAGACGGCACATGGGGGAGAGAGACAGACCGCACACAGAGGGGGAGAGTGAGACAGACTGCAAACAGGGGAGAGAGACAGACCACGCACAGTGGGGAGAGAGAAACAGATGGCATACAGGGGGAGAGACAGACCACACACAGGGGAAAGAGAGACAGACCCAACACATGGGGAGAGAGAGACAGCACACAGGTGGGAGTGAAAGAGATAGACCACGCATAGGGACAAGAGAGAGATGCAAACCACTCAAAGTGAGGGGAGAGATACAAACCACACACTGGAAGGAGGGAGAAAGACAACACACAGGGAAGAGAAAGACAGACTGCACACAGTCGAGATAGAGAGGCAGCACACAGTGGGAGAAAGAGAAACAGATTGCAAGCATAGAGGGGAGAGAGAGACAGACCGCCCACGGGGGGGAGAGAGAGACAGACTGCACACAGGGTAAAGAGAGACAGACCGAACACATGTGGTGAGAGAGAAAGACCGAACACAGTGGGGGAGAGAGAGACAGACTGCAAACAGGGGAGATAGAGAGACAGGCCACACACAGGGAAGAGAGAGACAGACCCGACACAGGGGGAGAGAGAGACAGCACATAGGTGGGAGCAAAAGAGACAGACCGCACATAGGGACAAGAAAGAGAGGCAAAACCACACAATGAGAGGGGAGAGTTACAAACCATACACAGGGAGGAGAGAGAAAGACAACACACAGAGAGGGGAAGGGCAGACGGCACACAGGGGAGATAGAGAGCAAGCACACAGAGGGAAAAAGAGATTGAAAAGGGGGGAGAGAGAGACAGACCGCACACAAGGGTAGAGAGAGAGATAAACCGCACATAGGGTGGAGAGAGAGCTAGACTGCACATGGGGAAGAGAGACAGACTGTACATGGGGGGAGAGACAGGCCGCAAAAAGGGGGAAAAGAGATGGCACACAGAGGGGAGAGAGACCGACTGCACATAGGGAGGGAGAGAGACCGACTACACACAGGTGGGGAGAGAGACAGACAGCACACAGAGAGGGAGAAAGAGACAAACTGCAAACAGGGAGGAGTGATACAGACCATGCACGCATGTGGGGAGAGAGAGACAGATGGCACACAGGGGAAGAGAGACAGACCGCGCACAGAGAGGGAGACAGACTTCAAACAGAAGAGAGAGACAGACCACGCACAGGGGGGAGAGATGCACAGACAGCACACAGGGGAGAGACAAACTGCACACAGGGGGCGAGAGAGAGACAAACCACACACTGGGGGAGAGAGACAGACCGCACACAGGTGGTGAAAGAGAAAGACCGCACACAGAGGAGGAGAGAGAAACAGACTGCAAACAGGGGAGATAGAGAGACAGACCCAATACAGGGGGTGAGACAGACAGCACACAGGTGGGAGCAAAAGAGACAGACCGCACATTGGATCAAGAGAGAGAGGCAAACCACACAAAGGGAGGGGAGAGATACAAACCACACACAGGAAGGAGAGAGAAAGACAACACACAGGGAGGGGAAAGACAGATGGCACACAGGGGAGATAGAGATAGCACACAGAGGGAGAAAGAGACACAGATTGCAAACAAAGGGGGGAGAGAGACAGACCACACACAGGGGGAGAGAGAGAGACAGATCGCACACAGGGAGGAGAGAGAGACACACTTCTTCAGATGGGGAAGAGAGACAGACCGCACAAAGGGGGAAGAGAGATGGCACACGGGGAGGGGGGGAGAGAGACCAATCACATACAGGGGGAAGAGAGAGACACACTGCACACATGGGGGAGAGAGACTGACCACACACAGGGGTGAGAGAGAGACAGACCACACACAAGGAGAAGAGAGAGAGACAGACCACACACAAGTAAAAGAGAGAGAGAGACAGACCACACACAGGTGGGGAGAGAGACAGACCCCACACAGGGAGGAGAGAGACAGACCACATGGGTGCAGAGAGATGGCACACAGGGAGAAAACTCAGAGATAACACACAGGAAGGAGAGATGAGACGCACACAAGAAAGTGAGAGACAGCACACAGGAAGGAGTGAGACAGATGGCACACTGGGAGGAGAGAGCCAGAGTCAGCACATAGGGAGGAGAAAGACAAAGAGCACACAGGCAGGAGAAGCAGAGAGGGCACACAATGAGGAGAGAGTGAGATGGCACACAGAGAGGAGAGAGAGATGGCACATAGGGAGAGAGAGAGAGCACAGAAACACATAGAGCACACAGAGGGGCAAGAGATGGCACAAAGGGAAAGATAGACAGCGCACAGGTGAGAGAGAGCACACAGGCAGGAGAGAGACAGAGTATGTATAAAGGGTGTCAAAGACTGCACACAAGGAGGCAGAGAGAGTGTACAGAGGGGGCCAGAAACAGCACATGGGGAAGCAGAGAGTGTGCACAGAGGGGGCCAGAGACAGCACACAGGAAAGCAGAAAAAGCGCTCAGAGGGGGCCAGAGACAGCACATAGGGATGGAAAGACAGCACAGAGGAACTCAGAGACAGCACATAAGGAGAGAGAGACAGCACAGAGAGACAGAGCGCTCACACAGTAAGAGACAGCAAGCGCACACAGGGAGGCAGAGACAGAACACAGGGAGGAAGATGGACTGCACAGTGACGAGAAGAAACAGCACAGAGAGGGCCAGAGACAGCACAGAGAGACAGAGAGTGACCAGAAGGAGGCAGAGAGATTGCATAGGGGGGCCACAAATGGGGCATAGACACCGCACAAGTGAGCACAAATACCGCACCATCCTCATCTAGTAATAATATAACAGACCACAGGGCAAACAACAGCTGGAATTAGCCCAGGGGGATGAGCTAGTTCTTAGATAGAATCACAAAAAAGTAGTCAAACAAACATGTAAAAATACTCTGTTGTAATAAACAGCAGTAAAAAGCAAGTGCTGCTAAAAAAAGTAGTAAAAGGCAGGGTATTTAGTTGATACGTTTTTTGCAAAAAGTGTATACTAGTTCTTAGATAGTTAGACTGAAGAAATTAATCAGTAGCTTGGTGTGTGTCCGCTTATCACCTTGAAAAAGCTAAAACTAGAAGATGAGAATACCGCAGATAGGGTCTTATCTGGGAGAAAGGCACAATACCAGAGGTCTCAAGGCTCACCTAGATTAGTCACAACCAGAGATAGGTGATGTTCGATCAAACATGTTCTCCAATTTCAAATTGGATCTGTATTGAACTATGTTCGAGTCATTTGACGAATATGAACGATTTGCTAAAAATTCAGTAAATCAAGGTTATTTTCGATAACGGTTCGTTGACCAAAAGAGTTACTGACTTTTCACAGTATTGCTTTTGTTTAACGTTATTATGAATTTCAGTGTCTGGGAAAAGTGGGTGGGAGGGGGGGCTGGGGAGAGGTCTGTGGTCAATTAAGCAGATCTCCATTTTTTTTTTCATTCCCGCACTTACTGTGGGTGGTCCAGTGTGTCAGCCTATCAGAATGCATAGAGCAAACTGCACTTTTTGCACACAAGGGCTTGTGTCATTGGCTGGGTATGTCACATGTTCTTGCCATATAGGAACTGGTAATTTTCCCTCCTCACCATTTTCTCAGTGTTGGAGCTCAGTGTCAGACGCTGCCGCTACTGCTGTGTGTGCTACAAAGATAGATAGCAATTCCATTTCAAATTAAAAAGAAAGATAGTAGGTTTAGGGACTACTTCCAAGAACACCCCAATTTAGGGCTTAAAAACACTGTTTGCCAGGCAGGTCTGTTCCAGTGCTATGCAAGAGTTTTTTACAGCTTCTGGCCAAATCTAGCCAAGCAAATCCTTTTTGGCTAGTAGAAGTGTGTGCCAGGCACTGGTGTAGCACTGTTGTGAAGAAAGCTACACCTCCTGTGTTTACTAGCCTTTTTTTTACTGCATCTATTCAAGCAAATCCTTTTTGGCTAGTAGCAGTGTGTGCCAGGCACTGGTGTAGCACTGTTGTGAAGAAAGATAAATTTCCTGTGTTTACTAGCCTTTTCTAACTGCATCTAGCCAAGCAAATCCTTTTCCGCTCGTAGCAGTGTGTGCCAGGCACTGGTGTAGCACTGTTGTGAAGAAAGATATATTTCCTGTGTTTACTAGCCTTTTCTAACTGCATCTAGCCAAGCAAATCCTTTTTCACTCGTAACAGTGTGTGCCAGGCAGTGGTATAGCACTGTTGTAAAGAAAGATACACCTCCTGTGTTTAGCAGCCTTTTATTACTACATGTAGCCAAGCAAATCCTTTTTGGCCAGTAGCAGTGTGTGCCAGGCACTTGTGTAGCACTTTTGTGAAGAAAGCTGCACCTCCTATGTTTACTAGCCTTTTTTTAGTGCGTCTAGCCAAGCAAATTATTTTTGGCTGGTAGCAGTGTGTTCCAGGCAGTGATGTAGCACTGTTGTGAAGAAAACTACACCTCCTGTGTTTACTAGCATTTTATGGCTAGGGTCACACATAAGCCCTTGGTCCATTTTTGGCATCAGTTTTTGCATTTTTTTTCTAAGTCCAAAAACTAATGGAATAACGGATTATATGTAATAAACACCCTATCCGTTTTTTTCTGTACCCAAAAACATTGCTAGGTCCAAAAAACGTCCAGGGACACTGGAGACACAAAATGCATCCTAGGAAAAACAGATTGGTCATGAAAAGCACTTCCAAAAATGGATTGCTAAGTGTGACCCTAGCCTATTACTGCATCTAGCCAAGTAAATCCTTTCTGGTTGGTAGTAGTGTGCGCCAGGCACTGGTGTAGCACTGTTGTGAAGAAAGCTACACCTCCTGTGTTTAGTAGCCTATTTTTACTGCATCTAGCCAAGCAAATACTTTTAGACTAGTATCAGTGTTTCACTAGGCAACTGTGGTCCAGTGTTCTGATGAAATCTACCGCCACACAGTGCAGAAAACACTTTTGTATTGCATCTGCCCAAATCTACTTACCAAAAACTATTTAGGGTAGTACCACTGTTTGGCTAGGTAGCTGTGGTCCAGTGTTCTGTTTTAATCTAACACCACACAGTGCAGAAAATCCTTTTGTATTACATCTGCCCAAACCTCCTTACCAAAACCTTTTAAGGCTAGGATTACCCTTGGCATGCGTTTTTTAAGGTGCTTTTTGGCAGCCTGCGTTTTTGCATGTGTTTTTGCTGATAGGTGTGGGGGCCCCTTAAAAAACACAAGCAAAAACGCATGTGCCACTTAGTGCCATATAAAAATGCATGCGTTTCCCATAGGGCCCCATGTTAAAAAAAAGCATGCGTTTTTGGAAAAGCACCAAAAAATGCATCATGCAGTATTTTTTGGTGCTGAGCCAAAAACGCATCCAAAAAAACGCATGGTACATTTAGACATGCGTTTCTGCTATTGGGGCATGCGTTTTTTGCATGGGGGCCTATGGATGTGTTTTTGCATGTGTTTTCACAAAATGCAAGTCTCAAAAACGCATGTAAAATCTGCAAGTGTGACCCTAGCCTTAGTTTAAATTATACCGGACTTGAGGAAAAGCGACTTAGAAATAGCAGATTTAGGCTAGGGTCACACTTGGCATGCATTTTTAAGGTGTTTTTGCAATCCGGTTAACATAAGGGGCTCCTATGGGCAGCGGTTCCTGATCCGGTTTCGAGCTTTTTGACAGCTCAAAACCGGATCAGGATTTCAAAAATCTGTCGCAAGTGTGACCTCAGCCTAAACTATATACTGCCGAATCAAGCTCCCTTGAGAAGACCTGATCCCTCCGGAGAGGCAGGCTGCAAGCCTTAGAGAAACCTTATAACATCTGAAAAAAGACACCAAAAAGGTGAGCACTTTTTGATCATTACCATCTTGACTAGGATCAAACAATATATACACTTAGATCTGCGCCGGCTCTTTTTCTCTATAGCCCCCTTTCAGTGGTGGACCTCGTGCCCAGAGGGCCCTGGTGCAGCAGCTGATGGTGAGGAGCGGGGGGGTGCTAGCGGCAGTCGGCGAGTAGCGGGTGGTTTGGGGGGATGGGTGCTAGCGGACGTTTGGGAGGAGCGGGGTGAGTTTGCTACAAGTGCTGCAGCTCCTACCTGCGCCTAGCCGTGCAGTCCTGGGAGCCAGGGCGGCAGAAAGAGGAGGGGCGGGATCATCAAGGGGAGCAGGAAGCTTCCCTCGGTTAACCCCCTCTCCTCTGAAACAGGGTCATGGGGGTCAGTTGGGGGCCCCCCTGCAGGCTTGTGAGGCCCCCTAGCCGGTCGGTGCCCTGGTGCAACTGAACCAGCTACACCACAGTAGGTCCGCCCCTGCCCCTTTAGAAATCCACTTTATGATAACATCTATTTAGGGTAGTACCACTGTTTGACTAAGTAGCTGTGGTACAGTATTTTGTTAAAATCTACTGCCACAAAACGCAGAAAACACTTTTGTATTGCATCTACCCAAACCTACTTACCGAAATCTATTTAAGATAGTACCAATGTTTGGCTAGGTAGCTGTGGTTCAGTGTTCTGTTGAAATCTACCACCACACAGAGCAGAAAACCCCTTTGTATTGCATCTGCCCAAGCCTACTTACCAAAATCTATTTAGGGTAGTACCACTGTTTGGCTAGGTAGCTGTGGTATATTTGTTCTGTTGAAATCTACTTCCACACAGCACAGAAAACCCTTTTGTATTGCATCTGCCCAAACCTACTTACCAAAATCTATTTAGGGTAGTACCACTGTTTGGCCACTCAGCTCTGCTAGTTTTACATCCATAGTTTTTTGTGCCAACAAGAGAGTTGCCAATTAGTTACCGTCAAATATGAGTGGCAAAAGGTCTACTGATGGTGGAAAAGTGAAGATGCGTATTGGAAAGGGTAAAAATGTTTGTGTCCGTGGGGTAGGTGCTAAAGTAACGGAAACAGCTGCTGAACAAATCAGGTAGGTCAGTGTCCTGTTTAGGCCTACTTGGTCGGATAAACTGAAAGCTTATGCAAATGCTCCCATTAATATAACACTGCCACACACAGATGGGAAAACTGTACGTTTCGTGGAGGATTACAGGGAATAATAGAGAAGTAGATCAGTGACCTGTTTAGGCCTACTAGGCTGGATAAACTCAAAGTTCATGCAAGCGCTCCTACCAATGTTATGCCCTGCCAAATACACGTGGGACAACTATAAGTTTTGTGGAGTTTTACAGGAAAAACTAGTCAGGTAGGTCAGTGACCTTTATAGGCCTAGTGGACAGGGGAGATTGACCAAACAATGCTTTTAACCCCTTCCCGACCCAGGACGCAGCATATGCGTCCTCAAAACAAGTTCGTTCCCGACCTTGGACGCATATGCTGCGTCCTCGCCAGTTTTCGTCCTGCGGCTCTATTAACCGCGGTCACTAAGGGGTTAATAGAGCCGCAGGTACGGAAGGACCTGCACTGTACCCCGGGGGGGTGGCTTAGCCCCCCCAGGGCTAGGACCGCTCCGATTGGCAGTGAAGTGAAAGTGAAACTGCCAATCGGAGTGAATGTAATATCTCACCAATGAAACATGGTGAGATATTAAAATCCAGCCAAGGCCTGATGCTGGATAGCATCAGGCATTGGCTGGATAAGGGGTCCTGTGTCACCCCCCTCAGATTTGATTGGAGAGAGCGTCTCCCTCCAATCAGATGAGGGGGCGGCATGACCGGCGGGTCCCCTCCCTCCTAAGCCGCCGCAATTGTGCCGCCGATCCCGGGCCCTCTGCTCTCTCCCCTGGCAGCCAATGACCCCCCCCCCTGCCCTCCGGATCTCCCCCGCTGCCCTCTGATCTCCCCCCTGCCCTCCGGATCTCCCCCAGCCCCTCTGATCTCTCCCCCTGCCCTCCGGATCTCCCCCAGCCCCTCTGATCTCTCCCCCTGCCCTCCGGATCTCCCCCAGCCCCTCTGATCTCTCCCCCTGCCCTCCGGATCTCCCCCAGCCCCTCTGATCTCTCCCCCTGCCCTCCGGATCTCCCCCAGCCCCTCTGATCTCTCCCCCAGCACTCCGGATCTCCCCCAGCCCCTCTGATCTCTCCCCCAGCCCTCCGGATCTCCCCCAGCCCCTCTGATCTCTCCCCCTGCCCTCCGGTCCACTCTCCCCTCCCCCGGTGATCTCCGCTGCTCCTCCGTTCTCCCCTTCTCTCCAGGCCTCTCACCTGTCTTCTTTCTTCTCCTCTGTCCTCCGGTCTTGTCCCTCTTTCCTCTGCTCTTCTTCCTCTGTCCTCCGGTCTGCTGTGTCTTCTGTCTTCTCTGTTGCTGTCCTCTTCCTGCGGCGTCCTCCCTCTTCTGTCGGCTCCTCTGCACAGTCATCTCCCAGCATAGAGATGAGTGTGCAGAGGAGCAGTGTCACAGCCAGGGCACAGTATCTCTGTGATTGCTGTGCCCTGGTCTGTGTTAACCCCCTAAGTGCTGTGATCTCATGGATCACAGCACTTAGTTTCCATGGTGATTGGATCCACTATCGCCAGAGACTTACAACAAGGGAGCACTTGATCCCTTGTTGTAGTCACTGGGATCAGCGTCATGGTGCACAGTATGGCAGATCATTGCCATACAGTGCACCATGACGCTGATCCCAGAGACTACAATAAGGGATCAACTGTCCTCTTGTTGTAGTCTCTGGGATCAGCGTCATGGTGCACGGTATGGCACATCATTGCCATGCCATGCACCATGACGCTGATCTCAGAGACTACAATAAGGGATCAACTGTCCTCTTGTTGTAGTCTCTGGGATTAGCGTCATGGTGCATGGTATGGCAATGATGTGCCATACCGTGCACCATGACGCTGATCCCAGAGACTACAACAAGAGGACAGTTGATCCCTTATTGTAGTCTGGGATCAGTGTAATGGTGCACTGTATGTCAATGATGTGCCATACTGTGCACCATGACGCTGATCCCAGAGACTACAACAAGAGGACAGTTGATCCCTTATTGTAGTCTCAGGGATCAGTGTCATGGTGCACAGTATGGCAGACCATTGCCATACAGTGCACTATGACACTGATCCCAGAGACTACAACAAGGGATCAAGTGTCCTTTTGTTGTAGTCCCTGGGATCAGCGTCATGGTGCATGGTATGGCAATGATGTGCCATACTGTGCACCATGACGCTGATCCCAGAAACTACAACAAGAGGACACTTGATCCCTTGCTGCAGTCTCTGGATGTAGCAGAGGCGATCGAGCGTCGTGGGATCTTCGTTGTGGACTACGTCGGAGGCGATCGAGCGTCGTGGGACCTTCGTTGTGGACTACGTCGGATCTTTATAATAAAGATGGAGTCCGAATTTTGTTTGTGTTTTTTTTTTCAAATAAAAAGATTTTTCTCTGTGTGTATTTTCTGACTATTTACCAGAGATTCCTAATGGCGGGTCTAACATTGGCCCTATATTATGAATCTCGGGCTTAGTGCCAGCTGCCAATAAAAAGCTGGCATTAACCCCTTTATTACCCAGTTTGCCACCGGCACCAGGGCAACTGGGTAATAAATGAATTCAATGAATGCGCCATTTTCTGGGGCGGCTGCGTGCTGCAATTCGAAGCATGGGGGGCCCAGAACGCTTGGGCCTCTCTATGCTGAGGATTCCAGTCCCCAGCTGCCTTGTTGTACCTGGCTGGACCAAAAATATGGCGGAGCCCTATGTCATTTTTTTTCTAGAAATAATTCTAGAAATAAAAAAAAAACAGGCTTCGCTGTATTTTTGGATCCAGCCAGGTATGACGAGGCAGCTGGGGGCTGGTGGCAGTCCGTAGCTGCCAAGTTGTACCTGGCTGGACCAAAAATATGGCGGAGCCCTATGTCATTTTTTTTCTAGCAATAATTCTAGAAATTAAAAAAAAATAGGCTTCGTTGTATTTTTGGTTCCAGCCAGGTATGACGAGGCAGCTGGGGGCTGGTGGCAGTCCGTAGCTGCCAAGTTGTACCTGGCTGGACCAAAAATATGGCGGAGCCCCATGCAATTTTTTTTTTACTTCTACAAATAAAATGACAAGGAGCTTTGCCTTATTTTTGGATGCCAGCCAGGTACAACTTGGCAGTTGGGGGGCTGCAATCCTCATCGTGGAGAGACCCAAATGTTGTGTCCCACCCACGCTGCAAATTGCAACCCAAAGCCACCCCAGAAAATAGCACATTAGAGGTGCCATTTTCTGGTGCTGTACCCCAACTCTTCCAGTTGCCCGTTTGCTGGTGGCAATGCTAGTGGCACACAGGGGTTCTCCATACGTTACATGGAGTCCGCTAACAATTCCAATTGTTAGCGGACACCATGTCGCGTATGGAGAGCCCCTGTGTGCCTAAACATTGGAGCTCCCCCACAAGTGACCCCATTTTGGAAACTACACCCCCCAAGGAACGTATCTAGATGCATAGTGAGCACTTGAACCCCCAAGTGGTTCACAAATTGATCCATAAAAATAAAAAAGTTCTTTTTTTTTTTCCCACAAAAAAATTATTTTTTCATTTTTACGGATCAATTTGTGAAGCATCTGGGGGTTCAAAGTGCTCACTATGCATCTAGATACGTTCCTTGGGGGGTGTAGTTTCCAAAATGGTGTCACTTGTGGGGGAGCTCTAATGTTTAGTCACACAGCGGCTCTCCATAAGCAACATGGTGTCCGCTAAGAATTCCAATTGTTAGCGAACACCATGTCGCGTATGGAGAGCCCCTGTGTGCCTAAACATTGGAGCTCCCCCACAAGTGACCCCATTTTGGAAACTACACCCCCAAGGAACGTATCTAGATGCATAGTGAGCACTTGAACCCCCAAGTGGTTCACAAATTGATCCATAAAAATAAAAAAGTTCTTTTTTTTTTTCCACAAAAAAATTATTTTTTCATTTTTACGGATCAATTTGTGAAGCACCTGGGGGTTCAAAGTGCTCACTATGCATCTAGATACGTTCCTTGGGGGGTGTAGTTTCCAAAATGGTGTCACTTGTGGGGGAGCTCTAATGTTTAGTCACACAGCGGCTCTCCATACGCAACATGGTGTCCGCTAAGAATTCCAATTGTTAGCGGACACCATGTCGCGTATGGAGAGCCCCTGTGTGCCTAAACATTGGAGCTCCCCCATAAGTGATCCCATTTTGGAAACTACACCCCCCAAGGAACGTATCTAGATGCATAGTGAGCACTTTAAACCCCCAGGTGCTTCACAAATTGATCCGTAAAAATGAAAAAATAAATTTTTTGTGGAAATAAAAGTACTTTTTCATTTTTACGGATGAATTTGTGAAGTACCTGGGGGTTCAAAATGCTCACCACCCATCTAGATAAGTTCCCTGGGGGCTCTAGTTTCCAAAATGGGGTCACTTGTGGGGGAGCTTCAATGTTTAGGCACACAGGGGCTCTCCAAACGCGACATGGTGTCCGCTAACAATGTGAATGGAAAATCAGCTCAAATTGTTAGCGGACACCATGTCGCGTTTGGAGAGCCCCTGTGTGCCTAAACATTGGAGCTCCCTACAAGTGACCCCATTTTGGAAACTAGACCCCCCAGGGAACATATCTAGATGGGTTGTGAGCATATTGAACCCCCAGGTGCTTCACAAATTAATGAAAAAAAAAATATTTTGTGGAAAAAAAGTACTTTTTCATTTTTACGGATCAATGTGTGAAGCACCTGGGGGTTCAAAGTGCTCACTATACATCCAGATACGTTCCCTGGGGGGTCTAGTTTCCAAAATGGGGTCACTTGTGGGGGAGCTCCAATGTTTAGGCACACAGGGGCTCTCCAAACACGACATGGTGTCCGTTAACAATTTGAATGGCAATCAGCTCAAATTGTTAGCGGACATCATGTCACGTTTGGAGAGCCCCTGTGTGCCTAAACATTGGAGCTCCCCTATAAGTGACCCCATTTTGGAAACTAGACCCCCCAGGGAACTTATCGAGATGGGTGGTGAGCATTTTGAACACCCCAGTGCTTCACAAAGTAATCTGTAAAAATGAATAAAGAAAATTTTTGTGGAAATAAAAGTACTTTTTCATTTTTACGGATGAATTTGTGAAGCACCTGGGGGTTCAAAGTGCTCACCAGCCATCTAGATACGTTCCATGGAGGGTCTAGTTTCCAAAATGGGGTCACTTGTGGGGGAGCCCCAATGTTTAGGCACACAGGGGCTCACCAAACGCAACATGGTGACAGCTAACAATTTGAGCTGATTTTTATTCAAATTGTTAGCAGACACCATGTCGCGTTTGGAAAGCCCCTGTGTGCCTAAACATTAGAGCTCCCCCACAAGTGACCCCATTTTGGAAACTAGACCCCCCAGGGAACATATCTAGATGGGTAGTGAGCATATTGAACCCCCAGGTGCTTCACAAATTAATGAAAAAAAAGATTTTCGTGGAAAAAAAGTACTTTTTCATTTTTACAGATTAATTTGTGAAGCACCTGGGGGTTGAAAGTGCTCACTATGCAACTAGATACGTTCCTTTGGGGGTCTAGTTTTCAAAATGGGGTCACTTGTGGAGGAGCTCCTATGTGGAGATGCACAGGGGCTCTCCAAACGCAACATGGTGTCCGCTAACAATTTGAGCTCATTTTGCATTCAAATTGTTAGCGGACACCATGTCGCGTTTGGAGAGCCCCTGTGCGTCTCCACATTGGAGCTCCCCCACAAGTGACCCCATTTTGGAAACTAGACCCCCCAAGGAACATATCTAGATGGGTAGTGAGCATATTGAACCCCAAGGTGCTTCACAAATTGATCCATAATAATGAAAAAAGAAAATTTTTGTGGAAAAAAAAGTGCTTTTTCATTTTTATGGATGAATTTGTGAAGCACCTTGGAGTTCACAGTGCTCACTATGCATCTAGATATGTTCCTTGGGGGGTCTAGTTTCCAAAATGGGGTTACTTGTGGGGGAGCCCCAATGTTTAGGCACACACGGGCTCACTAAACACAACATGGTTACAGCTAACAATTTGAGCTGATTTTTATTCAAATTGTTAGCGGACACTATGTCGCGTTTGGAGAGCCCCTGTGTGCCCAAACATTGGAGCTCCCCCACAAGTGACCCCATTTTGGAAACTAGACCCCCAGGGAACATATCTAGATGGGTAGTGAGCATATTGAACCCCCAGGTGCTTTACAAATTGATCTGTGAAAATGAAATAGTACTTTTTTTTTCACAAAAAATTTCTTTTAGCGTAAATTTTTTCGTTTTCACATGGCAACAGCATAAAATTCATCCTAAAATGTGTTGGGCAATTTCTCCTGAGTACATCGATACCTCATATGTGGTCATAAACCACTGTTTGGGCGCACGGCAGGGGTCAGAAGGGAAGGAGCGCAATTTTACTTTTTGAATGTAAAATTAGCTCCAAAATTCAAATTGCGCTCCTTCACTTCTGAGCCCTGCCGTGCGCCCAAACAGTGGTTTATGACCACATATGAGGTATCAATGTACTCGGGAGAATTTGCACAACACATTTTAAGATCCATTTTATCCTGTTGCCCATGTGAAAATGAAAGAATTGAAAGAACATTTTTGATAAAAAAATTAAAATATCCATTTTTTGTTTCCACTTTGCTTTAGTTCCTGTGAAGCACCTGAAGGGTTAATAATCTTCTTGAATGTAGGTTTGAGTAGCTTGAGGGGTGCAGTTTTTGGAATGGTGTCACTCTTGGGTGTTTTCTGTCATGTACACCCCTCAAAAGGACTTCAAATGTGATGTGGTCACTAAAAAAAATGGTTTTGTAAATTTTGGTTGAAAAATGAAAAATTGCTCATGAACTTTGAACCCTTATAACGTCCTAACAAAAAAATTTTTTTTTTCCAAAATTGTGCTGATGTGAAGTAGACATGTGGGAAATATTATTTAATAACTTTTTTATGTCACATATCTCTCTTGTTTATCAGAAAAAAAAATAAAAAATGTGAAAATTGTGAAATTTTCAAACTTTTTACCATATTTTTAATTTTTTCACAAATAAACGCAAAAATTATCGACTTAAATTTAATACTAGCATGAAGCCCAATATGTCACGAAAAAACAATCTCAGAATCGCTAGGATCGGTTGAAGCGTTCCCGAGTTATAACCTCATAAAGGGACACTGGTCAGAATTGCAAAAAAGGCCAAGGTCTTTAGGGTCAAAATAGGCTGGGTCCTGAAGGGGTTAAGGGCCTAAAAACTGTTCATGTGTGTACATCACATTTGCCAAAACCTGGTTTGATGCCTAAAACCAGTTTAGGCAAACATTAAGGGAGATGTAGTAATCACTGCTTTTAAGCACTCTAAAATGGTGGATGTGAATACAGCAAATTTGTTAATCACTGGTTTGATGGACAAAAAGGTTTAATAGTCAGAAACAGGGGCAGGAGTGTCAGGGATAGGTATTGAGCTCAGAGGGCCCTACTCAAGTCAAGCAGCAAACAGCAAGGAGACCCCAACAGTAGTCTCCATTTTTCAAAAGAATTAGGCACAGCCACCCCTTCAGTGGCATCAATTGCCCCAGAGTTGAAATATTTAAATTGGGAGAGTTTAAAGCAGCACATCAAAAAGTACACAAGTGTTTAGTCTCCCCAGGTTGACACAGGGGTGGAATGGTCCTTGCGGATCCATGACTTGTTTAGCTTGATAAACGTTAGTTTGTCTGCACTGTCACTGGACAGCTGCATGCGCTTATCCGTCAGCACACTACCAGCAGCACTGCAGACACGTTCAGAGAGAACGCTGGCAGCAGGGCACAACAAAATCTCCAAGGCATGAGTGGCAAGCTCAGGCCATATTTCCAGTTTTGAACCCCAAAATGCGCAAGGGTCCAGTTCCATAGTCATGGTATCTGGTAAAAACATTAGCTATCTCTTATCCCATACAGTTTGCTCCACTGTTCAAGAATCCTTTTATAAAATATTGTCGAGGTGCTATTGGACCCCAGTTAAGTTAAACCGGGCTAATCCCCTCTTATCATCTAGCTGTTTGAGAGATTGCCAACAGACAGGCACACTTTCTCACATCTTTTGGAAATGTCCTAAAATCTCCAACTTTTGGTGAGAAATCAACTCTCTAATTCTTAAAACTACAGGTTTATAACTCTCTATAAAACCTGAAATGGCATTCCTATCTATTGGGCTAGAAGATTTATCATTTCCCATATCTTACTTACAGCTAAAATCTTGATATATGTAGGAAACCTGAACCTCCCACGATTTCTGACCTAATTGAAAGAATTTCTCAGCATAGCATATTTGAACATAATTTTGCCTTAAGGGAAAATAACTTTAATAAATATATTGATAGGTGGGAAACTTGGATTGTGATCTTCTCACCCAACCTTTTGAATAGAGGATAACAGATTTTATTACACAATATTTGTTAAATACGCTATGTCTAGTTCTAGTTGAATGACCTCTTATTTGAAAATTGTAGCTTGTTTTGCTGTGTTTCAATAATTTTCTGTCTCAACTTTTTTTATGTCGTATACTCTTTCTGTATGTAATTGATTATATTTTTTAAACATTCAAAAGGTATACTAAGTTTAAGTACTTAAGGACAATTTGTCAGTTCTATCACTGTAAATTTCCCTGTTTTTGTATGTTTTCTTGTATGTTTTCCCCTTATTTATGCATTTCCCTATATAGAAAAATTTCCTCTTAATAAAAATATTTGAAAACATAGTCATGGTATCGATATTCAGCTCTAGATACTCCTGTAGCATCCTCTCTGGGTGTTCAATATGTGTCAGACTTGTTCTCTCTTCTGGTGTTGCAAAGGATGGTCCAAAAAAAAGGTGAAGCGATTCCACAAAGTTGCTGTTCCCAGATAGACTGTTACTGTTAACGTTTGAGTGATGACGACTCGACGTTCCCCATGTTGGAAAGGTAGAGAACTATGATATTCACTATGTGCGCCACTGGTGTTTTGGGGAAAAGCAGTACTAAGATTGTCTAAAAGCTTCTGTTGATATTCCTGCATGTGATTGTGTCCCTTTTCAGGGCATTTGGCCAAATTCACTCTTGTACCTAGATCTAACAGTGTGGCAATCCAGTAGTCGGCATTACATAAAATTTTAACAATCCGAGGATCATGTTGCAGGTAGTGCAGCAAGAAGGCACTCATGTGTCTTCCGCATCCAGGAGGCCCAATGTCCTTGTTTTGTTGGTGGTAGCGGGGTAACATTCATGCTTGCTTCCTCTGCCCTCTTCCCCCAACCTAGCACAACAGAAATGTGATCAAGATCTCCCTCATCTGCTGAGTCTTCCATGCCCCTTGCCTGTATGTCCTCCATTTTTTCCTTGACTCCTGCACCTTCATCAACAGTTTGGCTGTTACCATGCGCCCTTGTTATTCCCTCTCCACCACCCTCCCATGCCAGCCGCCTTGGTGCTGCCAACTGTTTGGACCTTTTGATATCTTGTTATCCCTTCCACATACGGCTCCTCCTCTTCTTCCTTCCCTTCCTCTTGGCCCACCATCTGACTCTGAATACTGGTTAAAGTGTACTCCAGCATTTAGATGACCGGAATAGTGATGCTGATAATTGCATTGTCAGCGCTAAACATCTTCGTAGCTATTTCAAAACTCTGCAGAAGGGTGCAGCATGATTTGCCCCACCTCTGGATCGTGTTCGCCCAGGCTATACATCATAACATACTGCACCAGGGCCCGTCACTGCTGCCACAGTCGCTGCAACATGTGCAGAGTGGAATTCCCTCGTGTCAGCACATCACATTTCAGGCGGTGAACCTGCAGGTTGAAAGACTTCTGTAGCGATGCAAGTCATTGAGCTGCGGCATGTGAACGGAGAAAGTGAGCAAACAGTGACTGTGCCCTCTACAGAAGCTCATCTAGGCAGAGATAGTGGGCTAGAAATTGCTCCACTGCCATGTTCAAGCTCTCTCCACCTCTTGCCGCCTCCAACTAAAAAATGTCTCCAGAATCCGCCCCTTCCTCAACTCTCAATCTACTAAACTACTAATGCACGCCCTCATCATCTCCCGTCTTGACTACTGCAACCTCTTTCTCTGTGGCCTCCCTGCTAACACTCTTGCACCTTTCCAATCTGTCCTTAACTCTGCTACCCGACTACTCCACCTCTCTCCTTGTTGCTCCTCCACTTTTTACCCCTGCAAATTCCTCCATTGGCTCCCAATTCCCCAGCGTATCCAATTCAAACTACTAACATTACCTTACAAAGCCGTCCACAATCTGTCCACCCCAATATATCTCTGAACTAATCTCCCGAAATCATCCAACTCATAATCTTCGATCCTCCCAAGACTTCCTGATTTCCTCCACAAGACTGCAAGACTTCGCCCGAGCATCCCCATCCTCTGTAACTCTGCACCCAAAAACGTCCGACTATCCCCTACACTCAGAACCTTCAAGCAGAACCTGAAAACCCATCTCTTCAGAACAGCCTACAGCCTGCAATCAGGATAAAAGGATGAAGCGCCGCTTGACCTGCGCTGCTGTAAAAGACTACCAGAACTCGGGATATCAGTATATGACTATTTCCCACATTGTAAATGTTATCTTGTTGAAGGTGTGATTGTGTGAAGCCAGCTTTTGTCTAATGACATTAGACAGTCAGCGACATTTAATGCCCCTGTCCATGCTTACTCATCCAGGTGCCTGTGGTGAAATGCACCCTGTAACACACAGAGTTTCTCAAGGAAGGGTGATGTTGTGTGCAACATGCTGGTGTAGCGCAGGCACAGCTTTCTTCGAGAAGTAGTGGCGACTGGGCATCTGGAACTGGGGCACTGCAATGGCCATAAGGTCTCGAAAATCCTTTGTATCGATCAGCCAGAAAGGTAGCATTTCCGTAGCCAACAGCTTGCAGATGGTGAAATTCAACCTCTTAGCTTTGGTATGTGTAGATGGAGAAATGTTTTTTTTCTGGTCCACATCTGAGGGACCAAGGGCTGGCTGCTGTGCTGAGACAGGGTTGAGTAGGGTGTTTCAGACAAACTACTGGACTGTGAGGAAGGTGCAGGCAGACATATTATGTTGCATTCATAAAAAGATGGAGCTCTCAATGTCTGACAGCACTCAAAACCAGCAGGTGTTTCCACTTCCAAAACGGCTGACGACCTGTCAATCACACTGGCTGTTGCAGGTAAAGAGGTGGAAGTCCTGCGGCAGAAAGCCTATGTGACAGCTGTCTCATCAGTCACAGACGATGAAGAAGCCACAGATGCACTTGATGGGACAGATAGTGGTTGGCTAGGCCCACTAGGCCGCATTGTAGCACAGTGAGCTTCCCACTGTGACTTATGATTCATGTCCATGTGACAGTTGATGCATGAAGTACTCAAACTATTGATTGTTTGGCCTCTACTGATATTTTGTTTACAAATTTTGTAGATAACATGACTTAGGTCATCCTTTGCGATCTGGAAAAAGTCCCAGGCTAGGCAAGGCTTAGCGCCCATGAGACATCACGGTGTCTGCACAGAGGCAGAGTTGTGACTGAGAACGCAGTTGTTGATGTGCTTCCAGGACTCCGTCTCTGTCCAGGAAGCCGCAACCTAACCTCATCACTAGCATCCTCCAACTTCTTTGCTGAGCTCATCAACTGCCTTCCTGTGGGTTGACAGTAAGTGGGATCTCCAACCTCATCATCACCCTGTGTATTCTCACACTCGTCATCCTCAGAGCCAACCTCTTTCTGCCCTGAGCGCAAAGTTAAGTTGTCGTTCCAATCATGTATCTGAGTCTCATCATCATCTGCCTCATTGTCTCCACCAACAGTGGTTACAGTTTGGGAATGAGGATCTACATTATGTTCAGACCCTTCTTCATCGGGGCCTGGATCCGACTCATAAAGATTTTGGGCAAGTCAGAGTTGTATGGAGGGGACAAGTTGTGGATTGCCTGGTATGTCATGATTAGTGTTTTAAGCCGGGATCTCTGCAAAGTGGGGAGCCAGTGGAGGGCTTGGCAGAGGGGGAAAGACAAGGGAGTAGCGGGAAGACAGATGGATTAGTCGGGCAGTGGAGTTTAGGATAGAGGTGTAAGGGAGGTGGAGAGGTGCAAGGTAGGAAGCAGGGAGGCCGATAAGCAGGAGGTTGCAGTAGTCGAGGTGGGAGGTGATAAGAGTATGAATAAGTGTTTTAGCAGTGTCATGGTCAAGTAAGGTGTGAATCCGTGAACTGTTTTTGAGCTGGAGTCAGCAGGACGTGGCAAGGGCCTGGATGTTGGGCTTAAAGGAGAGGGAAGAGTCAAGGATTACCCCAAGGCACTTGGCATGGGGGACTGGGGAGAGTGAGCAGTAGTTGATGAGGATGGATAGTGGGGGAGAGTTGCTTGGGGGAAAAGACAATGAACTCAGTTTTGTCCATGTTCAGTTTGAGGATTAAGGGAAGCTTGCGAACAAAAGGACTTTTGGAAAATGCCGCATACTGGGTCATGACTCTCAATAAAGCAGCAGCCACACAAACCACAAAGTGATTAAGACACCTCGTTCCTATTCTTCTAAAAACCTGTAACATTAGAAATTCACTTGAGATTTGGATAAAGTGCAAAACTGATCTCAGTGAGGACCAGGGGCGGAATAAGAGTAGCCAGGGCCCCAGGCTATTTAGAAGGTGATGGCCCCCAACCCCAAGTATTAAGTGACATGTCATATGATGAAATTTTGAAAGATCATGTGATAGTTCACGTGATTAGCACAAGGGACAGATCATAGAAGTAAAAGAAGAACAAGTTGTGCGCGTAGCCACTTACCACCAGTATACAGCAGGAGGCTGCAAACAGCCCGCAGTATACAGCAGGAGGCCGCACATGGCCCCCAGTATGCAGCAGGAGGACTTACACAGCTACTAGTAAGAAAAAGATTCCATATTTTAAGGTTAATCATGCTAACTCCTATACTGATATATTAACCTAGACAAACTGGAGTAATTTCACATACAACATATTATATAGAAAAGTAAACCAAATTTTAGTATAAAATTATGCTGACAAACAAATATAACAACAATAGTGATAATGATCCTAAATAAGTGACTTCCAGGTCATTGAAGAGGTTACAGGTTAGATAAATGATTTTGACCAGGTATCTATATATAAACATGTATGATTCAAGCCTCTTGTTTTGTTACAATAGGTTATTAATTACCACAGAGAGTCAGATTATTGCACCTTTGCCCATTCTATACAAGTTTTTACATATATTGCAGAGATACAGTCATGATGTTTGGAGTCCATGTTCATTTAGCAGTATCAATGATACGCATTTGTCATTACAATGAATGTAAAACAATATTTCATACATTACTCCCGCAAAAGCAACATTTTTACATCATACTCTGCCTGTTTTTTGCCTATTCAATAGGCTAAGTGCATAACAAATAAATCGCTATAAATAAAACCTAGTGATCAGTAATCCACAAGATAAGCTTGCATACCAGGTTAAATGTATGTTACCGGTCAGAATTGCTGTTAGGACCTGTGCACCACATGTTCCTGAAGCCCCAAAGTGCATTTCGCATTAGTTTCCTCTTTGCTATTCTTCTAAAAACCTAATAACCTGTAACATTATAAATCCACTTGAGATCTGGACAAAGTACAAAACTGATTTCAGTGAGGACCAGGGGCGGATGAAGAATAGCCAGGGCCCCCAACCCCAAGTATTAAATGACAAGTCAAATGATGAAATTTTGAAAGATCATGTGATAGTTCACGTGATTAGCACAAGGGACAGGTCCTAGAGGTAAGAGAAGAACAATAGTAGTGTGCGTAGCCACCTACCCCCAGTATACAGCAGGAGGCCACAAACAGCCCCCAGTATACAGCACAAGGACTTACACAGCTCCCATTATACAGCAGAAGGTCGCACACAGCCACTAGTATACACCAGAATGCCACACACAGACCCATAGCATACAGCAATTAGCTGCGCACAGCATACAGCAGGAGGCCGCACATAGCACACAGTATATGGCAGGAGGCTGCACACAGCCCACAGTATGAATCAGGAGGCCACACACAGACCTGGTATAGAGCGGGAGGCCACACACAGACCCCATTCTACAGCAGGGGGCCACACACAGTCCCCAGTATATAGCAGGAGGCTGCACACAGTCCCCAGTATACAGCAGGAGTGTAATATCTTAAAGGATAAACTCAGGAACCTAATAGCAGTGGGAGCAAAGATACACTGAGACCTAGTTTGAAGGTGAACAAGTCTGTAGTCAACACACATGGCAGATAACAAACAAGGTATGCAGCAAAGTGAGCAAGTTCATGAAAACACGCAACAAGCTGATTAGACTCTAGAAATAGTTCTTACACAATGAACTCAAATAAGGAAGTCTCTAAAATAGTTCACAAATGGAGATAACAATAGATATACAGTCTATGAGCACAGTACACTCAGGGAGGCCTGGAATGGAAAGTCTCAGAAAAACAAGCCCTAAACCTTTGCAG
The DNA here is from genome assembly GCA_033576535.1 of Allobates femoralis. NCBI lineage: Eukaryota > Metazoa > Chordata > Amphibia > Anura > Aromobatidae > Allobates > Allobates femoralis. The sequence goes on along the minus strand of JARQOC010000009.1, from coordinate 134,807,690 downwards.
TGCAGTGCTGCTGTAAAGAAGTCCCAAACTGTCCATACCACTGCTACTGCACATTAAACAATCTTGATATCTTCAAAGTGCTAGCAGAACACGCAGGGCTTACCTGTAAGATGGCTAGCAGGTTGAGGCAGAATCTTAAACACACAGCACAGGCAGCCTGTAGCAGGTGAGACTCTGAAACCAGGATTGCTGGATTTCAACTGCAGATGCTAAAACAGCTGGAGAGGATTAATAGGAGGAGGAGCAAATTTAGAGAAGCAATAAAAAGCCAGGAATTGAAGCTGAATACTCAATAAGGGCTAAAGGTAGACTAGGTTTTATAAAGGCGGTGATGGAGGATCACATGAACAGGGGCAAAGCAGTGGAAGCATCTTGGAAAAGGGCTAGGATGCACTAAAGGTCAATTGATGATCCAGAGACTTGATAAGGAGGCTGCAAATAGCTCCAAGTATTCAGCTGGAGCCCGCACACAGTCCCCAGTATACATAAGGAGGCCGCACACGGCCCTCGGTATACAGCAAGAGGCAGCTCACAGGCACCAGTATTACATCCTGTGCCCCACATAGCCTCTTGTATAACAGCAGGAGGCTGCGCACACAGCCCCCTGTATAACACAAGGAGCCGACACATAACCCCTAGAATACAGCAGGAAGCTACATACAACCGCTAGCTCTCAAAAATGATAGTGTCAATAGGATCAATCTTAAAATTCTAAGTCTCCTTCCAGGTGTGTAAAGGACCTACAACTCAGTTGATACAGTGACAGATCCTGCTCAAGCATTATTCTATTCAACCAAATTCATCAACTCATTGGAACTACAAGAACTTCCTCCACGTAACCTCTTTCTAAAACTTGGAGCACCTATTCTGCTGTTGAAAAATGTCTATCCACTAAAGCTGTGTAATGGACAGGATGTGCGAAAGGAGATGATGTTTTTATTTCAACAAGTCCACTCATTCCATCTGATTTGCCTTTTGATTTTAAATGCCTTGAGTTTCCAGTTCGACTGGCATTTGCAATGTCCATTAACAAGGCTCAGGGACAGTCCTTGAAAGTACCAGGTATTGATTTGCAATGTTCATGCTTTTCTCATGGTCAAATTTACGTGGGTCAAGAGTTGGAAATTCCAAAAATCTTCTTGTCTTTGCACCGGAAGGAAAAAAATGAAGAATGTAATTTATCAAAGGCTCATGAATAAGGAGTTGCAGATAACGTGCTTTCCATTAGTGGGTTAATCACTTAGTTAATCTGTGGTGGATATCTGTGGTGTTAAACATATTATACGAAATGCTTCTATTACTTTACTTTTTGATTTTTAATAGTACATTTTGTGTCTATTAACCATGTGAATTTTATGTGCAAAATCATTTTTAGTTAAACCATTTTATACTGTTATAGTTAAGAACAATTAGTTACTATCCCGGGCAATGCCGGGTACTACAGCTAGTCAGTAATATAACGTGTCCTTTTGTCCAAAGCTGGGATGGGTGGTGCGTTGCACAGCGCTATATTCACATTGTAATTGAAGTCTTCAATAAAATGGCGTCGGAGTCAGCGTGCATGCGTACTGCGAACTAAGGCACCCTTTTATTAAAAATACTCTCTCTGTAAATATCCTCAGATTGTTTCAGATGATATTCACAGAGACAGTGTCCTCAAGATAATGGTGCCAGAGATCGCAGTATGTGCATGCTCTGACTCCTCCGCCATTATATTGAAGGATTCAACTATAATGTGAACAAAGCACTGCACACACTGGCCATAGGGATAATGAGATCAGTCACAGCGTAAAATTTAAATACATGTGAAGAAAGCAGCCAAGGGAGGTATAGATAAATCAGAGCCAACCCACAAAGTCCTCCACCAACAAGACAATCAAAGGAAAGACCACAGAGTTTACACCAAAAATGTGCTTCACAGGGAAGTCTTTGCACAATAAATACATTTCGTTTTCAGGTAATGCTTCAACAAAATTAAAAATAAAAAAGCTCAATAGCTAGTTGTTACTATTTTGGGGCCAGAATGGGGGCATTATTACTATGTATGGGACATAATAGGAGGCATTACTAATATCGGGGCAAAACTTGAGTACATTATTATTAAAGTGCAGTCAGAATCGGGAACACTATTATTACTTTGCAGCCAAAATGGGAACACTAATATTCTATGGGGACAGAATAAGAGAGCGGGATAATATTACTATATTGGAGCCAGAATATGGGACATTATCATTTTATCTGGGCCAGAATGGGGGGCATTATTTTTTATTGGGGCCAAAATGGAAGACAATATGACTACCGTATATTATATTAAGGGCAGAATACAGAACATTACTACTGTATGTGGACGAGAATAGGGAACATTATTACTGTATGGTGACTATCTGTAGGACGTTATTTCTATATTGAGGCATTTTTACTTTGTTGATGTCAACATATCGTTGATTATATTTGGCCAGAATTATATACATTATCACTGTATGTAGACTGATTTAGGCACATTATTACTATGTTGTGGCCAGAAAGGGGGGCATTATTATGCTATGGGTCCAATTAAGTGACATTATTACTGTAGCAAATTCAGAGAGTTTTAAACTCCTACTTTTTTTCCTAAAAACAACTAGATTTACCATTAATGTTGCATGTAAACACATATGAGACAGAAAACTTGAAAAGCCAATAATACAAAAAAGGCAATAAATCCTCAATATTGTAGAATTAGATCATAATTTTTATTTAAACCACCTATTTAAAATATACATTTTGAAGGTTTATCTGTTAAATAGCAAGCAGCAAATGTCAGCATTTCTAATGGGTCAAGCCCCCAGCAGGATACCACCTGGATCTCAGTCTTTTATATACCTTGGATGCCTCTTCGTTTAATTGTTCTGCATCACAGTAAATTCTTTTATATCATACGAGTTCACGAATGGGAACACTTTCAGAGTATATCTTATATGACTCAAACTAACACAAAGAAGGGTGTTACGTGCCGTTTTATTTCTGTGGATACCTGTGACCTCACGCTGGGATCACAAGTCAAATTCTGATCCAAAAATGGTAAAGTAAATGATTCATAGGAGTAAGTAAAATGAAAACTAGGTTGGTTTATTGTGCTCCCCATTATGGCTCCATACATTAAAAATATTCAGCCCTGTGGCTCCATACATAATTTATTGGGCCACAATTTGGGATATTCCAACAGTATTGAAACATAAAAGGTAGAAGCTATTACTGTATGGGGTAGATATGTGTATGATACTAGGGTATTAAAGCCATTAGGGAGGGGGTATTACTGCAGTATTCAAGCACATATTGAAAACCCAAAACAAAAGATAAAAACACATAAAATCACATACAAATGCCTAAGCGAAATGATCCCCATGGCGTGATCACTGGATTAAGCGTGGCACCCCTGCGGATCCAGTCCCCACAGAGGTACTGCACTCCTGTTAGGGAGTAGTATCCCACTCACTGGTAAGGGAAGTACAAACCGGTACCATGACACCCAGATAACACTAGAAACAATTGTAGTCGGGTTGGGTGGTGAAGGAAGTAGTTAGTTTTACTGTAGCAAATTCAGAGAGTTTTAAACTCCTACCCTTTTTTTTCCCAAAAAAAACTAGATTTACCATTAATGTTGCATGTAAACACATATGAGACAGAAAACTTGAAAAACCAATAATACAAAAAAAAAGGGAATAAATCCTCCCAAAATTGTAGAATTAGATCATAAAAATTTTTTTTTAAACCACCTATTTAAAAAATACATTTTGAAGGTTTATCTGTTAAATAGGGAAGCAGCAAATGTCAGCATTTCTAATGGGTCAAGGGCCCCCCGCAGGATACCACCCGGATCTCAGTCT
>JARQOC010000009.1:134720642-134803724 GCA_033576535.1 Allobates femoralis | reverse complement strand
CCCAAACTATTACCTGGGCTAGGTGCAGTTAAAAATTAGTCTGAACTAGACAGGCGGTGTAGCTTGTTTCACAAGTGGGCTACACCACTATCTAAATGACACTGCTACTAGGCCCAAACTATTACCTGGGCTAGGTGCAGTTAAAAATTAGTCTGAACTAGACAGGCAGTGTAGCTTGTTTCACAAGTGGGCTACATTACTACCTAAATTACACTGCTTCTAGGCCCAAACTATTACCTGGGGCAGGTGCAATTAAAAATTAGTCTGAACTAGACAAGTGGTGTAGTGTGGCACCCCAAGGGTTAATACGCCACAGAAACAACACAGGTTCAATCCCCACACAACACTACACTAGAAAGTGGGAGGAGCTTAGCTGGCACCTGCACTAGTGGGAGGAGCTAAGTTGTTTACCTCAGAGCAGAAGTGACAGTTAGTTCAGTTTTAGTCAGAGTTCAGAGGAGAGTTGAGTCTGGAGCAGGAGCAGAGCAAGTGTCAGTGGAGGTCCTGAAGGTCTGAGGAAAGGAGACAGAGTAACAGAGGAACATACCCGGGATAAAGAGTTACCCCAAAAGCTTGATCCCGGGGAGGCGCTTAAGACGGATACCGGATCCGAGGCTGTGCCTGAGACAGACAGGACAGTAAACACCGGCATAGTGAAGGTCCACCATCTTCACCACATCATAGCAAAGCAACACGAAGGAGTCAGTGACACAGAGGACTCAAGTTGCCCAGCATATTGGTACCCGTGAGCAGAGACAGGGCCAGCAGTATAGCTACAAGCAGCAGCAGGGCCACACACAGCGTTTAAGTAGGAAGCCAAGGACCCGGTCAGGGTGAGAGCAACCTGGTACAGACTCTGTGGACAATACTGTGTAATACCATCTGCCAGTAAAGACTTGAAGAACAACAGAAACCGTGAGTGTGTGTCATCCTTATGCTGAAGCCCCACTTGCCCTCATAGACTGCTATTGCCTCTACTCTTATCATCTCTATTGCTACCCCTACTCTCCTGCAGCATCAATAACATCCTCACAGACTTTAACTCACTCTACCACTACCTCGGGGAACCCAGTTCTGCCCACAGGAACTATTCCATCCAAGCTGCTACCCATCATCCCCGGAGGTTCTGCAGCAGCGGCGGCCCCATTACTGGCCGCATATAGTGGGTGGCGTCACGAGTGACAAATCCCCTGTAAATAACCCCCCATTTTATTGTGCGGGCCCGGGACACGGTTCGGACCAGGACCGCCGTGACATCCCCCAGCAGCACCCCGGTCCGGCACCGAGTGCCCCGTCCCAGCGGGCTCCACAACCTGGCGTCACGAACAGGATCTACCGTGCCCGGTACGGGCATTGTGTGCCGTGATTAGTGACTGTTTTGGATCTGACGCCATTGCTGGGCGCGCGCAAGCTGAATTGTAACTGCGCCACAGAGATGAAAATTTCAAAATCCGCCATTGCAGAGCGCGGACGCGCGGGAAGAGAAACCGCTCACCGCTCTGACGTCATCCGGAAGGAAAGAAAATCCCTGGTGCGCAGCGGAACCTTTGTAAGACATCCGGATGGAAGCGGAAGACGGAGGGCGGACCTTAACTAAGGGGGCCCAAGATGTCGCAGCCCAATGCACAAGGCGGAGACGGAGCAGCCGGTGGAGCTGCAGCGCCGGACCCAGCGATAGTACCCGGCGGTGCAGCGGCGCAAGGAACAGCACCAATAATGCCGTTCCTGATGCCGTATACTCCAGGGGCAATGTGGCTGCCCCAATTCTCCGGTGAGCCTAATACTTTAACTGATTTTATGCAAAAGATAAAAGAGTATTATGTGATGTACCCCCTCACTGAAGCCCAGCGTGTAGGAATGATAATGGGACAATTAACGGGCAATGCACGGCGTGAGGTTGCGTCCTGGCTGGACACAGATAAGGACACTGTAGAGCATCTAGCAGCTAGACTAAAAGCAACGTTTGAATCTGCTGTTGATACCCGGGCTAAGATGAGATTCTTTGCATGCCACCAGAAACCTAAACAGAGTGCTAGAGACTTTGCCTTGAACCTGCAGGAAGCACTCAAAGCCCTTAAGCTGGCAGAACCTGCTTTAGCCCCGGGAGCTGATAAAATGCTATTTGATCAATTTATAGAGGGTCTCCATTCCCCTTCCCATCGAGGACAATTAAGCATGATACTGCTGCAGAACACTGACATGACATTTACTGAGCTGAAAGATAGAGCTATCCGTGTGCAGCAGCTGGAAGAGCCACGGGAGCTACCAACTGTCCTTGACATTGCAGCAGTACCTCAGCAGCCGGCAGCGCCAGCGACATCTGCTATGTCAGCAACTGCTGCTGAGACTGGAGAACTAATTTCTAATGCCGCAATGAATCAAAAGCTAGATGCCCTGACAGACACCGTGATCTCCATGGCCAAGGTCATCAAGGAACTGCGAGAGTCAAGACCTCCACCCAAGATTGAGTTGGCGAACAGCAAAGAGGATGTTCCGTGGATGAGGCCCAGAAGATACCCAGCAGCAAGAGGACGACCCAGCGATCGCTATCAACCAGATGGACAGCCCATTTGCCGTCGTTGCCAGGAACCAGGCCATCTTGCTCGTGAGTGTCCTTTAAACGAAATTCCCTGGGCAGGCGGGCCGCTCCCCAGGAATGAACACTCGAGGCCCCTCAGCCTGGTATGACAGATTCGTGGAAGGAAAACCGGTGATCCCTATTGTGTTGAATGGTATCCCCTTTAGTGCCTTGCTGGATACTGGATTCCAAATAACATCTATCCCGCATGTTCTATATAAAAGGTACTGGGCTGATTCAGACATTACTAATGGCCAGATGGCTTTAACTTTGAAGTATGGGCTGGTAATGGACTGGTAATACCAAAGGTTGGATTTAGAGAGATGAATATTCAGGTTGGGAAGGTAGAATTGCAGAACCAGGGTATTATAATCGTAGATGTTAACCGGCGAGACCGTGAACCCGTGATGCTGATAGGAATGAATGTCATTGAGAAATGTTTTTCCGAAGTGTTAAATGTTTTGCAGCAAATCGCCGAGACTGCCGGAACAGGACAACAGAGGCTTCTACACAAAGAGATCAAAGCTCTGATGTTGAAGCAACAGGTAGAAATCTCCGGAGGTGAGATCGGCAGTGTACGAGTAAGTGATCCAATACCCATTGTAATTCCTCCCAAAACTGAAATGTTGGTCTGGTGTAGAGCCGCAATAGGCATCAAGGGGCAAGACTATCAAGCCCTGGTAGAACCCGTGTACTCAGATAGCAGACCCACCATACTCACTGCTAGAGGAGTAGTTGACGTACACAGGGGAAGAGTGCCATTACGCCTATTAAACTGCGGAGAAGATGAGGTCACATTACCTAAGTATGCTACCATGGCTAAGTTGTACACGGTTGATAACAATAACATCACAGCCGCCGAGCCCTTGAACCCGTCATGTCAGGCGGATGACAATGGCTCAGAGGAGAAGCTGGAGGATTGGTGCCAAAAGTTGCATGTAGGTACCAGTTCTACACCTCCCCGTCACAAGCATGGAGTATACCGGGTAGTGAAAGAATACGAACAGATATTCAGTAAACACCCTTAGACTTTGGGCAAATCAAAGGAGTAGCGCACACTATACCCACAGGTAACCATCAACCTATAAAAGAGAGGTATAGACCCTTACCACCAGCTCACTACCAAACCACCAAAGATATGCTCAGAGAGATGAAATCTGCAGGGGTAATAAGAGGCAGTTGTAGCCCCTGGGCAGCACCTCTAGTGTTAGTTAAAAAGAAGGACGGGACCATGAGAATGTGCGTAGATTACCGGCAGATTAATCGCATCACACATAAGGACGCCTACCCATTACCTAGGATTGAGGAGTCATTAGCTGCACTAAAATCTGCTAACTACTTTTCCACCCTTGATCTGACTAGTGGGTACTGGCAGGTTCCTGTGGCCGAGGCCGACAAGGAGAAGACAGCGTTTACTACGCCGATGGGCCTCTGTGAGTTTAATTGTATGCCGTTCGGACTCTGCAACGCACCCGGGACCTTCAACGTCTGATGGAGAGCTGCCTCGGGCACAAGAACTTTGAAACTGTCCTCCTGTACCTAGATGACGTCATAGTCTACTCGAAGACGTATGAGCAACATCTACAAGACCTAGCAGAAGTGTTTGAAGCTTTGTCCAAGTATGGCATGAAGAATCAAGCCATCCAAGTGTCACCTTCTCAAACCAAAGGTACAATACCTGGGACATGTAGTGAGTTCAGAGGGAGTAGCACCGGATCCTGATAAAGTCACCGTGATAAGGGATTGGCCAAGACCTACGAAAGTGAAAGAAGTGAGGCAATTCTGGGCCTGGTAGGCTATTACAGAAGATTCATCCGAGGATTCACGAAGCTAGCAGCTCCTCTGCAAGACATTCTGGTAGGACGATCAAAGAAGAACTGGAACTGTAATCTCCTGACACGGTGGGATGAGGAGAGAGAAGATTCTTTCAATAAGCTAAAAAGTGCACTGACGGGAGAAGAGATCCTGGCATACCCTGATTACCATCAACCATTCATTCTTTATACGGATGCCAGCAACGTGGGACTGGGAGCAGTATTGTCGCAGATGCAAGGAGGCAAAGAAGAGTTATTGCCTTTGCAAGCAGGAAGCTCCGGCCTACAGAATGAAATCCCGAGAACTCAGCTCCTTCAAGTTAGAGCTACTGGCAGTAGTATGGGCTGTGACTGAACGTTTAAACATTACTTGGCAGGTGCAGAATTCACCATCTACACGGATAACAACCCATTGACTCACCTGGATACAGCAAATTAGGAGCTCTGGAGCAGCGATGGATAGCCCGGCTATCTAACTATAACTTTGTCATCAAATACAGGCAGGCCGCAAGAACGGGAACGCAGATGCCTTATCCAGATGCCACACCTGAGAGACGTGGAAGAGGAACCGGAAGAGTTGGAAGAGATTGAACTACCGGCCTTTCATCGTTCAAAGGTAGAAGATTATCAACCCGGCATCTACCAAAGAGAACAAGAAGTAAATTTAACCCGTTAAGACACTATGAATGGGCCGAAACCCAAGATACTGATCCAGCTGTGAAGCTAGTGAAAGAACTGCTTACGCGACAAGGTGCATACCCGGATCAGAATGCCCCAGCTGAGACCATACAGCTCTGGAAAGAGAGAGGCAAGTTGTTTCTGAACCAAGGGAAGCTCTGTAGACGATTTACCAATCCCAAGACGCATGAACTGGTCTGGCAGATAATCGTGCCCAAGCAAGACATCCAAATGGTCTTAGAAGCTTATCATGACAACGCAGGTCATTTCGGATGGAAGAAGTTAGAAGCAATCCTAAGAGACAGATTCTATTGGGTTGGCATGAGAAAATCCATTGAAATATGGTGCAGAAGATGTGCCGCATGCAACCTCAGAAGGAAAGATCTACAGAAAGCTCCGCTTCAACCAATAGTAACCAAGCAGCCACTTGAGCTAGTCGCATTAGATCACGTCAAGTTGTCACCAAGCCGGTCAGGCTATGTCTATGCCTTAACCATCGTGGACCATTACTCACGCTTCTTAGTGGTGGTACCAGTTAAAGATCTGACAGCGAAGACGGCAGCAAAAGCATTCCAGAGCATTTCTGTAGACCACATGGTTACCCAGAACAAGTCCTTGCAGACCAAGGTCCAGCTTTTGAATCAGAATATTCAAGGAATTCTGCATATGTACGGTTGTAAGAAGATTCGCACAACAACGTATCATCCCCAAACAAATGGTCTATGCGAGAAAATGAATCATATCGTAATCGAACTGTTAAAGACCTTACCAGAATCAGAAAGAAACCAGTGGCCAGATAAATTACCTGATTTGGTAGACTTATACAACCATGTTCCCGTGAGTTCTACAAACTGCACTCCAGCTATCTTATGCGTGCAAGACCCGGTAAGCTACCAATTGACCTAGAAATGGGATTGAAAAACAGATACAGAATAGAAGAAGAAACAGATTGGGATACCAACGTCAGAAGCAGTATCAACAAGTGCAAGAATGTGTAGAGAGAAACCTACAACAAGCAAGAGCAAGACAAGAGAAGACTTTTAACAAACATGCTCAGCAACGTCATTACAAGAAGGTGATCAAGTTCTCAAGAGAAAGAGACGCACTGACAAACTGGATAATCAGTGGGAAACCGTCCCATACACAGTTTTACCATCTAACCTAGACAATGTTAAAACCTGTTTGATAAGCAAAGATGAAGGCAAAACGTCACAAGTCGTATCTCGTGATCAGCTAAAATTGTGTCCTGAAACACTGAAGACACCTGAAGTAAGAGAACCCGTACAGGTCCAACCTATTAAAGAAAAAGAAGTTTTCCACACGGTACTAGGAGATTTTCCTAAAACATGGCCAAATTACCATGGAGCAGTTGTCGTACCAATGATTGCATTCCCTTCAATGGTGGAACCAACACCAGAACCCGTGTTACCTGAAGAAGTCCCAAGACCTGAAGAACTGGAAGTAGAACCCTTAGAGGAAGAACAAATTCCTGGTCCCAGTGAGCTTGCCAGTCCTACAGTCAGATCTTCATTTAACATAGTACCAAACACTACAAATAGGTACATGCCTACCAGCACTAATAGGCTACATGCAAGTAGTACACCGGTTTTACGCAGATCAGAGCGTAGTACCAGAGGGCAGTTACCAGCTAGGTACAGGGATTAAAAGGTCAAATTAACTGTAAAATATAAATATTTTTGTGTTAATATTGAATTGAACCCGGTAAACAAATGTACATAGTTAATGCAACGTTAAAAAGCCCAGTACCTACAGAGACTATCCTGTATGAACTTCTTGCATATTCTTCAAACTTTTCCCTTTTATTTAATTTTTTAATGGACCATACTACCACGGACTGGTTGTGGTATAAACATTCTTGTATATACATTCATCAGCCCGGAGGCAAAAGACTAAACCCCGGAAGGACTGCTTTTTCAATTTTTGGACTGTTTTTGAACTTTAGTAATTTTTGTGATTTTACTTTTAAGTCTTTGTAAATATTAATTGTATTAATTGTTTATTCTTTATTGTTCCACAGTCCCAGAGTACTGTCTTTAACTAAGGGGGAATGTGGCACCCCAAGGGTTAATATGCCACAGAAACAACACAGGTTCAATCCCCACACAACACTACACTAGAAAGTGGGAGGAGCTTAGCTGGCACCTGCACTAGTGGGAGGAGCTAAGTTGTTTACCTCAGAGCAGAAGTGACAGTTAGTTCAGTTTTAGTCAGAGTTCAGAGGAGAGTTGAGTCTGGAGCAGGAGCAGAGCCAAGTGTCAGTGGAGGTCCTGAGAGGTCTGAGGAAAGGAGACAGAGTAACAGAGGAACATACCCGGGATAAAGAGTTACCCCAAAAGCTTGATCCCGGGGAGGCGCTTAAGACGGATACCAGATCCGAGGCTGTGCCTGAGACAGACAGGAGAGTAAACACCGGCATAGTGAAGGTCCACCATCTTCACCACACCATAGCAAAGCAACACGAAGGAGTCAGTGACACAGAGGACTCAAGTTGCCCAGCATATTGGTACCCGTGAGCAGAGACAGGGCCAGCAGTATAGCTACAAGCAGCAGCAGGGCCACACACAGCATTTAAGTAGGAAGCCAAGGACCCGGTCAGGGTGAGAGCAACCTGGTACAGACTCTGTGGACAATACAGTGTAATACCATCTGCCAGTAAAGACTTGAAGAACAACAGAAACCGTGAGTGTGTGTGTCATCCTTATGCTGAAGCCCCACCTGCCCTCATAGACTGCTATTGCCTCTACTCTTATCATCTCTATTGCTACCCCTACTCTCCTGCAGCATCAATAACATCCTCACAGACTTTAACTACCTCTACCACTGCCCCGAGGAACCCAGTTCTGCCCACAGGAACTATTCCATCCAAGCTGCTAACCCATCATCCCCGGAGGTTCTGCAGCAGCGGCGGCCCCATTACTGGCCGCATATAGTGGGTGGCGTCACGAGTGACAAATCCCTGTAAATAACCCCCCATTTTATTGTGCGGGCCCGGGACACGGTCCGGACCAGGACCGCCGTGACATCCCCCAGCAGCACCCCGGTCCGGCACCGAGTGCCCCGTCCCAGCGGGCTCCACAGTAGCTTGGTTCACAAGTGGGCTACTCCACTATCTAACTGACACTGCTACTAGCCCAAAAATATTGCCTGGACTAACTGCAGTAAAAAATTGGCTACTGGATAGACAGGCAGTGTAGCTTACTTTACAGCTGAGCTGCACCGCTGACTACCAGACACTGCTACTAGCCCAAAAAATTGCCTGGACTAGCTGCAGTAAAACATTGCCTACTGAAGACAGGTTGTGTAGCTTTCTTCACAGCAGTGCTACACTACCTGCCCTAGAGGATTGCCTGAGCTAGATTTGGCCAGATGCTGTGAAAAACACTTGCACAGCACTGGCACACACCTGCCTGGCAAAACCTAATATGGAACTGCTCTAACCTAGCCCTCAAAAGGGCTGATATTATAACTAGTCCCTACTTCTATGAAGTAGCCCTGAAAAGGACTGATATTTACTTTATTCAAAAAAGGTCCTCACAACGCGTTACAGCGGCAAGCTCCGCCTTCATCAGGCGCCTGATTAAGGCGGAGCTTGAAGCTGAAACACGTTATGAGGACCTTTTTTGAATAAAGGAAAGTACTTTTACAAATTTTTCCCCCTCCAGCCTCATCCTTTGTGCACCCCAACAACCGCTTATCCCTCTTTTCCTTTCATTGGCTGTGTATGTCACATGTCCTTGCCCTATAAGTCCCAGCCATTTTCCCCATCGCCACCATTTCCTCAGTGCTGCAGTTGTGTGTCAGTCAGGCACCGCTACTGATGCTGTGGGCGCTATAAGTGTTAGATAGATAGTGAGCGAATCTCAAGTTAGACAGACAGATAGGTTTAGGAGTAGGGTCTAGTTAGAATCTCAGCCCTTTTGAGGGCTACTTCAGACAAGTAGGGAGTAGGGATTAGTTGTACAACCGCTTATCCCTCTTTTCCTTTTATATGCAATCGCCTACGGCTGAGCAGTGGGCTATGCACTCTATTGTGGAGGCTTTGCTATTAACAACGCTAAAGATCACAGGACCTGTGGTCACGTCGGACCCATGTGATTCCTCACGTGACCATTCCTCCTCCTGGAACCCGGAAGCTCGGATCATACCGAGCGGACACGCTAAACAACTCGCTGTCAAACTGGGTTATGCGGCAGCATAACCCGACCAGGTGAGCAGCCTCTCACCTGTACAATACATCCCCTGCTGCCAATAATACACTAGGAGCGCCCCTCCTTGTTTCTTTGTTTTACATACACAGCGAATGACACATGCCCTTGCTTGTGTGCAAAAAATGCACTTTGTGTGTGATTGGCTGACAGCCTGCACCGCTCCATTGTATATGCAGTTAGGAGAAAAAAATGGAGATAAGCATTATTTCTGCAGCACTGATCTAAACCCGTTCCTCCCCCCGCACACTATACACTGAAACTGGATATTAACATTCATTAACAGTATTACTGTGAAAAGCCAGTTACGCTTTTGGTGAACGAACCGTTATCGAACATAACCTCGAACCCCCGAATTTGAAGCTAATTGTTTGCATTCGTCGAATGACTCGAACACCGCTCAAATCAGCTCGAATTTGAGATTGGCGAACATTTCGAATCAATCACCTCTCATCTCTAATCTGTATCTCATATTGTGATCCGATTCTCTTGCATGAGGGAATTGTATCACAGGTGAAAAGAAGATGGAGAGCATAATTTCTCCATCTTCTCCATTGTCTGTCTTGGCGTGTATCAGACTGCTCTCGGATGTCATCTGAGAGCATTTAAATATACGGACACCCATAGACATGTATAGGTGTTTATATTCCAATATATGATGCCGATCACAGCATGTTGCATTTATTTTCTTACGCCGAATAGGCATGGGAAAAAAGGTGCTGCTCAGCACTACTTGTGTTAGCAAGCTGTGAGACTAAACCCAACACCTTTCGAGCTCCTTAAGACAAACCAAGCCTTATTCACATGTCCATGTTGAACATGTGTTGTATCTGCTTTCTTTTTACAGATACAACATGTACTTAAGGGTGGACATATCATTGATTGGGGAACAAGAGGTAAAGGGGCAAATTTCAACCTCCAAAGCAGGTTGGATTGTGCATTTTGATGGCCTATTGGGCTGAAAGGGGCTAATATATTGTTCTTCAACAGGGGCCCATTTCTGTTGATGTCCACCAGTGCATGTACCCTTTATAATCTAGGGTTCTAAACACAGGATCGTGGTTTTTCATGGATGGTGCGTCTGTCCGAAATTCAGAGACATGTATGTTTTTTTTCAGTATAACGAATGAAAAAGGTCAATACAAGTCTAAGGGTCCTTGAAAAACACATATTGGACATGGATGGCATCAATGTATTATCCATTTACTGTACTTATTTAACATTGCATGGTATAGGAGAATTTATTTATTTATCCTTGACAAACACTGATGATATATGGATGGTATGAATGAATGCCCGGACCTTACGTGGATGACATACTGATCCAACACACTTTTGACACTGGTATTGTTTTTTCATATAAACGTTTAAACATGGACGTGTGAATTTAACCTTGTTGTCCAAAACTGTTTATGTGATTGACATAAATCATATTCTAAATTGTTCGAAATTTAAAGGAACCTGAAAGTTTAATAACATTTGACTCCTCTCCATTTATTATGCTTTAGAAATATACATGGTATTTGGTATACATTTCTATTTTCCACCACATATAGTGGCTGGCTAAGTTGATTAGTTCAGTAGAAGATTGATTTGCAAAAAAAGTCAACAAATATTCTGGCATATTCCTTGTAATGTCTATCCTGGGACCACAATGCTTGGCTGCTCTAATAATTGCTCAAGCCCCCAGACAATTACGTTAAAATAAATAAAATAAAGCTTAATGGAAATATAAATCACAATCACTGTATGTAACACATCTTGTGCACTTCAAAAAATACAAGAACGACTATATTTCAGCACAAACTAGTCATCAACAAATTAAATAATAGGAAAGCCACTATATATTCAGCATTTTAATAAAATAAAAAAATATTAATAATTTAGTAATTCATAATAATTGTTATTAATATTTAGAAGAGCATGCACAAATAAAATAAGAACAGAAAATTGCAAAAGTGAATAATAACAATTATAAAAATATTAGAATCTGAGAGTCCTCAGTGGTTGATACCTTTTAATGGCTAACTGAAAAGATGGTAAACATAGCAAGCTTTCGGGGCACTGTGGCCCCTTCGTCAGGCTGATGATGCCACAAATTGACACATACATATATACAGTCATATGAAAAAGTTTGGGCACCCCTCTTAATCTTACTCTTTTTTTTTTGTTTAAAATTGTTTTTTTGCAACAGCTATTTCAGTGTGATATATGTAATAACTGATGGACACATTAATATTTCAGGTTTGAAATGAGGTTTATTGCACTAAAGAAAAATGTGAAATATGCAATATTTCAAAATTTGACAGGTGCAAAAGTATGGGCACCCTTCTGATTTTCATGATTTGAATACTCCTAACTACTTTTTACTGACTTACTGAAGCACTAAATTGGTTTGGTAACCTCATTGAGCTTTGTACTTCATAGCCCGGTGTATCCAATTATGAGAAAAGCTATTTCAGGTGTCCACTTGCAAGTTATTCTCCTAGTTGCATCTCTTCTGAGGAGTGGCATCATGGGCTCCTCAAAACAGCTCTCAAATGATCTGAAAAAAAAAGATTGTTCAACATAGTTGTTCAGGGGAAGGATACAAAAAGTTGTCTCAGAGATTTAACCTGTCAGTTTCCACTGTGAGGAACATTGTAAAGAAATGGAAGACCACAGGGACAGTTCTTGCTGCAGATGGTGTCACTGTGCATCGGTCAACAATACAAAGCACAGGGGCGTGGCCTGGATGCTGATGGCAGAGGCTGCATAGATCAGGAGCTCCGGATCCCAGGACTACCAAACAGCTTTAAAGTGATTTTCACCGGCTTTCCACCCTCCAAAGTGCCATCCCTGCTTACCGGAGGCCCTGCTCCCTTGATGGGTAAAGTGAAACCCCAGCAAACGCCCCTTCCCAAGTGGGTATCAGATTTCTTCACACCAGGCCGTGCAGCTCCAGGCCTCTTCTCCAAGATGGCTCCCCCTTCCCCCGAGCAGCCCGTGCTTCCCGGCGTGACCTCCAGGCACAAGAAGCCATGGCCTCTTCACATGCTGCAGAGGGGCCTGTCACACACTCTCACATGAGGGAGCTTTTTGCTAAACTCCGCTCCTCTATACAAGATGATATGAGATCTGTTGTGGCAGAGCTGAGGGGAGAGGTGGAGGTCTTAGGCTCCCGCACTGATCACCTGGAAACTAAGATGACGGAGCTAATACAGTCACACAACTCTCTAGTGGATGATTATGATGTGCTGCAGAATACTGTGGAGAGGGTTTAGAATAAAAACTTTGATTTAGAGGATCGACATCGGCGCAATAATCTGAGGATAAGAGGAGTAGCTGAGTCGATTGCTCCGGCTGATTTGTGCCCCCTCCTGCAGGACTTTATGGCAGAGTTATTACCAGAGCTAGACAGAAGGGATCTGAGATTGACTGGATTCATTGTGTGCCTAAATCCCCAAGTGTCCGTGCTGACCTTCCCCAGGATGTACTGGCCAGAGTTCATTTTTATGAAATAAAGCACGACTTTCTCCAAGCACTGAGAAAGGGACCTTACCTGTCAGACCAATTTCAGGGGATTAAAGTGTTCCCTGATTTGTCCCCAGGCATCTTGGCACTCCGTCGTGCTTTTAAGCCATACACCACTGTACTCCGGGACAAAGAGATCCCATATCGTTGGGGCCACACGACGAGACTGCTCATCCGGAGGGAGAATACTACCCATGTTTGTCTGACACCACCCCAAGCTGAAAAGCTCCTTATGAAGTGGAACTTTATTCAGGAGAAGCCCCACTCCTCACCACGGAGCCCGGACTTTGTGAGGCCCCGTGGGAAAAAGATCGACACGGAGTGGACTGTCACTTGAATAAGGGAAGACTGTGGTATACTAGCTCACATGATTCAATCCTGGGATTGTCATCCTGGACGTTCTTTTCTTTCGCTCCTTCTCCTCTAATCCCAAACTACTTCCTGATCACCCCGTCCCTACTCCCCCCTCACCACTAGCCCTTCTCCTCTTCCCCCTCTTCTCCCACCTTTTCTCATCTCTACCTTCTTATCCACTTCCAACAGGACAATCAACTCACCCTTCCATCGTCTTTTCTTCCCTCTCTTAACCCTTCATTTACTTAATTATATCCTCTTCTCATCTTTCCTTGCTCTCTCTCTCTGGGATTATTGCCCCATCAAGCGAGTATTATCGCTCAGGGTTCTCCTTTTTAAGGTCCGTGAACCCCCCTACTGTTGGGGACTCGTTACTGCACTAGTTATTTGATAAGTTAAATTATGTCAGGCTATTTAGCCTATGTGTTTTTTGTTTTTTTGTCTATTCTCTTCCCTTTCCCAAACTCCAGGAACGGCATTGTTTTATTTTTATTATGTGTTTTATGGTTGAGTAATACTTGTCTAAGTGCTTTATCTCTTTAGAAATGCATGTTTTAGTGTCTGCTATTATTGTGAATGGCTTAAATTCCCCCCAAAAGCGAGCCTTTCTACGGGGATATCTTAAAAAGTCTAAATCTGACATTCTTCTGTTGCAAGAGAGAGAGGGGGATAACCACAGGGTGGCGTCACGATTTTATCCCCACCAGTTTTTTTCCAATGCTGCTGCTAAAAAGGCCGGGGTTGCTGTTTTCATACGGGCCTCCCATACATTTGAATTACTAAAAAGGTGTCTGACCCTGAGGGTAGATATGTTCTAGTAGTTTGCCGCATTAATAATGTCCTATACTCGCTCCTTTCGGTTTATGTTCCGAACTCCCGCCAAGTCCATTTTGTCCGCACTCTCTTAGAAACACTGAACCCCTCCCTACTGGGCCATAAATTGATAGCGGGGGATTTTAATGCCTTAATGGACAAAACTCTTGACTGTTCTTCCCCACAGAATGCAGAATGGACCTTGCCCGGGTGGCTACTGATTTTAACCTACATGACATTTGAAGGTATCTCCATGGAATGAACGTGACTTTACATACTACTCTCCTCAACACAAGACCTTTAGCCGCATTGACTATTTTCTAATTGGAGACTCATTACTTCCTCACTGCCCCTCAGCCTCCATAGACATTATATCTTGGTGAGACCATGCCCCTATAACTCTCACGATTGATGACCTGACCCCTTACCTCCCCCCCTCACTGGACTCTCAGTGAACGACTTCTGACATCCTTCTCCAATTGCAATACTGTTGCTTCACAACTGACAGAATTTTTCCACCACAATGATATAGAACAAATGGCACCGGACACGTTGTGGTTTGCCCACAAAGCAGTTATGAGAGGTCACTTTATCAAATTGGCAGCCCATACCAAGAAGTTATACAATGCAACTTTACACTCCCTTCTCACCAACATTAAAGCACTAGAATCTGCATTTGCGAACTCTCCACTCCCAGCTACTCTCTCTGAGATAGAGAAATCCCGGAATCAGCTTCGCACCCTCCTGCTTACTAGAGTCGAACATCAACTTAAAAAAACTAAATCTAGTTATTACGGGATGGGGGATAGGGCTGGTGCCCTTCTGGCATGTAGAATTTAAAAAATTCAGACCCAAAATAAGATAAAGCACGTTATTTCCCCACAAGGAGAAACAGTCCGCAACCCTATCCTGATTGCAGAGCAATTTAAAAACTATTACAATGATCTGTATAACTTGAAAGTGTCCCCCATCACTCCCCAACCCACCTCCGACACAATACGGGACTTCTTGGACAAAGCGAACCTTCCAGCACTCTCCCGAGACCAGTTAGAATTCTTAAATAGACCCTTTACTCAAGAGGAGATGCTAGGTGTCATTCGTACTTCCAAAAAACGCACAGCCCTCGGGCCAGATGGCTTCTTATGTCGGTATTATTCCTCATTTGCTCCTATTTTAGCCCCATTTCTCCTGAAACTGTTTAAACACTGACAAAGGAAGGGAGTCATTAGACCTGAAGAACTATATATAGTCCAGAGCAGAAATGAAAAGGTGCACCACCATAGCTAATACTGGGGTTCCCACTGGGGAACTCAATTACATGTGAGGGGGAGACACAGGACCGTCTGAGGTGCCAGAAACAGTCTCAGTACTGGAAATCAAGCAAAAAGAAGAAAAAACATCGGCACTCACCAGAACGGCATATAGCGGGATTTTTCTTTTTATTTAGTCCAGGAGCAGCATACAAAGGGGTGCAGAAAGGGGTCGCAGAGGTGACAACGGCACCCCTTTGTATACTGCTCCTGGACTAAATAAAAAGAAAAATCCCGCTATATGGCGTTTTGGTGAGTGCCGATGTTTTTTCTTTTTTTTTTTTTCTTCTTTTTGCTTGAGACCTGAAGAACTGTCAGCCACTATTTCAACCATCCTTAAACCTGACAAATCACCCACTAGTCCCAGCAATTACCGCCCAATAGCGCTCCTACACTGTGACTTAAAGATATATTCGAAGCTGCTGGCGGACCGTCTCAAGGCAGTCCTTCCCTCTCTGATCGCTTTGGATCAAGTAGGATTTATTCCGAACAGACAGGCGAGAGATGCCACAAGGAGGGTTATTGACCTTCTGGAGGTTTTGGAGAGGGGGGGGGCCCTGGTGCACTCATCTCTTTAGATGCAGAGAAGGCGTTCGATAGGGTGCATTGGGGGTACCTGGCTGGGGTCCTGGATAAATTTGCATTCCAAGGCAACATTCGATCTGCCATCTTGGCGTTATACTCCTCCTCGAGTGCAGTGGTTAAAGCGGGGGGATTCACTACCTCTGCTTTACAGATCACTATTGGGACCCGACAGGGTTGCCCCCTCTCCCCTCTCATCTTTGCTCTTGTTATGGAGCCACTAGCAGCTATTATTAGTGAGCATCCCACTATTTCGGGGATCACAGTGGGCCCGGTGGATCATAAGATAAGTCTATATGCTGACGATGTCCTATTGACATGCACAGACCCCTCGACCTCTATCTCAGCTATACTTTCAGTTCTTTCTGAATTCTCAAATGCGTCATATTATAAGCTCAACTTAACAAAATCATCCATCTTCCCTATAAATATCCTGCCTCCTATACAACTTGATTTACGTTCCAATTTCCCCTTTATTTGGGCTCCAAAGGGTTTCCGATACCTGGGAATTCATATAATGTCCCCAAGAAAGATAGTCAGAAGCAATTGTGAAGCGCTCCTCACCGATCTTAAATCCTTAAATTTGCTCACTACTCCACGTTTCAACTATCCTGGATAGCCAAGATCCAAGCGGTAAAAATGATGGCTCTCCCTAAAATCCTGTACAATATGAGATGTATACCAATGAACTTCCCTCGGAAGTATCTCAATTTATTTCAAGCGGTTCTGGCTAGATTTATCTGGAATGGCAGGCCTCATAGAGTGTCTATGTCCACCCTGACCCTCCCATATTCATCTGGTGGAGTTGGAGTACCTGACATTGCTGCATATTACTTGGTGATCTCTCTAGACATAGCTAAAATTTTCTGGGCTCAGTCCCCCACTTCTATGTGGCTACAGATCGAAACCTACTTTGCTCCACCAGGCTCCTGCTTGAAATGAATTTATTGCAACGATATTGCCCATCGGATTCATTACTCTCCATGCGTGCTGCTCTGAACCAATGGTTTGGACTTAGTAGATCACATTTCCCTTTTCTCTTTCGATATATAACACTGGATGCGATTGAGGCCCTAATACAGGATTTATCCTTGCGTCCGTGGAAAGAGAGGGGTATTGGGATGCTAGGAGATGTTCTGGAAGAGAGCGGGTTACTGACATTTCCGTCTTTGGTGTCCAAATGCTCCCTCACCCCCCTCCAGTTTCTTTACTTATTATCGACTCCACCATTTTGTTAGTTCCATCACTTTACCTGACTTTGACTTTACGACTTACAATCTTCGCCTGCAATCCCTCTTCAAAAAGACCTCCCATTCCCGACAAGGAGTGACCATCATTTACAAAGCCCTTATTGATCCCAAACCAAACTCCCACATATGCTTAAATGGGAATCTAGACTGGCTTTTTTGGCTTTCCTGGACCAATGACATGGGGCCTCTGCCCAAGGCACTCGCTTTACATCCTGCATAAACCACATTGAGCAATCTAAGAAACTTCTGTTAGATTGGTATCTCACTCCGGCTCGTATAGCTAAATTTCGAGGAAGAGCCCCTCCGGCTTCACCACAATGTTGGAAGGGCTGCTCCATACCTGGCACAGAATCTGATATGTGGTGGACCTGTCCAGTGGTTGGACGATTTTGGGGGGAGGTGGAAGGTTTACTCATCTCGCTCACGAGACTCCCGCTCACACTCGAATCGCCACTGGCTCTTTTTGGAATAGATTTGGATACCTTTCCCTCTGTGCTAAGACCGATAATTGCTTATGTCCTCATAGCAGCCCGACTTACAGTTGCTGCCCACTGGAGGTCGCCAGAGACCCCTACTAGGGCGGAAGTTATAGCACGCCTAAATCAGCATTTCAGCATTTTGCCTATGAAATCATGTTAGCTCATGACCTCATTAGAAGGACTAGAGTCTTGAATTGGTGGGACCCTTGGGTATCCTCAGCACACAATCTGGTTGAGATCCCTGAGTAAGTTAGCCTGCATCCAATTGGCACTCTGACGTATACAGTTTTATATATATGTTAGATTACTCACTTTATAGCTATTGAACTGATGCTCTTCCTGGCCTCTCTTCTAATTACCTTCCTCCCCCCTCATTTGTTGTAATACTTCATACCCCTGAATAGGGGACATGTTTTTGTTATTTGATGTTTATGTTAAAACTCAATAAAAAACCAATGGTTAAAAAAAAAAACAATACAGTGTACACTGCACAAGGAGAAGCTGTATGGGAGAGTGATGCGAAAGAAGCCTTTTCTGCATGCTCGCTGGATGTGGTGTTGGCCGAACTTGAAACCGTGCAATGCCTTGGACAAGGAGTGAAAACATTAGATATTGCACGAAAACATAAGCGTGATCATCATACTGTGAAAAGATTTGTGGCTAATTTTGAGCACAGGCATGTTTGTGCAGATAAAGGCAGAATGAGGAAGGTTTCTGCCTGGCAAGTTCATCGGATTAAGAGAGCAGCTGCTAAAAAGGCCTTACAAACCAGCAAACAGATATTTGAAGCTGCTGGTGCTGCTGGGGTCCCTCGAACCTCAAGGTGTAGGATCCTTCAAAGGCTTGCTGTGGGGCATAAACCTACTATTCGGCCACCCCTAAACAGTGCTCACAAGCAGAAACGGTTGCAGTGGGCCCAGACATACAAGAAGACTAATTTTCAAAGTCTTGTTTACTGATGAGTGCCGAGCAACCCTGGAGGGTCTAGATGGATGTGTGGCGCCCCTGCAACCAGGGTGGCCACAGGTGAGAACTGCAGCCAGGCAGGAGGGTAGATAGTTTGTATAGCAAACACCTCCACAACACACATCCACTGACATAAGACCCAATCCTGAGCCTGGGACTTTAGGCAACCAAGTGGTAGTAGGGCCAGTTATAAGTGGGTGAGGCGTAGTCATGGTAACAGACCAGTATATAAGGGAGAAACAGGAAGTAGTTAGCCAGTAGGCCGGAGTAGGCTGAGAGGAAAAGACCAAGAGGAGTAGGCGAGTGCTGAGAAGTAAAGACAGAGTGACCAGTAAAGACAGGAATAACAGAAACCGGACCGGTGTCACCGGGTCCGAGGAAGACGGTAGCGCTGACAAATTACTGACAGGACAGACTCTCCTGAAGTACCTGGGAAGTTACATCACAGTTGCATCACAGAAACAGCCCCCAACCCAGGGAATTCAAAGAGAAAAAAACGCTGAAATAAGGCATCCAACATTTTCTCAAAGGATCTGAGGATCCCCCACTATCTCTAGACCAAAAGCTTGGAAGACACTCCTATGAAATATTAGATCATAGTGGACAAAGTCCGTTGTCCTTGAAAAAAGCACCTTAGCAAAGGCAACAGGCGTGACCAAGGTCCAAGTGGACCGAAATGCATTGCTGCAGGTTGCTATTCAAATAAAATCCAGTTGTAATCACATGATACAAAGAGTGTGCGATTGTTCTTTTTAAACACAACCCGTGGGTGGCGTCACGACAAACTTCCCTGTAAATATCCACCCCATTTATTGCGGAACCCAGGACACGGTCCGGATCAAGACTGCCGTGATATCCTCAGTAGTACCCGGTCCAGTACCGAGTACCCCGTCCCAGTGGGCTCCACAACTGGAGTAGTGGATGGTTGGTGGATGGCCACCATGTCCCAACAAGGCTGCGACGTCAGCAAGGAGGTGGAGGAGTCATGTTTTGGGCCGGAATCATTGGGAAACAACTGGTAGGACCCTTTTAAGGTTCCTGAAGGTGTGAAAATTACCTCTGCAAAGTATATAGAGTTTCTGGCTGAGAACCTTCTTCCATGGTACAAAAAGCAAAAATGTGCCTTGAGGAGTAAAATCATCTTCATGCATGAAAATCCACCATCTCATGCTGCAAAAAATACCTCTGTGTCATTGGCGACTATGGGCATAAAAGGAGATAAACTCACGGTGTGGCCACCATCTTCCCCTGACCTCAACCCTATAGAGAGCCTTTGGAGTATAATCAAGCAAAAGATCTATGAGGGTAGGGATCAGTTCACATCAAAACAGCAACTCTGGGAGGCTATTCTGAAATCATGCAAAGAAATACAAGCAGAAACTCTTCAGAAACTCATAAGTTCAATGGATGCAAGAATTGATTAGGTGAAGGGTTACTATACTAACATGTAACGTGGCCTGTTAGCATGTTTTTGAGTTAAATAGCTTTTTATTTCAGTGAATGTGACCTCCTTGTGCTGCAAATTCAACAAATGAGCATTTTCAGTTCTTTCAAACATATCAAATGTTTAGAAACTCTACTGTGCATAATAATTTGGAACAGTGCATTTAGAGTTTGTTTTAATTTTGAAGATTATAGTGTTAACATAGGGAGGTTTCTTCAATAAAATTCGATGTATACTCTAACAGGTGATGACTTTTATTACACTGACTGTCATTTGCACTGACCATTTAGGAAAATCAGAGAAAAAGAACATTTACATAATAATTTGGAACATGGTGTATACAAGTCACTAGTGCAACCACACTTAGAACATTGTGGACAATTCTGGTCTCCAGTGAATAAAAAAACCACAGCTGAACTAGAGCGGGTTCAGAGAAGAGCGATCAAGGTTATTAGAGGACGGGGGAGTCTGCAATACCATGACAGGTTATTAGACTTGGGGTTATTCAGTTTGGAAAAATTAAAGCTTAGGGGTGATGTTATTAAAATGTATAAATATATGAGGGGACAGTACAAAGACCTTTCTAATGATCTTTTTACTCTTACACCTGAGATGGGGACAAGGGGGCATCCTCTAAATTTGGAGGAAAGAAGATTTAATCATAATCACAGACGCGGATTCTTTACTGCTTTACTGTAAGAGAAATGAGGGTATGGATGTTGTAATGAGTGAGTCACTACTAACATTTAAGAAGGGCCTGGATGCCTTTCTTGTAAAATACAATTTTACAGGTTATATGTACTAGATTCTTTGATTGCCGTATGTGGAGTCAGGAAGGAATTGTATTCCCCAACAAGGAGCTTAGTGTTGCCACATGGGGTTTTTCCTTCCTCTTGATCAGGATGTTAGGCTATGGATTGAACTAGGTGGATTTAACGTCTACCTTTAATATTAAAAAGTATAAAACTATGGTAACTCAGCCTTGCTTATGCATCAGCCGTGAGGGCCTGGGGTTCTCGGTAGCCGGGTCAACAGTCTTTCAGGGAGGTAACGGTGGCGGTGGCCCAGCTCCATGCCCTGGTCGAGCAGATGAAGGGGGGTATTTACAGGAGGATTGTAGTCCTTATGTGACGCCACCTGTGGCCTGGTCAGGGATGACCAGCACTGCTGTTTGAGCCCTGATGGATAGGTGGGGTAGCATCTAAGATGGAACACTTTCCACAGGTTAAGCAGTCCCCAAAAGGTTGAGGATGTTTATAGGGAGGATGGTGTCGGGAAATGCAGTATGCAGAGAGCAGGGCTGCAGCAGTGATAGTCGTCATAGTTGGGGTGCAACTGCAGGGAGGCGCAGAAGAGACAGATGTTCATGGGGAATGCAGTTCTATTATCTTTACTGCAGAGGAAGTTGCTGAGTCCAGGGGCACTGGTCACCAGGTCCAAGAGGATTCGGTCAGCCTAGAAGCAATCAGAGTCCAGGGGCTGGCTGACCCAGGGGGCAGGGGGGCACATGCCCCCCAGGCCAGTGGTCAAGCTGCAGTTTTGGGGCTGCCTGGCCATTTGTAATGTTGGTCTGGGAGGCTGCTCTGCCCTTGAAGCTCACTGCTCACTGTTTGATTGCCCCCTAGGCCGAAATTTGCCAGCCAGCCCCTGTTGGAGTCCATTCCGCCAGGTGGGTTTGGAGGCCTGCCTGCTGCGCTTCTCAGTTTCAGGTCCCATATCCTCAAAGTTAACATATGATCCCTCTCCTCCAGTTCTGCTCTAAGTTAACGACTGGGTACTGCAGTCTTGGTTTCAGATCCGGGCTCTCATTATACAGTTGCACTGTCGGGTACCTGTGGACGGCCAGGAAATTTGTATTCTCCTGTCCTCCAGATTCAGTTGCCGGGATGTGCAGTGCCCGAACAACCCAGGACTCTGGCGTCCTCTACTTCGCTGCCTGGAATGAGCTCTTCAACAGCCCGCTACCCAAGATCTTCTTCTTCCAATTCTACTGCTTCCTCTCTCCTCTACTTCACTCTCGCCCTACTCCTAAACCCTCCCCATAGCTGGAAAAGGCTGCTCCCCTCAAACTAGGGGGTAGAGCTCCCCCTTTAGTTCAGGGATCTGGGTTTTGTGTGTGCATGTGGGGATTTTTACCTAATGTGGGAATCTCCTCATGTTTCCAAGCATTATATTACCTCCTCTGAGGGAGACAATACCACTGTGGCAACCAGACCATGGGGCACCACACCTAGAATATTGGTTACATATTGAATACTTATTTCACCCGCTGTAGGTGAATGAAAATCAGCAGTACAATTACAAATATGGTTCACAGCACCTTATGGTTAAAGAGGGTTAAGGTATTTATCCTCAATTGAGGCGCACGTCTGTCCAAGGAGTCCATACTGGATAGCACATAACCATCAAATCACAAAAGAACAGCGTCACACAAGTAGGTGATATTTTCACATCATTTTATTCTGTCACCCATGTGATGTTTCAATCAATACAGGATAGAAACGTGCTTGATAAAGATCCTGTGTGGATCGAAACATCGCATGGATGACAGAATAAAATGAATATGTGAAAATACCACCAACTTGTGAGACGCTGTCCTTTTGTGATTTGATGAAAATCAGCACTAATCCATGCCTGATTCATTTTCAATTCTTTTCACTGGTCCACTCTACTGAAACAGATATTAGAGTTGAGGGCAACTACTGCAAAAAAGACATAGGCTAGGGTCACACTTAAAAATAGAATTGTGTGGTGAACGCAAATGGCTTCAGACAAGCCGCAATCCCTTAACCGGATTGCTGAAGCCGCAATGCGGTAACCGGATTGCCCTGGATGTGTAATCCGGAGTAATCCGGTTACCAGATAAGGCTCATACAGCAGCACTGCCCATAGATCTACTGCATTAGCCTTCAGGACCTCGGACAGCTTTTTAAAAGCTCAAAACAGGATCAAATTATAAAATAAAAACTGATGAGTGACCCTAGTCATACTGCAGGTATGACTAAACCTGACAGTGCAGCTTTGCTGAAGTGCATCAGTTTGTTACATTGGCAAATAAATCCTCCCGTCTATAATGTCAATGTATTATAATTGATGCTGTCTTGGTTAATTGTATTTTTTTTTATTTTGTGAGAGAAAATTACAGTTACCGTATATACTCGTGTATAAGCCGAGTTTTTCAGCACCAAAATTGTGCTGAAAAGTGCCCCCCTCGGCTTATACACGAGTCACTATACGGCCGAGTGTGGGAGGGCGATGTCCGGGGGCTGGAGGAGGTAGGGGGAGGCTGTAATATGAGCGCCCGGTCACGTGGGGCCGCTCATTAGTGCAATGCAATATGCACTGCATCCCCCTGTCCATCAGTGGCAGGGGGAGCTGTGCATATTACATTGCGCCTCCCCAGTGGTATATACAGGCCCTCCCGCTCCTCCCCAGTGGTATATACAGGACCCCCGCTCCCCCCCAGTGGTATATACAGGCCCCTGCTTCCCCGTGGTATATACAGGCCCCCGCACCCCTACCCGTGGTATATACAGGCCCCCCGCGGTATATACAGGCCCCTCCGTTCCCCCCCCAGTGGTATACAGGCCCCCGGCTGCTGCCGCACACCTGTAAAAGAATAGCTTTCATACTTACCCTCCTCGCTGTTACCGCGCTCCTCTGGTCTCCTTCCCGCTTTTACCCGGCCGGCCGACGCAGCCACAATGACGTCATTGTTTCTGCGCGGTCACATGACACAGGGTAGAAGCAGGAAGGAGAGGAACGCGCGATGACAGCGAGGAGGGTAAGTATGAAAGCTATTCTTTTACAGGTGTGCGGCAGCAACCAGGGGCCTGTATACCACTGAGGGGGAAACGGGGGGGCCTGTATATACCGCGGGGGGCCTGTATATACCACTGGGGAGGAGCGGGGGCCTGTATATACCACTGGGGGGGAGTGGGGGGCCTGTATATACCACTGGGGGGTGGAGCGGGGTGCCTGTATATACCACTGGGGAGGAGTGGGGGGCCTGTATATACCACTGGGGGAGAGCAGGGGCCTGTATATAACACTGGGGGGAGGCCTGAATATACAACTGGGGGGAACCTGTATATACCACTGGGTGCCTGTATATATCACTGATGGGGGCCTGTATATATCACTATGGGGACCTGTATATATCACTGGGGGGGGCTGTAACCTCTGATGGGGGGCCTGTATATACCACTAACTGCGGGCCTGTATATACCACTGGGGAGGCTGCTGTATACCACTGGGGCTGCTGTATATACTGCTGGGGCCTGTATATACCACTGGGGAGGCTGCTGTAATACTGCTGGGGCCTGTATATACCACTGGGGAGGCTGCTGTAACACTGCTGGGGACTGTATACCACTGGGGAGGCTGCTGTATACCACTGGGGCTGCTGTATATACTGCTGGGGCCTGTATATACCACTGGGGAGGCTGCTGTATACTACCACTGGGGAGGCTGCTGTATACTACCACTGGAGAGGCTGCTGTATACTACCACTGGGGAGGCCTGTATACCACACTGCTGGGGGATGTATACCTATGCTGGGGTCCACCCTCGGCTTATACACGAGTCAATAGGTTTTCCCAGGTTTTGGGGGCAAAAGTAGGGGGGTCGGCTTATACATGGGTCGGCTTATACACGAGTATATACGGTATGTAATAAAAAAAATGGTTTCCTATTGTAAGCAATTTAAATCATTCTGACATTTTTTTTATTTCTTAACTGACCTGAATATTGGAAAGTTTTGTCAATTCTATTTTTATACTGTTCACCATATAACATGATTTGATTACTATTTATGCTTGTGCTTTGATTAATCAAACTTTTTTGGGCACATATCAAATATATTTATTCATTTTTTTATTTCATGGAAAGAGTAGACATTTGGATGATATAAACTTTTATGTATTTTAAAGAACCGTTACACATCGCAACATCACTGCGATATCGCCTGAAACTTCACGGGAGCGCGCACATTTTTGGCACTTTTCCAAGATTGCCCTATAGTTGTCACACGGGGAGATATTGTAGGCAACACAAGTAGTATGTAGTAAGCAACTTTCATTCGCTGGGTATGAGCAACCCAGTGAGCGATATTTTTCAATGTAATGAATAGGGGAAGTTGCGTGCAACATCGTTATCGTGTTGTTACACAGCACGAGCCTATCACGTCGCTAAGCAACATCGCCTGGTTTAAGTGCGTGAGGAAAAATCTGGCGATGTCGCTCCAGCGATTTATTGAAGTTGCATCGCCCTGTAACATGACACGACGCACTAGCGATATCAACTGCCACTGCGCACACCACGTGATTTTGGTGGCGATATTGCAGGCGATAACGCGACATGTAATGGTACCTTTACCTTTTTATATTCAACTTTTTTAACATTGTACTTTATTTTTTATACTTGACCCTGATATTGTATGATTGCTTATACTGAACATAGCATTGCAATAGTGTAACAGTATATAGCAAAATTGTTGTTTTCATATGAAGCTTAACCTGTGACTGCACTTCTCAGGACAGGTGAACTAACATGGCAGTGTTAAGTGTCTTCAGGTGCCTGCAATCATTGTCAGATCGGTACCCCTGCAGGAGAGATGTCCCGTAGAACTGGTCTTCACTGCTCAGCTAATTCACATCCACAGTGACACACTCCCTCCTTTCCCTAATGTGCTGAGTTAGGTCAGAAGCTCAGACAATTGACACCTCTCTTGCAGATGATCCTTTATCACTGACACTTCCCCTGCAGAGGAGTCTTTATCACTGACACTTTCCCAGCATAGCTACCCCTGTCAGTGACACATTTCCTCACTTCTTCTACAGAGGTATCTTATTATTATTATTATTTGTTTATATAGCGCCATTGTTTCCATGGCGCTTTACATGCAGAACAAGGACGAGAACATAAATAACAATGAATAAATCATACAGGTACATTAGGGCAGAGATCCTGTCCACAAGGGCTCACAGTCTATAGGGGATCGGTGGGAGACAGTAGGAGGGGGAGAGGTGAGATGGTGCAGCGGATTAGGTCTAAGTGTGGGTTATAGGCTTGAAGGAAGAGGTGGGTCTTCAGGTTTTTCTTGAAGGTTCCCAGGGTAGGGGAGTGTCTGATGTGGTGTGGAAGAGAGTTCCAGAGTATGGTGGATGCACGAGAGAAGTCTTGTATGCGGTTGTGGGAGGTGGAGATGCGGGGGGAGAAGAGAAGGAGTTCTTGAGAGGAGCACAGATTGCGTGAGGGGTGGTATCGGGAGACCAAGTGGGAGATGTATGAAGGGGACAGGTTGTGGATGGCCTTGTATGTCAGGGTTAGGGAAGTAGGGAGATCTCTGGGAAGTAGGGAGCCAGTTAAGGGCTTGGCAGAGGGGGGAGACGGGGGAGTAACGGGGCGACAGGTGGATGAGTTGGGCAGCGGAATTGAGGATGGTTTGGAGGGATGCAAGGGATGAAGCAGGGAGGCCGGTGAACAGGAGGTTGCAGTAGTCGAGGCGGCAGATAATGAGCGCCTGGACAAGCGTTTTGGCAGTGTCATGGTCAAGGAAGGAGCGGATCCGTGAGATGTTTTTAAGCTGGAGGTGGCGAGGGCCTGGATGTGTGGCTTGAAGGAGAGGGCAGAGTCAAGGATTACACCGAGGCACTTGGCGTGGGGGACGGGTGAGAGTGTGCAGTCGTAGTGATGGTTAGGTCGGGTAGGGGAAGAGCGACTTGGGGGGAAGACGATGAACTCGATTTTATCCATTTTGAGTTTGAGGAAACAAGCGGAGAAGAAGGATGAGATGGCAGACAGGCAGTGTGGGATTTTAGATAGCAGGGAGGTGATGTCAGGGCTGGAGAGGTAGAGCTGGGTGTCGTCGGCATAGAGGTGGTATTGGAGGCTGTGGGACTCGATGAGTTAGCCTAGGCAGAGGGTGTAGATGGAGAAGAGTAAGGATAAAAGGACTGAGCCTTGGGGAACTCCAACAGATAGGGGGTAGGGTAAGGAGGAGGTATGGGAGTGGGTGACGCTGAAGGTCCAGTCTGTTAGATATGAGGAGATCCAGGAGAGGGCCAGGTCAGTGATGCCAAGGGATTCTAGAATTTGAAGCAGAAGGGAGTGGTCGACTGTGTCGAAGGCAGCAGAGAGGTCGAGGAGGAGAAGGATGGAGTAGTGTCGCCAGCTCTTGGCGGTCAGTAGGTCGTTGGGACTTTGGTTAGGGCTGTTTTGGTGGAGTGGTGGGCTCGGAAATCGGATTGCAGGCAGTCAAAGAGGGAGCACGAGGAGAGATGGGAGGACAATTCGGAGTAGACATGTTGCTAAAGCAATTTTGAGGCAAAGGGGAGGAGAGATATGGGACGATAGTTTGAGACTGTTGCGGGGTCGAGGGAAGGTTTTTTGAGGATGGGTGTGATGACGGCATGTTTGAAAGATGAGGGGAAGACGCCGGTGGTAAGTGATATGTTGAAAATATGGGTTACGGTGGGGATAAGGACAGTGCTGAGGTTAGGGATGAGATGGGAGGGGAGAGGTTCGAGGGCACAAGGAGAAGATACGCACGGAGTGCGCCTCGAAGGAGAGGAGGGAGGCAGAGGTGTAATTGGGGTGAAGGAGCAGCTGATGGCCAAGAGTAGGCCAACACCTCCGCCGCGGGAGTTGCTGGTGCAGGGGGTGTGGGAGAGGGTGAGTCCACCATAGGAGAGGCGGCGGGGGGAGATTGTGTCTAGCACCAGCAAAGCAGGGGAAGAATGCTGCATGCCTCTGTAAGGCTGGGGCCACACTTGCAGATTTTCCATGCAGATTTTACACATGAGTTTTGGGAAAAACGCATGGAAAAACGCATCCATAGACCCCCATGTTAAAAACGCATGCCCCAATAGCAAAAACGCATGTCTAAATGTTCCATGCATTTTTTGCATGCGTTTTTTGGCTCAGCACCAAAAAATACTGCATGATGCATGATTTTTTGGGAAAAGCACCCAAAAACTCAGCATGCAGCATTTTTTGGTGCTTTTTCAAAAACGCATGCGTTTTTTATAACATGGGGCCCTATGGGAAACGCATGCGTTTTTATATGGCACCAAATGGTACATGTGTTTTTGCATGTGTTCTTTAACCCCTTTACGACTAATGACGAGTATACTCGTCATGAAAAGCTGTCAGTTCCTGCATCATGACGAGTATACTCGTCATGGCTTTGAACTGTCACTGCTTCTAAACGAACAGTGACAGCTCAAATCTAAAAGCTGTCAGTGACAGCTGAGGGTCAGGGGCAGAGGTGTGGGCACCCCTGTTAACCCCTAACCCCCCCTTCCTCCCCCCAAACATACTTATATGGTGGCAGGCTGCACTGCACCATTATTCGGCCATTATCTAATTCTCCGGGCCCCCTGTGTGCTGTCCAGCCCCCCCTGTGCCATTCCCCCCTGTGTCCGGCCGGCACCCCCCCATACCGCTCCCCGCCATCCCCCCGCCCTCCTGGTGTTTCTACCGGCGGGCCGCGGGCTCATGTGCCCGCCGGTTAAGTTGAAGGGCTCCCTCCCTCCCCCCTGCTCCTACCCACCCCACTGCTCCTACCCACCCCCCTGCTTCTGCCCACCCCCCTGCTCCTGCTCACCCCCCTGCTCCTGCTCACCCCCCTGCTCCTACTCACCTATTCTGGGCTGCACGCGCCTGCACCGTCGGCCTCCGAGTCCTTTGCAGTCTCCGGTGTGGCTCCTCCTTCTCATCGGTGGGTAAGTATGAATGAATGAATGAATGAATGAATGAATAGATGGATGGGTGGATGGATGGGTGAATGGATGGATGTGTGCATGCGTGGATGTGCGTGCTTGGATGTGCGTACGTGGATGTGCGTACGTGGATGTGCGTGCGTGGATGTGCGTACGTGGATGTGTGCATGCGTGGATGTGTGCGTACGTGGATGTGTGCGTACGTGGATGTGTGCATACGTGGATGTGCGTGGATGTGGATGCACGTGGATGTCTGTGTGAATGTGCGTGGATGTCAGCATGCGTGCGTGGATGTGTGCATGCGTGGATGTGTGTGCGTGGATGTCAGCACGTGGATGTGCATACGTGGATGTGCGTACGTGGATGTGCATACGTGGATGTGCATGCGTGGATGTGCGTACGTGGATGTGCGTGGATATGTGCATGCGTGGATGTGTGCGTACGTGGATGTGTGCGTACGTGGATGTGCGTGGATGTGGATGCACGTGGATGTCTGTGTGGATGTGCGTGGATGTCAGCATGCGTGCGTGGATGTGTGCATGCGAGGATGTGCGTGCGTGGATGTCAGCACGTGGATGTGCATACGTGGATGTGCGTACGTGGATGTGCGTACGTGGATGTGCATACGTGGATGTGCGTGCGTGGATGTGCGTACGTGGATGTGCGTGGATGTGTGCATGCGTGGATGTGTGCGTACGTGGATGTGTGCGTACGTGGATGTGCGTGGATGTGGATGTGTGTGTGGATGTGCGTGGATGTCAGCATGTGTGCGTGGATGTGTGCATGCGTGGATGTGCGTGCGTGGTTGTGTGCATGCGTGGATGTCAGCACGTGGATGTGCGTACGTGGATGTGCGTACGTGGATGTGCGTGCGTGGATGATGGGTGCATAGGTGGATGGATGGGTGCAACAAGGGATCAAGTGTCCTCTTGTTATAGTCTCTGGGATCATAGTCATGGTGCACTGTATAACTGATCATTGTCATACAGTGCACCATAACTCTGACCCCTGAGACTGTAGGAAGAGGACACTTGATCCCTTGCTGCAGTCTCTGGATTGAGCAGAGGCAATCGAGCGTCGTGGGACCTTCGTTGTGGACTACGTCGGAGGCGATCGAACGTCGTGGGACCTTCGTTGTGGACTACGTCGGATCTTTATAATAAAGATGGAGTCCGAATTTTGTTTGTGTTTTCTTTTCAAATAAAAAGATTTTTCTATGTGTGTATTTTCTGACTATTTACCAGAGATTCCTAATGGCGGGTCTAACATTGGCCCTATATTATGAATCTCGGGCTTAGTGCCAGCTGCCAATAAAAAGCTGGCATTAACCCCTTTATTACCCAGTTTGCCACCGGCACCAGGGCAACTGGAAGAGCATGGGTACAGCGCCAGAAAATGGTGCTTCAATGAATGCGCCATTTTCTGGGGCGGCTGCGGGCTGATATTCGCAGCATGGGGGGCCCAGAACGATTGGGCCTTTCCATGCTGAGGATTCCAGCCCCCAGCTGCCTAGTTGTACCTGGCTGGGCCAAAAATATGGCGGAGCCCTACGTCATTTTTTTTTCTAGAATTAGTTCTAGAAATAAAAAAAAATGGGCTTCGCTGTATTTTTGGTTGCAGCCAGGTACAACGAGGCAGCTGGGGGTTGCTGGCAGTCTGTAGCTGCCAAGTTGTACCTGGCTGGACCAAAAATATGGCGGAGCCCTACGTCATTTTTTTTTCTCTAGAATTAGTTCTAGAAATAAAAAAAAATGGGCTTCGCTGTATTTTTGGTTGCAGCCAGGTACAACGAGGCAGCTGGGAGTTGCTGGCAGTCTGTAGCTGCCAAGTTGTACCTGGCTGGACCAAAAATATGGCGGAGCCCCACATCATTTTTTTTTTCTAGAATTAGTTCTAGAAGTAAAAAAAAGCCTTCGCTGTATTTGTAGCCAGCCAGGTACAACTTGGTAGCTGGCTGACTGGAATCCTCAGCGTGGAGAGACTCAAATGTTGTGGGGGCCCCACCCTGCAAATTTCAACCCACAGCCACCCAAGAAAATAGCGCATTCATTAGAGGCGGCATTTTCTGGTGCTGTACCCCAACTCTACCAGTTGCCCCTGTGCTGGTGGCACACGGGTTCTCCATATGCGACATGGTGTTCGCTAACAATTTCAATAGAAAATTAGCTCCAATTGTTAGCGGAAACCATGTCGCGTATGGAGAGCCCCTGTGTGCCTGAACATTGGAGCTCCCCCACAAGTGACCCCATTTTGGAAACTAGACCCCCGAAGGAACATATCTAGATGCATAGTGATCACTTTCAACCCCCAGATGCTTCACAAATTCATTCATAAAAATGAAAAAGCACTTTTTTTTCCACAAAAAGTTTATTTTTTCATTTTTACGGATCAATTTGTGAAGCACCTGGGGGTTCAAAGTTCTCACTATGCATCTAGATACGTTCCTTGGGTGGTCTAGTTTCCAAAATGGGGTCACTTGTGGGGGAGCTCCAATGTTTAGGCACATAGGGGCTCTTCATATCCTACAAGGTGTCCGCTAACAATTCCAATTGTTAGTGGACACCATGTTGCGTATGGAGAGCCCCTGTGTGTCTCCACATTAGAGCTCCCCCACAAGTGACCCCATTTTGGAAACTAGACCCCCAAATGATTATATCTAGATGCATAGTGAGCACTTTGAACCCCTAGATGCTTCACAAATTGATCCGTAATAATGAAAAAGCACTTTTTTTTTCCACAAAAAGTTTCTTTTTTAATTTTTACGGATCAATTTGTAAAGCACCTGGGGGTTCAAAGTGCACACTATGCATCTAGATACGTTCCTTTGGGGGTCTAGTTTCCAAAATGGGGTCACTTGTGGGGGAGCTGCAATGTGGAGACCCACAGGGACCCTCCAAACGCGACATGGTGTCCGCTAAAAATTTGAATGGAAAATGAGCTCAGATTGTTAGCGGACACCATATCGCGTATGGAGGGTCCCTGTGTGCCTCCACATTGGAGCTCCCCCACAAGTGACCCCATTGTGGAAACTAGACCCCATAAGGAACATATCTAGATACATAGTGAGCACTTTGAACCCCCATATGCTTCAGAAATTCATCTGTAAAAATGAAAAAGCACTTTTTTTTCCACAAAAAATTTCTGTTTTCATTATTATGGATCAATTTGTGAAGCATCTGGGGGTTCAAAGTGCTCACTATGCATCTAGATATATTCCTTTGGGGGTCTAGTTTCCAAAATGGGGTCACATGTGGGGGAGCTCCAATGTGGAGACCCACAGGGACCCTCCAAACGCGACATGGTGTCCGCTAACAATTTGAGCTCATTTTCCATTCAAATTGTTAGCGGACACCATGTCGCGTTTGGAGGGCCCCGGTGTGTCTCCACATTGGAGCTCCCCCACAAGTGACCCCATTTCGGAAACTAGACCCCCTAAGGAACGTATCTAGATGCATAGTGAGCACTTTGAACCCCCAGATGCTTCACAAATTCATCAATAAAAATGAAAAAGCACTTTTTTTTTCCACACAAATTTTCTTTTTTCATCTTTACAGATCAATTTGTGAAGCACCTGGGGGTAGAAAGTGCTCACTATGCATCTAGATATGTTCCTTTAGGGGTGTAGTTTCCAAAATGGGGTCACTTGTGGGGGAGCTCCAATGTGGAGACACACGGGGACCCTCCAAACGCGACATGGTGTCCGCTAACAATTTGAATGGAAAATGAGCTCAAATTGTTAGCGGACACCATGTCGCGTTTGGAGGGTCCCTGTGGGTCTCCACATTGGAGCTCCCCCACAAGTGACCCCATTTTGGAAACTAGACCCCCAAAGGAACATATCTAGGTACATAGTGAGCACTTTGAACCCCCAGATGCTTCACAAATTGATCTGTAATAATGAAAAAATAATTTTTTTAGTGGAAAAAAAGTGCTTTTTCATTTTTACGGATGAATTCCTGAAGCATATGGGGGTTCAAAGTGCTCACTATGCATCTAGATACGTTCCTTCGGGGGTCTAGTTTCCAAAATGGGGTCACTTGTGGGGGAGCTCCAATGTGGAGATACACAGGGACCCTCCAAACGCGACATGGTGTCCACTAACAATTTGAGCTCATTTTCCATTCAAATTGTTAGCGGACACCATGTCGCGTATGAAGGGTCCCCGTGTGTCTCCACATTGGAGCTCCCCCACAAATGACCCCATTTTGGAAACTAGACCCCCTAAGGAAGGTATCTAGATGCATAGTGAGCACTTTGAACCCCCATATGCTTCACAAATTAATCCATAAAAATTAAAAAAAACACTTTTTTTTCACAAAAAATATCTTTTTGCCTACATTTATTTAGTTTCACATGGGCAAAGGGATCAAATACATCCCAAAATTTGTTGGGCAATTTCTCCTGAGTACACCGATACCTTATATGTGGTCATAAACCACTGTTTAGGCGCACGGCAGGGCTCAGAAGTGAAGGAGCGCCATTTCACTTTTTGAATGGAAAATTGGCTCTAAAATTCAAATTGCGCTCCCTCCCTTCTGAGCCCTGCCGTACGCCCAAACAGTGGTTTATGACCACATATGAGGTATCGGTGTACTCAGGAGAAATTGCCCAACAAATTTTAGGATGCATTTTATCCTGTTGCCCATGTGAAAATGAAAAAATTGAGGCTAAAAGAACATTTTTGTTACAAAAATTAAAATGTCCATTTTTTCCTTCAACTTTATTTTAGTTCCTGTGAAGCACCTGAAGGGTTAATAATCTTCTTGAATATAGTTTTGAGTAGCTTGAGGGGTGCAGTTTTTGGAATGGTGTCACTTTTGGGTGTTTTCTGTCATGTACACCCCTCAAAGGGACTTCAAATGTGATGTGGTCACTAAAAAATTGGTTTTGTAAATTTTGCTGGAAAAATGAATAATTGCTGATGAACTTTGAACCCTTATAACGTCCTACCAAATTCTTTTTTTTCTTCCAAAATTGTGCTGATGTAAAGTAGACATGTGGGAAATGTTATTTATTAACTATTTTGTGGCACATAACTCTCTGCTTTAGCAGAATAAAAATTAAAAATTTGATAATTGCTAAATTTTCAAAATGTTTGCCAAATTTTTATTTTTTCACAAATAAACGCAAAAATTATCGACCTAAATTTAATACTAACATGAAGCCCAATATGTCACGAAAAAACAATCTCAGAATCGCTAGGATCCAATGAAGCGTTCCAGAGATATTACCTCATAAAGGGAGAGTGGTCAGAGTTACAAAAAATGGTCTGGTCATTAAGCTGCAAAGTGACTCGGTCCTTAAGCGGTTAAGGTCCCCCACACCTATCAGCAAAAATGCATGCAAACACGCAGGCTGCAAAACAGCACCTTAAAAAAACGCATGTCAAGTGTGACCCTAGCCTAAGGCTGCAGGCTGCAGAGCGGAGAACGCTGCCCCTAGCAACCTGCTGTGTATCATGGATACCAGCTACATCATGCAGCATTTCCCTGTGCGTGGTGAAATACGCACTACCCACAGCCCGCTGTGTAGCTTGTATCCATGATACACAGCGGGTTGCTAGGGGCCTCGTTCTCCGCTCTGCAAATTAAGGTATTTTCTCCAGAAAAATGGAAACCAGTGGGTTTTCTCTTTTACCATTGTTGAGAATTACATTACAAATATGTTTCTCAGCCATTTTAAGTTTACTGCCGCAATAATAAATTATGATCAATGAAATTAACAAAACAGAAGTGAACCTAGCTATAAAATATAAAAATAAATTAAAAAAAAAACTAAAATATCAGTCTTAATGAATCAGAGCCTATGTTGCATGGACACCACTTAGTATATGTAGGCAATACAAATGAAACAAGTGCTCTTTTGGAGTCCTGGGAAAATTTACTCTGAGCGAATATTAATCATAATTCTTTGCAGAAGAGAGCAGAAATGAGCAAACCTTTTGAAGTTTGGGTTCGGTTTGGTTCATGGAACGGGCATATGTTAGCCAAATAGTTCAGCGAACAGTTTGGCTAACTTCCAAACACCATTCATATCAAGGAGAGGCAAAATCAAGGGCTTACAAAACAACTTCCAAGAGGCAGAAGCTGCCAAACACAGCTCAACCATTTTTAAAGTGAAGCCCCACAGACATTATCTTCCTACATTTTACGTAACAAACTTTAGCGCCGCTGTCACCATGCTTCCGGGCCAGATTACTGTAAAGATAAATAATCGAAAACATTTTTGTGGGGTCCCCGTTCCAGTTTTTATAACAGCAAATATAAAGCCACCAGCTGTGGTCTGCATGCTGCTGCTGTCTGCTGTATCTCAGCTGGTGAGGAAAAACAGAGGGTTTCCTGTGTTTTTTTTTTTTATTTAAATGCAAAGCTGAAACACCATTTAGTGCAGCATTAACCCCTTCACCCCCAGGCCTATTTTGACCCTAATGACCAGGCCATTTTTGTGAATTCTGACCAGTGTCCCTTTATGAGGTAATATCTCTGGAACGCTTCATTGGATCCGAGCGATTCTGAGATTATTTTTTCGTGACATATTGGGCTTCATGTTAGTACTAAATTTAGGGCGATAATTTTTGCGATTATTTGTGGAAAAATCAAAAATTTGGAAAAACTTTGAAAATTTAGCAATTTTCAAATTATGAATTTTTATTCTGCTAAACCAGAGAGGTATGTGACACAAAATAGTTAATAAATAACATTTCCCACATGTCTACTTTACATTAGCACAATTTTGTAAAAAAAATGTTTTTGTTCTGGAAGTTATAAGGGTTCAAAGTTCATCAGCAATTTTTCATTTTTCCAGCAAAATTTACGAAGCCATTTTTTTAGTGACCACATCACATTTGAAGTCTCTTCGAGGAGTGTACATGACAGAAAACACCCAAAAGTGACACCATTCCAAAAACTGCACCCCTCAAGCTACTCAAAACTACATTCAAGAAGATTATTAACCCTTCAGGTGCTTCACGGGAACTAAGGCAAAGTGGAAGGAAAAAATGGCCATTTTAATTTTTCCAACACAAATGTTCTTTTAGCCTCAATTCTTTCATTGTCACATGGGCAACAGGATAAAATGGATCCTAAAAATTGTTGGGCAATTTCTCCTGAGTACATCGATATCTCATATGTGGTCATAAACCACTGTTTGGGCGCACGGCAGGGCTCAGAAGGGAAGGAGCACAATTTGACTTTTGGAGCTAATTTTCCATTCAAAAAGTCAAATGGCGCTCCTTCACTTCGGAGCCCTGCTGTGCGCCCAAATAGTGGTTTATGACCACATATGAGGTATCGGTGTACTCAGGAGAAATTGCCCAACAATTTTTAGAATCCATTTTATCTTGTTCCCCATGTGAACATGAAAAAATTTAGGCTAACAAAAATTTTTGTGGAAAAAAAAGAGTACTTTTTCATTTTTACAGATGAATTGGTAAAGCATCTGGGGGTTCAAAATGCTCCCCACCCATCTAGATAAGTTCCCTGTTGGCTCTAGTTTCCAAAATGGGGTTACTTGTATGGGAGCTCCAATGTTTAGGCACACAGGGGCTCTCCAAATGCGACATGGTGTCCGCTAACAATTTGAGCTGATTTTTCAGTCAAATTGTTTGCGGACACCATGTTGCGTTTGGAAAGCCCCTGTGTGCCTAAACATTGGAGCTCCCCCACAAGTGACCCCATTTTGGAAACTAGACCCCCCTAGGGAACTTATTAAGGTGGGTGGTGAGCATTTTGAACACCCCAATGTTTCACAAATTAATCTGTAAAATGAAAAAAGAAAATTTTTATGGAAAAAAAAGTACTTTTTCATTTTTACGGATTAATTTCTGAAGCACTTGGGGGTTCAAAATGCTCACCACCCATCTATATAAGTTCCCTGGGGGGTCTAGTTTCCAAAATGGGGTCATTTGTGGGGGAGCTCTAATGTGTAGGCACACAGGGGCTCTCCAAACGCGACATGGTGTCCGCTAACAATTTGAGCTGATTTTTCAGTCAAATTGTTAGCGGACACCATGTTTAATTTGGAGAGCCCCTGTGTGCCTAAACATTGGCGCTTCCCCACAAGTGACCCCATTTTGGAGACTAGACCCCCCAGGAAACTTATCTAGATGGGTGGTGAGCATTTTGAACACCCCAGTGCTTCACAAAACAATCTGTAAAAATGAAAAAAGAAAATGTTTGTGGAAAAAAAAAGTACTTATTCAATTTTACAGATGAATTTGTGAAGCACCCGGGGGTTCAAAATGCTAACAACCCATCTAGATAAGTTCCCTGGGAGGTCTAGTTGGAACTTCCCACAAATGACCTCATTTTGGAAGCTAGACCCCCCCAAGGAATGCATCTAGATGCATAGTGAACACTTTGAACCCCAAGGTGCTTCACAAATTGATCGGTAAGAAGGAAAAAGTACTTTTTTTTCACACAAATTTTCTTTTTTCATTTTTACGGATCAATTTGTGAAGCACCTGGGGGTTCAAAGTGCTCACTATGCATCTAGATATGTTCCTTGGGGTCTAGTTTCCAAAATGGGGTGACTTGTGGGGGAGCTCCAATGTTTAGGCACACAGAGGCTCTCCATACGTGACATGGTGTCCGCTAACTATTGGAATTGTTAGCGGACACCATGTCGCGTATGGAGAGCCATTGTGTTTCTAAACATTGGAGCTCCCCCACAAGTGACCCCATTTTGGAAACTAGACCCCCCAAGGAATGCATCTAGATGCATAGTGAGCACTTTGAACCCCCAGGTGCTTCACAAATTAATCCGTAAGAAGGAAAAAGTACTTTTTTTTCACACAAATTTTCTTTTTTAATTTTTACGGATCAATTTGTGAAGCACCTGGGTATTCAAAGTGCTCACTATGCATCTAGATATGTTACTTGGGGGGGTCTAGTTTCCAAAATGGGGTCACTTGTGGGGGAGCTCCAATGTTTAGGCACACAGGGGCTCTCCATAAGCGACATTGTGTCCGCTAACTATTGGAATTGTTAGCGGACACCATGTCATGTATGGAGAGCCCCTGTGTGCCTAAACATTGGAGCTCCCCCACAAGTGACCCCATTTTGGAAACTAGACCCCCCAAGCAATGCATCTAGATGCATAGTGAGCACTTTGAACCCCCAGGTGCTTCACAAATTGATCCGCAATAAGGAAAAAGTGCTTTTTTTTTCACACAAATTTTCTTTTTTCATTTTTACGGATCAATTTGTGAAGCACCTGGGGGTTCAAAGTGTTCACTATGCATCTAAATACAGTGAAGCCCTTTTTTATTTTTTTTCTAGGACTAATTCTAGAAAAAAAATGGCGTGGGGCTCCGCCATATTTTTGGTCCAGCCAGGTACAGCTTGGCAGCTACGGACTGCCAGCAACCCCCAGCTGCCTCATTGTACCTGGCTGGCAACCAAAAATACAGCGAAGCCCATTTTTATTTTATTTTTAGGACTAATTCTAGAAAAAAAATGGCGTGTGCTCCACCATATTTTTTGTCCAGCTAGGTACAACTTGGCAGCTGGGGGCTGGAATCCGCAGCATGGAGAGGCCCAAGCATTCTGGGCCCCCAGCCTGCAGCCGCCCCAGAAAATGGCGCATTCATTGAAGCGCCATTTTCTGGCGCTGTACCCAGACTCTTCCAGTTGCCCTGGTGCCAGTGGCAAGCTGGGTAATAAAGGGGTTAATGCCAGCTTTTATTGGCAGCTGGCACTAAGCCCGAGATTCATAATATAGGGCCAATGTTATACCCACCATTAGGAATCTCTGGTAAATAGTCAGAAAATACACACAGAGAAAAATCTTTTTATTTAAAAAAACAACACAAACAAAATTCGGACTCCATCTTTATTATAAAGATCCGACGTAGTCCACAACGAAGGTCCCACGACGCTCGATCGCCTCCAACGTAGTCCACAACGAAGGTCCCACAACCCTCGATGTCCTCTGTTCAATCCAGAGACTGCAGCAAGGGATCAAGTGTCCTCTTCCTACAGCCTCTGGGGTCAGAGTTATGGTGCACTGTAGGACAATGATCTGTCATACAGTGCACCATGACTATGATCCCAGAGACTACAACAAGAGGACACTTGATCCCTTGTTTCACCCATCCATCCACCTATGCACCCATCATCCACACACATCCACATCCACTAACGCACATCCACGCACACATCCACGCATGCACACATCCACGCACGCACGCTGACATCCAATAGTAAATAGTAAAAAGAAAAATAAAGGATTGAACCGGGGGGGTAGAGGGTGTAGAGGGGGTGCACCGGACCGGCCGGCTACTTACCGCTGCCTCCGCCGGCCGCAGACTCGCTCCCCGAGTCTCTGCTGCTCTTTCCGGAGATTCCCGAGCACTGACAGAAGCAGTGAATAAATTAACTTCCGTCACGGCCTGGAAATCTCCGTAGGCAGAGCGAGTCTGGCTGACAGCAGGGTTCAGCTCAGGTCATAATGACCTGAGCTGAACCCTGACTGTTTAGTCAGTTCTCAGCTCTGCTATATCCCTGTGTATCTAAGCACAGACAGGGATATAGCAGAGCTGAGATTGCGTTTTGGACTACGTCGGACGGAAGAGGATTTTTGGAATAAAGATGGAGTCCGTAATGTCTTTTTTGTTTTATTTTTAATAAAAAAATTTTCTCTGTGTTGTGATTTTTTTCTATTGATTACTGGAAATTCATGGTGGTCATGTCTAATATTGGCGTGACCGCCATAAATTTCGGGCTTAGGGCCAGCTGATAATACAAACCTGGCCCTAACCCCTTTA
Organism: Allobates femoralis; assembly: GCA_033576535.1. Classification (NCBI taxonomy): domain Eukaryota; kingdom Metazoa; phylum Chordata; class Amphibia; order Anura; family Aromobatidae; genus Allobates; species Allobates femoralis. Next base: position 134,764,229 of record JARQOC010000009.1, on the reverse strand, counting down.
TTACCCAGTGAGCCACCCGCCACCAGCGACGGGCTGCCCCCAACCCCCAGGTGCCTATTTGTACCTGGCCGGACACAAGAATATAGGGGAGCCCTTTTTTTATTATTTCATGAATTTCATGAAATAATAAAAAAAAAATGCGTGGGGCTCCGCGCAATTTCTATGTCTAGCCAGGTACAGCTAAGTAGCTGGGGGCTGGTATCCGCAGTGCAGGGAGGCCCAAGCTTTCTGGGCACCCCCCGCTGCAAATTGCAGCCCGCAGCCGCCCCAGAAGATGGCGCGTTCATTGAAGCACCATCCTCTGGCGCTGAACCTCACTCTTCCAGTGGCCCTGGTGGCAGGTGGCTCACTGGGTAATAAAGGGCTTAGGGCCAGCTTTGTATTATCAGCTGGCCCTAAGCCCGAAATTTATGGCGGTCACGCCAATATTAGACATGACCGTCATGAATTTCTATTAAATTGTTTTAAAAAAAACACAACACAGAGAAAAATTTTTTTATTAGAAATAAAAAAAAAGCCATTAGGGTCTCCATCTTTAATTAAAAAAATCATCTTCCGTCCGACGTAGTCTAAAACGCGATGTCCACTCTGCTACATCCCTGTGCATAGATATACATGTTTATGCACAGGGAGTGAGCAGACTGAGAACAATCTTAGCACTGCTACATCTCTGTGCACAGACATAGATGTCTGTACAAAGGGAGAGCAGGCGGGCTCTAGGACCCTGGAGCTGCCACAGCCCGCAGGATCCGGAGCCCAGCACAGAGCAGACAGCTGGAAGAGAGGTAAGGAGCATTTCTCCCCCCTCCCTTCCTTCGCTCCTCGCTCGCTCCCCCCAGCCCAGTCCTAACTTAGGACGGGGGGGAAGAAACCGGACTCGTTACTGTGCGAGTAATCCCTGCGATTACTCGCACAGTAACGAGTCAGGCGAATCCCTTACTACTCGGCGAGTACCGAGTAGTAACGAGTAGATTCGGCCATCCCTAGTTCACACCAATACCTCATGCAGCCCTTAAAGGTAAACAGCACATACAGCAACATCTGGCAATCTCAGCGCAAACTAAACGCGTCACAGAACCATTCAAGTACCGAAGGCCCCATAGCAAATAGGATTAGCTAATAGATAGGAAGCAAAAGGTGATTATACAAATGAAAGGCACCCACTTTGAGTCTGTAGATAAAGGTGGAGAAATAACTTCCTTTACAAGAGGACACCATAGAATTATGCTAGATATCCAGGAGCCAGGACAAAAGGTATCAATATCACACTACACGTAACTCCCATAACTATGATAATCCTAATTTTGTCTTTGGTAGAGATTATATCAGGTAGAAATCCCAAGTCATATTAAAAGGCTTGTTAAAGAGTCGATTATGACTTTAAGGATTGGGTGGCATTAGAGTTTTCCACTTCCTCACTGAACTGACAATTTGCATATTTCCCACAGGAGTATTGGGTCTATAAGTCTCCTTATCAGCTTATCTCTCTCCTTATGGCGGCAGGCAGATTCCTCTTCATAAGGTAGATAGCTAGTCCCCCAGACCATTGCTAATGTGAGGCACTATGCAGAAATAGCAATCAGTAGAGTGATTGTTTGTCTCTCCAGATCATTTGGACTGCAAAAGGCATAGATTGCCTCTTCCCATACAACCACTGGGTAAGATGTGATTTACATGTATTGCAGTTTATGTGGGGAGTCTAACTCTTGTTCTAATCTTCTATTTATTCTACAGCCAAAATACAGGTTGTAGGCTTTTCTCATCATGGTAGTCAAGTTTCATCTTTGCATATGCAAAAAAAACAATCTACTTTGTTAATGCAGGAACATATCTGAAATAACATATAGAAGCATGATAATATGCTAAGAAACAAAGCTAAGAAATTATAGAACTGTATACCTTACACAGAGAATATTTATAAAAGTAGGTGATGCAACTGTAAGTAGGATTACATTATCTGAGTTGGTGTTTTTTGTTTGGTCACCCTAAAATGATAGAATACTGAAAGCTCAAAGGAATAAACAGATGAAGTACCGTAATAGACTAGCTACTAACAATACAATAATGGTAATGAAATAATAAAGATGCAATTGTTCTATAAACATGCACGAAAGGGATAAGTAATTACGACCTCCTCTATATCTTAAAAATTAGAGCCAAACAACAAATTTAAGAAACATATTCATTTTCAGCACCACAAGATTAGTTGAGTTCAACAGTTTTTTTTGTTAAACAAATCTGGCCATGAACAGAGATATACAGGAGCATCTCAATGAATTAGAAAATCATCAAAAAGTTAATTTATTTCATTAATTCAAAACAAAAAGTGAAACATAAATTATATAGAGTCATTACAGAGTGATCTATTTCAAGTGTTTATTTCTGTAAATGTTGATGATTATGGCTTACAGCCAATGAAAACCCTCAGTAAATTAAAGTATGGAAGATGAAGGGTTAGAAACCGCACTGCCATATTCCATGAGACATCAGGCCTCCCTGAAACGCCCTGAAACATGGCAATATGATATTGATTTGTCCTGAGGAAGGGACCAGGGAGCCCTGAAATAAGTTGACTAATAATTCAATATTATATTCACCCTTTGATGTCTTGTGGAATACGGCAGCACAGTTTTCAGCCCTTCATCCTCCCTACTCTATATGCACCACACTGGGGACTACACCAGCCATGATCTGCTTTTATAATGGTTGTAAAATAGTTGGAGCGCACATAGAGTGATATCCTCTTAGTTTAACCACTAGGTGTCCCCCTTCTATGGAAAGACTCACCTGGTCAGGTTGTATGAGTCACAACAACTTTGACAGCTCTCTCCTGAGGTCGCAGCAGTGCCCAGCAGGGAAGACAAGATGAACAAACAGAAAGAGCTGAGTTGAAAAGAATCACCGCGCTGACCTCCATTGATGACAAACCGAGTAATGGTGTATACTCTGTTTATTTAACCACTTGCATATGCGTTTCGTTGTGTAAATACAACTTGATGCCCTGGTTAAATAAACAGAGTATACACCTTTACTCTGTTTGTCATCATTGGAGGTCAGCGCGGTGATTCTTTTCAACTGAGTGCTTTCTGTTTGTTCATTTTATAGTGGTTGTGACTCTCATAACCACACACGGTGAAGCCTCTGATACCTATTTAGGTCATAATTTATCTCTCAGACCCTTCATCCTCTCTACTTTAATTTTCTGAGATAATGACCTTTGGGCTTTTATTGGCTGTAAGCCATAATCACCAATATTAACATAAATAAACACTTGAAATCGATCACTCTGTGTGTAATGACTCTATATAATATATGCTTTTCATTTTCTTATATTGAATTACTGAAGTAAATTAACTTTTTGATGATATTCTAATTTATTGAGATGCACCTGTATACGTTTAATCTCACCATATTCAAACTATCCTGTAGAATCAAGCTACTTGATCGCTTTTACCATATAGTTAACTCCTTAAAAAAAACTTGAGCAACAATTGTGGCATTTCTTGTTTTTTAGCCTACTTCCCATCTTTTTCTACTTTCCAGTTTATTACAATATAGGTAAAGGGAGCCGTGAAAAACAAAAGTACAATTTATCTCCCACAAAACAAGCATTTGTATGGCTGAAAAAAACTATTGGAAGACAGGGATAAAAAAACTAGAGTAGCAAAATGAAAGTAGGCCATGGCAGCTAATTGTTTAATCAGCTAAAAAATCTAATATTAGAGTAGTTTCACAGCGTTTTCCTGTCTTACGTCAGTGTCCACCAAAATCCTGATGCATTCTGACCCTATACTTAACATGGGGCCACAGGGACATCAGTTGGCATCAGTATTTTGACAGATGAAGACGAGTGCAGCATTTTGTCAGCACCCCTGGCCACATGATGTCACAATTTTGTGGCACTTCAAAAATCCTGATGCACCCGTATGTGGCACAATGTGGCAAAATGACACATTGATCTCTATGAGGTCACACCTGGCCGCTGATGAATACAGCCAATCCAGATCTGGATTTCACAGTGAGCATGAGCAGAACAATTCCAGCCAGCCTGGAGAGTCTCTCCCCCTCTCTCCCTCTCTTTCTCTCTCTCTTTCTCTCTCCCTCTGTTTCCCTCGCTCTCCCTCTCTCCCTCTCTCTCTCTCTCTCTCCTCTATCTCTCTTTTTCTCTCTCTCTCTCTCTCTCTCTCTACCTCCCTCTCTCTCCTCTCTCCCTCTCTCTCTCTATCTCTCTTTTTCTCTCTCTCTCTCTCTCTCTCTCTCTCTCTCTCTCTCTCCCTCTCTCTTTCTCTCTTTCTCGCCCTCTCCCTCTCTCTCTGGACCGACCATATTAAAAATCCAGGACAGCCTGATCAGGACCAAACGCAAGTGTGAAACCAGCCTTAAAGAAAACTTCAGAGACTTTCGATGGACTTTTTGAGCCATTAGAATTTTATATTTTATACATTTATTTATATTTTTGCTTTATCTGTAAGCCCTAAACTCAATGATATTATAGCATGAAAAATGACTACTGTAATTCTGATGAAGTATACCAATAAATGATTTTAACCAATTTAGGTCTATAGAGCAAACAGTGCTGAACTGGAAGGAAGATATAGGCATAAAACTTTTGAAATTTGGGACATTTTTTCCATTACACGTGTTCTTGCTTCATTTTAACAGAAATCATAGGCAGGGTTTTACTAATATTTTCTTAAAGAAAACCTTCTGCAAAAAGGATTTTCTAAAACACTTTCTGTAGTCTCCAGAAGTGTATGGAGACAGCTAAGGACAATCTATGGCAAATGTATGGCAAAGATTGAAAACTTATGATGGAATTTTAAATATATTTATATAAACATCACTTCCTTCCCTATGTAGGAATAGGTATGAGCTGAAAAAAATTAGTACAAATATAAATTAATAGACAAATAATAATCTTTATTTATATAGCACCAACATATTTCGCAGCGCTTTATAAATCAGAATCATATACAGACATTCATAAGAACGTTTTGGAAAACACAATAATTAAAAAGCAAACAAGAATGACGACCATGTTCGCAAGAGCTTACAATCTATAATAAGGTGGAGGTGAGACAAAGTACAGGGGCTTATTTACAATCATGGTCCATCCATTTTGAGGTTGTGTAATAGATGAGAGCGGAGTACCGTAAGTGGCCACCAGCCAGTCTGTGCAGAGCTTTTGGGTCTGATGGACTTATGTTCAGGGAAGTAGTGGATAATCTATATCTGAATGAATTTGATTAGGGAGAATGATAGGCCACCCTAAAAAGATGTGTAATTTCTTGGGGTAGAGGATTCCAGACAATCGGTGCAGCTTGGGAAAAGTCTTGGAGCTGGGAATTGGTGGTTCAGATTAGTGCAGATATTAGTCTAAAGCAGTGTTTCTCAACTCCAGTCCTCAGGACCCACCAACAGGTCATATTTTCAGGATTTCTTTAGTATTGCATAGGTGTTAGTTTAATCACCTGCAAAGGGGATCATTCTAACACTTGTGCAATACTAAGGAAATCCTGAAAACATGACCTGTTGGTGTTTCCTGAGGACTGGAGTTGAGAAACACTGGTCTAAAGTCACTCCCAAAGCAAACAGAATGGGTGGGGTGATAGACAGAAATGAGGTTAGAGAGGTAGGGAAGTGATGCACTGTGAAGAGCTTTGTGGGTAAGAACAAGCAATTTGAAATGGATCCTATAGTGTATGAGCAGCAAGTGTAATGACTGGCGCAGAGAGGAAGCATCCAAGTAACGGTTAGCCATGTAGGTGACCCTGGCTGCTGCATTAAGCATGGACTGGAGAGGGGAGAGTCTAATGAGAGGGAGACCAATTGATAGAGATTTAATAATAATAATAATAATAATTGATATTTTGATTGATATTTAAGTTCTACGTTTGTGGACCAAATTCAATAAGATTGATATTATGTGTGCCAGTCCATAAGGACTCGCATTCCAATTAATACATTAGTCATTTTAAAACTGGCGGGTGCTTAAAGACTTGAGAAAATTTTCTGGAGTTGATTATGTCCCTTTTGTTGAATTTGTTGAGTGGATTACATACGCCACGACCTGTCCAACCTAGCACTCCCATTTTGGTGGAGCTGGACAAATCTGGCATGAATATTATAAGATTTTTTCCCCAAAATTTAAATTAATTTTTGCCAGAATTTTGTCAAAAACACCTTTATAAATGAAGTCTTAAAACTCCCCTCCAGTGTCTTTTTTCTCACCTGGAGTGGTTCTTTTAATATTAGGTCCCTGGCCTTATTTGTATACTTATCCTTTGGTGATTCACCTATTACCGGTGCTGATTCCGGTGTCATACTGTGACCTCAACTTCTGACCAACTGGAAGCCAGAAGTCTGTGAGGGTCAGACTGAGGCCAGAGTGAGACTCTCATAGAGTTACATTGAGTTATGACTTCCAGTGTGCTTCATGAAGCACTGGAGCAATACTACCAAAGACTGACGGGTGATGAGGCGATAGAAAATGAAGATGCCAGAGGGTAACTATAATACTAAGTGCTGGGACTAGGAGGGATTGGAAGCACCAGCAAAGAGGTAAACTAAAAACAGCTGGAATACTGCTGTTACCCCTCGGGGGTCTGCCGCAGGGTTCCAGCGCCCTCTGCTGGAGTAGAGTCTTCCTTACCGTATGCTCCCCGGGTAGGCGCACATGTCTCCAGCCGCAGGGGTCCAGGACTCTCTGCTCGAGCAACATTGCTCCTCTCACTTCTGGTACCACTGCTTGTGCACATGAAACTGTCTCCTACTCAGTTTCTGCTGGAGAGACTGCAGGGATCTGGCCCTTCCCCCCAGCCAATCACCATGCCTCTGTGTCCTGCCAATCAGGACTGCCCTGCTCTGATATAAACCTCCTGTTTCCAATCAGTCGGGGCCAGGGCAACTTCTCCCTAGTGGAGCTGCCATTACTGGTCTGGTCAGGTCGCTCCTTATTTGGTCTGTTACCTGATTTCTCTGTGTTACTTCCTACAGATTCCTGCCCTGCCGGCTCCTTGCTGACCTCCGTGTTCCTGGCTGGTTTCCCGGATCCCTCCAAGCTGATCGCTGTTTCTAGCCTGGTTCCGGATTCCTCGTGTGCCCTGCCGGCTCCTTTTTGACCGCCGTGTTCCTGCCTGGTTCCCCTGTGTTCCTGGATCCCCTGTGTTCCTGGTTCCCCGTATTCCTGGCCCCCGTGTTCCCGGTTTCCCGTTTCTTGTTGTATACCCGGTTGCTGTTTTGTTACCACGTCGCCTGGGGTCGGTTGAACACTCGTGTCCGCTTCATTGGCCCCACCGAGGTTGGTACCGGCGGGACCCCTGTATAGGGGTTAAGCGCTCCGGGGCCTCCTTCGGTGGGTTTCCAGTGCTGCGACCTTGTGGCCCTCCCCAGGGGCGTGGGGTCCTGTGTTGTTGTTAATAAACCAGTTGACTTTACGGTACTTGTCTGACTCTCTATCACCCGGTATCAGCATCCGCTTTACGCGGTCCAGTGGGTCCACACATAGGGTCCGTCAGTAGGACGTGACAGAGTTTGCCCTGGCCATGGACCCCGCTGATACCAGGTTTGACGCCCAGAGAGAGCTAACCGCACTCCGCCAGAGTCACGACCGGGTTGTGGCGATTATCCAGTCTTCAGCGGCCCGCTTGGGGGCGCCCTCTACTGTTGATCCCACTCTCTTTTTCCAGGTGCTGAGTCTCCACCAGGAGTGGGACCTTCTGCGTGAGGTACAGACTCAGATGGCTTCCCATATGTCCTCTACGGATGATCGGCTTGCCAGCCTACCGAGAACAACAGGAAGCCCAGGTACTGTCCCATCGTGTCTTGTTCCTGGACCGGCTCCTCCTCCGTGTTCCTGGGGAGTCTCCAGCCTTGATCCGGTGGGTGTCCCTGATGACGTCCTGCCGGTCGGTGTCCCTGATGACGTCCTGCTGGTCGGTGTCCCTGATGACGTCCTGCCGGCCGGTGTCCCTGATGACGTCCTGCCTGTCGATGTCCCATCCTGTCTTGTTCCTGGACCGGCTCCTCCTCCGTGTTCCTGGGGAGTCTCCAGCCTTGATCCGGTGGGTGTCCCTGATGACGTCCTGCCGGTGGGTGTCCCTGATGACGTCCTGCTGGTCGGTGTCCCTGATGACGTCCTGCTGGTCGGTGTCCCTGATGACGTCCTGCCGGTCGGTTTCCCTGATGACGTCCTGCCGGTCGGTGTCCCTGATGACGTCCTGCCGGTCGGTGTCCCTGATGACGTCCTGCCGGCCGGTGTCCCTGATGACGTCCTGCCTGTCGATGTCCCATCCTGTCTTGTTCCTGGACCGGCTCCTCCTCCGTGTTCCTGGGGAGTCTCCAGCCTTGATCCGGTGGGTGTCCCTGATGACGTCCCGCCTGTCGGTGTCCCTGATGACGTCCCGCCTGTCGGTGTCCCTGATGACGTCCCGCCTGTCGGTGTCCCTGATGACGTCCCGCCTGTCGGTGTCCCTGATGACGTCCCGCCTGTCGGTGTCCCTGATGACGCCCCGCCTGTCGGTGTCCCTGATGACGCCCCGCCTGTCGGTGTCCCTGATGACGCCCCGCCTGTCGGTGTCCCTGATGATGCCCCGCCTGTCGGTGTCCCTGATGACGCCCCACCTGTCGGTGTCCCTGATGACGCCCCGCCTGTCGGTGTCCCTGATGACGCCCCGCCTGTCGGTGTCCCTGATGACGTCCCGCCTGTCGGTGTCCCTACCGACGTCCTGTTCCTCCTGTGCTCGTCACATGACGCCCATGCCACTGCCCTCGGGCCCCCTCTGCCCTTGCCAGTGCCCCAGGACCGAGGAGGCGGAGGTCCATGCCCCGCGCCTTCTGCGCAGGTTCCTGGCCGGTTTCCGTCTGGGGGGAGGGGCGTAGAGGGGGGGGTACTGTTACCCCTCGGGGGTCTGCCGCAGGGTTCCAGCGCCCTCTGCTGGAGTAGAGTCTTCCTTACCGTATGCTCCCCGGGTACGCGCACCTGTCTCCAGCTGCAGGGGTCCAGGACTCTCTGCTTGAGCAACATTGCTCCTCTCACTTCTGGTACCACTGCTTGTGCACATGAAACTGTCTCCTACTCAGTTTCTGCTGGAGAGACTGCAGGGATCTGGCCCTTCCCCCCAGCCAATCACCATGCCTCTGTGTCCTGCCAATCAGGACTGCCCTGCTCTGATATAAACCTCCTGTTTCCATTCAGTCGGGGCCAGGGCAACTTCTCCCTAGTGGAGCTGCCATTACTGGTCTGGTCAGGTCGCTCCTTATTTGGTCTGTTACCTGATTTCTCTGTGTTACTTCCTACAGATTCCTGCCCTGCCGGCTCCTTGCTGACCTCCGTGTTCCTGGCTGGTTTCCCGGATCCCTCCAAGCTGATCGCTGTTTCTAGCCTGGTTCCGGATTCCTCGTGTGCCCTGCCGGCTCCTTTTTGACCGCCGTGTTCCTGCCTGGTTCCCCTGTGTTCCTGGATCCCCTGTGTTCCTGGTTCCCCGTATTCCTGGCCCCCGTGTTCCCGGTTTCCCGTTTCTTGTTGTATACCCGGTTGCTGTTTTGTTACCACGTCGCCTGGGGTCGGTTGAACACTCGTGTCCGCTTCATTGGCCCCTCCGAGGTTGGTACCGGCGGGACCCCTGTATAGGGGTTAAGCGCTCCGGGGCCTCCTTCGGTGGGTTTCCAGTGCTGCGACCTTGTGGCCCTCCCCAGGGGCGTGGGGTCCTGTGTTGTTAATAAACCAGTTGACTTTACGGTACTTGTCTGACTCTCTATCACCCGGTATCAGCATCCGCTTTACGCGGTCCAGTGGGTCCACACATAGGGTCCGTCAGTAGGACGTGACAACTGCTTTAAGTAGTCAACATTTAAGCATGTAATAATTTTTTGACCTTATACTAAGGTTTGTTCTCTTTGTAAACTGGCATTACATTTAATATTACAGAATATAGTTTATAAATTGGGATTTAGGGTCTGCAATTAAAGTATAAAATTATTCTATGTTTACCTATATAAAATTAAACATATCAGACAATTCCAGAAAGTTTTAATGTTATACAAATGATTCTGTTTAATATAAAACACCCAAGCTCTTCCTTTATTATTTCTTTGACTGACTTGAAAAGAATTTCCTAGAGTTATACATGAGCTCTTGACACTACAAACGCATGTGTGTCTGATCTGGCCACAGGAAACAGAAAGAATAAAAGATCTTATCCCTTATCAGATTTTCAAAATAACAGCTAAAATCAGAATTATTGAGATGCTCCATATATTCAACAGTTCAGTCATCACTTATTAATGTGAAATTCATAATGGAACATTTTAGACTAAGGGACCACATATCAAGCCCTGTGTTAAGCAAACTGATGAAGAAAGCTATTGATCAAGCATCTGTCAGTTGTCACAAATCCCTAGAATTAATGTCTCTTTGCTCATACTGTTAAACATTTTGCAAACCTTTCTCAGTGAAAAAAAAGAGAATGTAAAAAGATGAAGGAGCTTTGTTGCTTCTTTTACTTCGACATTCATGAATGATAAGTTTGGATGAGCAGGTCAGGCCAAATTTGAATGTGCTTGTTCACGTGGATTTTCCTCTGGAAAATTTATTTGCAGATACGTCATTCTCATCATTTTAATGTCCCTTATTTACTCTAGGGTCTATCCAGACCATAGAAGAACATAACAAAACTAAGATTTTTCTTAAAAAAAGGAAAAAATTATTATTCTCACATTCCCACACCCTCTTCTCCACACGTTCATCAGTCCTAAGTTTGCCGCATATTTTTATCAGCCTGACGAAGGAGCCACAGTGCCCCGAAAGCTTGCTATGTTTACCATCTTTTCAGTTAGCCATTAAAAGGTATCAACCACTGAGGACTCTCAGATTATAATTTTTTCTATCTACTGACAGTACAAACATTTTTTACCTTATCACTGTGCTGAAATTCTGAGCTGTCATTTTGGACTTCTGGCACTGATTAGGCCTGAGAAGGATCTGTGGAAGCGTACAAAGGGTCATGATGTCATGATATGTTCCATGACCTTGCACACACACAACCATTCTAGTCCTTATCAGAGATGGAAGTCTTCATGTAGAATGATAGTCTGGTGGATATTAGTCTGATTGCCATACCTGGAGTCAGGAAGGAACTTTTTCCCCCAATGTGGAGCTTAGTGTTGCCACATGGTTTTTTTTTGCCTTCCTCTGGATCAACATGTTAGGCTATGGGTTGAACTAGATGGACTTAAAGTCTCCCTTCAACCTTAAAAACTATGTTACTATGTTAGACTAGGGTCACAGTTGCATTTTTTACAAGCATTTTTGGAGACCTGCGTTTTCAAAAACGCATGTAAAAACGCACCCATAGGCCCCCATGTTAAAAAACGCATGCCCTAATAGCAAAAACATATGTGTGACAGTACCATGGGTTTTTGGTGCATTTACAAAAACGCATGCGTTTTTTAATATGGGGCCCTATGTGAAACGCATGCAAAAATGCATGTACAATTAGTACCATCCAAAAACGCATGCGTTTTCCATAGTAGCCCATGTTAAAAAAACGCATGCGTTTTAGAAAACGCATGCGTTTTTTTAACATGGGCTCCTAATTAAAACGCATGCGTTTTTGAACGGCACTAAATGGTACTAATTGTACATGCGGTTTTGCATGCGTTTTCCATAGGGGCCCATGATATAAATACGCACCAAAAAATAGTACATGCACTATTTTTTGGTGCGAATTGAAAAACGCAGCCAAAAACGCAGGGAGCCATCACACACCTTAAAAAACTCATGATGACATGAAAAACGCATGTGAAAACGCATTCGTTTTTAAAAGGCACTACAAAAACGCATGCCAACTGTGACCCCAGCCATACTATGATTTCAGCAATAGTGTTGGAAGACAGCTAATGGTCAAGAATAGAGATTAGCAGACCCAAACTTTAAAGTTTGGTGTTTGTGCCAAGCACAAAGTTTACAAAAAAATCAATGTTTGAGTTTGGAGTTCAGGTGCTTACATATGCAAACCACTGGAGTGGGTATGCTCAGTGCTTGTGCTTGAGTATGCTGGATGCTTGGAAAAGTGTAAGCTGCTCACAATGTTTGAATGGCTCACACTGGGGGTCAAATCAGCGTTACTGGATGTAGTGTGTAATAAAAAATGAAAAACCCTACCTCCCTTCCCCAGAATGCTTTTTTTTATAGTTGGTTGTATGCGGGCAGAGATCTGAACTGCCTAATCAGAGCCTTCCAATGAAGTTAAGGTCAACTTCTGGTCCAGAACAGAACTTTACTTGAAGTCCGGTTAAACCCGCAGTACTTGATCTTCCATGGGTCCATTCATCATTGGAGAAGGAGTAAGGCTAAGGTCACACATAGAAATCCATTTTTGGAAGTGATTTCCATGACCAATCCATTTTTTTGGGGTGCTTTTTGAGCCTCCTGTACCTCTGAACGTTTTTGGACTTCAAAATTCAAGAAAAAACGGATCCATTTTTTAAGACACCCAAAAAAAAACGGATCCATTTTTCCATAGGGCCCATGTTAAAATTTTTTTTTTTTAAACACGGACCCCAAAAACGTGCCTAGCAATGTTTTTAGGTGCAGAAAAAAACGGATAGGGTGTTTATTACATCTAATCCGTTTTTCTATCAGTTTTTGGACTTAGAAAAAAAAATCCAAATTTTGAAGCTAAAAACGGACCAAGGGCTTATGTGTGACCCTAGCCTAACATGAGTATATGTATTTTTTTTAAATAATTTTTTACTCTTTGATGGGTCTTTAGGATTCAGAAAAATTGCAGCCAGAAGACGTCATTTAGATTTAAAGGGAAAAAGCAAATGAAAATCTCACGATCACCCGGTGAATCAAAAATCTTCTTTTTTTGTAGTAGGATAAAAGTTATTATGGACCCATGATTGAATATTGGATCACTGCATTAACCAGCCTTTTTCTCTGCGCCTTCTGACGATCAAGTCTCTGACCAAATCATGTTTACAGACTTGGTAAGGTTATCAGCTTTTCTTATTTTGTTGAATATACGTGGAAGAAAATGACCAGAAATCTGCATCTGCATGAAGAATGTGGATTTCTGTAATATTCAAGGAGAATTTGATTCCACTTGCTTTTCTATAATGAAAATAATTTTATTGATGCATAGTAATGTTCACCTTCGTTTTCATTTTTTGCTCCCCTGCTTCCAAGAGCCATAACGTTTTTATTTTTCTATCAATATAGACATATGATGGCTTGCTATTTGCAGGACAAGTAGTACTTTCAGATGCAATCATTTATTTTACCATGTAGAGTTCAGGAAAATGGGAAAAAAATTCCAAGTGGGGTGAAATTGCAAAAAAAGTGCAGTCACACATTTGTTTTTTGTTTTTTTTATACGCCATTATCACTATATCGTAAAACTGACATGACAGTGTGATACCTCGGTATGCTACAAGTTAGTAGATACCAAACATGTATACTTTTACTGATATTTAAGTGGTCAAAAAAAATTCAGAAATTTGAAGTAAAAAAAAATTTTTTTATTTTTTGCACCATATTCCGCACCCCGTAGTTTCCTCATTTTTCCGGTTCTGGGGCTGTGTGATGGCTTTTTTTGCAGCTTAAACTTACATTTCTAATGATATCAATTTTGGATGGATGAACAGCTTTGATCACCCTTTATTGTATTTTATACCAATGTTGTGGTGACCAAAAAAACTTACCCGTATATACTCGTGTATAAGCCGACCCGTGTATAAGCCGACCCCCTACTTTTGCCCCGAAAATCTGGGAAAACCTATTGACTCGTGTATAAGCCGAGGGTGGACCCCAGCACAGGTATACAGCCCCCAGCAGTGTGGTATACAGGCCGCCCCAGTGGTATACAGGCCTCAACAGTGGTAGTATACAGCCCCCAGCAGTGTGATATACAGCAGCCTCCCCAGTGGTATATACAGGCCCCAGCAGTGATACAGCAGCCTTCCCAGTGGTATATACAACAGCAGCCCCAGTGGTAGCATACAGCAGCCCCAGAGGTATATACAGCAGCCCCAGTGGTAGTATACAGCAGCCCCATAAGTATATACAGCAGCCCCAGAGGTATATACAGCAGCCCCAGTGGTAGTATACAGCAGCCCCAGAGGTATATACAGCAGCCCCAGAGGTATATACAACAGCCTTAGTAGTAGTATATAGCAGCCCCAGAGGTATATACAGCAGCCCCAGTGGTAGTATACAGCAGCCCCAGAGGTATATACAGCAGCCCCAGTGGTAGTATAAAGCAGCAGGCCGCCCCCCACCCCCATCAGTATACAGGCACCCCCCCATCAGTATCCAGGGCCCCCCCTTGCTCCGCAAACCTGTAAAGTAAAATCATTATACTTATCACTGTCCTGTCGCCGCCGTCCCCGCCGCTGCCGACATCGCGCTCCTCCGTCTTCATCCAGCGTCTTCCGGCTTCCTCCTCTGGCGCAGACAATGACGTCATTGCCTGCGCTGACCAGAGGAAGCCGGAAGAAGATGGATGAAGCCGGAGGAGCGCGATGTCGGCAGCAGCGAGGACGACGGCGACAGGACAGTGATAAGTATAATGATTTTACTTTACAGGTTTGCAGAGCAAGGGGGGCCCTGGATACTGATGGGGGGCGCCTGTACACTGATGGGGGTGGGGGGCGGGCGGCCTGCCGTTGGTATGACTCGCGTAGAAGCCGAGGGAGGACTTTTCAGCCCAATTTTTGGGCTGAAAAACTCGGCTTATACGCGAGTATATACGGTAATTTTGGCGTTTGGACCTTTTTTTTTCATTACGCAGATTACAGCTCTCATTCTTTTTGGGGGTGCAAGCCCCCTTCCTCAGGTAAAAAATCAAAGATGGTACATCAGTGATTTATTCCTGAAGAATGGGGCTTGCACCTCCGAAATATGTTGAAAATAAAAAATCACCATCAAATTTTGTGAGTCTTTGGAAGTGAATTGTTTTCCCCAGACGGGAGCGTGGTTCAGATACCCTTTTCATTTCTATTTTGCTGCTCATATTGATAGGTCGGGCATTTCTGAACGTGGCAATACCAAATATGTGTATTTTTTTTTTATCATTTTATTTTGAATGGGGGATAAGGGGTGTGGGTGATTTAAACTTTTCTGGGTTTTTTCATATTTTTGAAAACTTTATTTTTTAATTGATTCTTGTTTTTACTCTGCCCCATAGGGTACCTCACTGCTGCAGGGTCCGATCACTTGTACCATGTCCCTATGAGCTGCAGCACATCGGGACGGCACTTGGTTTCACTTTAATTGGTTGGCAGCATTTGCCAACCACTGACAGGAAGCGGTCCCTGATAGCTTCTGAGTTCACATCGGGATCCAGGGCTATCACGTGAGCACCGGAGATTCCATGATCTTATCGCGGGATCTCCAATCTTGACGAGGAATGGCGCAATCCTCACCACAGCGATTTTGGATCCAGCTGTCAGTGAATGACAGCGAGATTCAAAGGGTTGTTAGCACTGATCGGATCACGGATCTGATTGGTGCTGGAAGCCAGACATCACAGCTGATGAGATCAGCTGAGATGTCGGATGTTTTATGTGAGTGCCGCACAGGAGCTCACATCAAACACCGGGACCCGACCCATGATGTCCCATTACGTCAAGCGTCGGGAAGGGGTTAAAGATGATTCCATCACCTTGTGCAATGCTAAGGAAAGCCTGAAAACATGCACTGTTTGCAGCCCTTGAGAACTGTACTTGGCCAGCCCTGTTCTACCAGAGTGTGTTTAGTGTCTTGCATTTCCATACCTCAGACCTTCAGGTCAGATGACTGTGGCTTGTTCACCTGTCTCTGTAGGGCAGTATCAAACCATCTGTGTACTGAAACAGTCGAGCTCACAAGGAGTGAACTCAAAAAACTTTACTTTGACAAAGACTATAAGTGTCAACAAAACCATAACAATATACACAACATATAAATATAATGCAAGTCTCACAGGTATATGCAGCACACTGACTATTAAAGTGGTGGAAAGTCCATAAAGGGCATAGCCCATTAATATCTTTGAGTTGCACCCCAAAGGCTGCATGGATGCCCAGTAATGGGAAGCGCAAACGACGCAAAACATGGGAAAAGGAAATATAACTTTAACAGAAAACACAGGCTTTGGTGATGGAAGAACTGAAAAAAAACAACTCAAAAAAGTCCTTCTCTAGCCAAAATGCCAACTAAGGGATGGGTCATAGACCAAACAAGATGCCTTTTTTTTTAGCAAAGACCACTCCACTTCTTACACACTCCATCATAACCACCAGTGGAGAAGAAGATGGAGGAACTTGGGGTCAACCGAGCTCTATATGACAGGACCAGTTTGGGAAAGATCAAGAAACCTTATGGGTCTGGGTGCACCTGGCTGGCCTTCCCATAGTTACCTAGGCTGCAACCCATGCCACATTCCCCACAGATCGGTCTCCTTCTGCCACTTTGCGAAGACGTCGGAGGTGCGAACCTGACTTATGCTAACCTTGAATCACCTCTTGCTGCCTGACACCTTCATGAGAGTGACCTCATCCCATACAAAGATTGTGCATAGTTTTTGGAAGATTGAACGGTTGATGTAACACAGATCCCCCGAACCTTGTTCCACTATGAAACCAAACCCCTTATCCTGCAAGAATGCCATCACTTTGCCTTGGATACACTGGTCGTGGAAATCATTAGCCTTAGGCCTATGCAACGAGTCTTGAGCGATGGCATCCGCGAGTCAAATCTCCTCAATAAAGGACACAGGACAGGGAGGTTCATGCCTTGTTGGATAGTTGCTTGGAGGGGGTAGGGACCCCATATGGCATTTTCCCAGTCGAAAGCCTTTGGGAAGGGTGCTACAACTGGCTGGAAAACATGGTCTTCTGCCTCTTCTAACTCCTCTTCTTCCTCCTTAGCCTCTTCCTCATGCTCCTAGCCTTGGTAGTATTGGGGATAGCTGCTACACCTGCTGCAGATTAAATCCAGCCAAGCATGCTCCAAGATCATGTGCAGTCTCACATCTGGTGCTCCCAGTCCTTGGTGGCTTAGGGAAAGTGTCACCTTTTGAGTGCTGTGAGCTCCTCAGGTCATCTTCTGGCATTAGAGCACAGGTTCAGATTTGCACCTTATTATAAATGAGGCCCAAAGTGGGTAGTGTGGTGGAGCTCCAGGTCACATATGTGTCCTTCTTTTCTGAATGCCAATCTGGGTCTGGTTCTGTTGACCCACCCTCTGCCCCTGGGGTGGTTAGGAAGATGATCCCCTCCAGATCAGGCATGCACAACAATATTAGCACTGTATTTTGGTAATATGTGGTTATTGTGGCCACCAGACATTGGCAGTAGTGTTAGTCATGGTATACTTTGTTTCATTTTGTAACAGTGACATGGTGTTATTTATATATTATCTCATAATTTATTACTGTATTATTTGAAGATGAGGATAGGACTACAATTATAATTTACTAAATTATTTGTACTCTGGGAGTTATCACTGTGTTATTACATAAAACTACATGTAATATATACATTTGGAGAAAGGAAAATATGCACTTAATGTCAGTTCCTGTTACCGTATATACTCGCGTATAAGCCGAGTTTTTCAGCCCAAAAATTGGGCTGAAAAGTCCCCACCTCGGCTTATACGCGAGTCACTGTATACTGTATACAGTGTATACAGTATACAGGCCCGCCCCCATCAGTATACAGCCCCCCCCCCTTGCAGCACAAACCTGTAAAGGAAGAGATTAGTATACTTACCATTGTCCCGCTACCGCTGTCCCCCCACCATCATCGCGCTCCTCTGTCTTCATCCGTCTTCTTCCGGCTTCCTCTGGTCGGCACAGGCAATGATGTCATTGTCATTGTCTGCGCGCCAGAGGAAGTCGGAAGACGCTGCATGAAGACGGAGGAGCGCAATGACGGCGGCGGGACATCGGCAACGGGACAGTGATAAGTATACTAATCTCTTCCTTTACAGGTTTGTGCTGCAAGGGGGGGCCTGTATACTGATGGGGGGGCTGTATACACCTCTGGGGCTGCGTGTATACTACCACTGGGGATGCTGTATACACCACTGGGGCTGCTGTATACTACCTCTGGGGCTGCTGTATACACCACTGGGGCTGCTGTATACTACCTCTGGGGCTGCTGTATACTACCACTGGGGCTGTATATACCTCTGGGGCTGCTGTATACTACCACTGGGGCTGTATATACCTCTGGGGCTGCTGTATACTACCACTGGGGCTGCTGTATACTACCACTGGGGCTGCTGCATATACCTCTGGGGCTGCTGTATACTAACCACTGGGGCTGCTGCTGTATATACTACTGGGGCTGCTGCTGTATATACCACTGGGGCTGCTGCTGTATACTACCACTGGGGCTGCAGTATATACCTCTGAGGCTGCTGTATACCACACTGCTGGGGACTGTATACCTGTGCTGGGGTCCACCCTCGGCTTATACACGAGTCAATAGGTTTTCCCAGGTTTTGGGGGCAAAAGTAGGGGGGTCGGCTTATACACGGGTCGGCTTATACACGAGTATATACGGTACTTACGTATATCGAAAGTTCTTTCAGTTTCTTGATTCATATGGCTTATTAAAATTAGGGTAATGTAGGGGCATCTAAAATGAGAGTTTGAAGAAAGTATTGTGGGCTACACATTGGATGTGATCTGTTCCATAAATATTATGTCACATTTAGAAATTTCTCTTAAGGAAGTTCTCAAAAGTATGTGCTAAACTGGAAAATCTCAAGTCATAATTTTTCGAATGAAATATAATAAGAAAGATCTGCTATATAAATTGTCGGTAATGTGGTATCATAAACAAAATAAATTATGTGTACATTATTTTTATGATGAACGGCCTTCTTTCCTCCTAGTCACTTTACTTAGTCAATATGATTTACTGCTCCATCATGATATAAATATTGAGAGTGATAAGAGGAGAAAGGAATACATCTTAGTTGTTTGACAGCCATGACAATACATTGAATGTATTAAAATGTCCATTTGTATTATTAAGTTAAGGTAAAAAACAATGACCAGTATACAGTACATCAATTTGCATAACCAGATTGGCTTTATTAATTGTACTTTTGATAAATTCTAAATTTGAAAATTTTAATATACAAAGTAATGAAGTGAATATGAATAGTCTACACACCCCCCTGATAAAATGCTAGGGTTTGGTCATGTAAAACAATCATGCCAAGAAGAATGATTTCTGAATTTTTTCCACCTTTAATATAATCTGTACAAATCCTTTGAGAATGAAACCAAAATCATTTTGAAGGGGAAAATAAAAATAGCAAAACTAAGATATTGTAGTTGCATTAATGTGAACACTCTCTTATAATTGACATTATGGTTTTATTCAAAATTAGCCAATCACTTTTAAACTAATGATAAATAGTAGTCAGTACACAGCTGTCATCATTTACAGTGATTCTGATCGATACCAAAGAAAATATAGCTGTTCTTGTAGGATTTTCATGTACCGCTAATTTTCTTAGTCGTATTGTATTTTAGAACAAAAGCCATGGTCCATAAACAGCTTACAACACATCAAAGGGATCTCATTCTTGAAAAGTAGAATTTTTTTCCAAGGCTTTAAATATACAATGGAACACCGTTAGACTGCTGATCTAGAAGTGGCTTAAATTTGCAACAACAGTGATATTGCCTAGAACTGGAGATCAATTAAAAATTGATGAAAAGACAAGATGAAAATTAATCCAGATAGCTGCCTGCCAAGAGGGCTACAGCAACATAAAAGAGTCTTTAGGAAGTACTGGTAAGTACTAATTGTGTACTGGATGTTTGTACGTGAGAGCAATTTCCTTTGTTCTTCATACGTCTGGCCTGTGGTGTAGAGTTTGGTAACATAATTGCATTCTTTGCAAAGAAAAATATCAAAGCTTGGCTATATTTTGTCAAAGACTACAGTACTTCAAGTGTGCCACAAGCATGTGGGAAAATGTGTTATTGTCTGATGAGACCAAGTTTCAGCTTTTTGGCTATAATGTCAGAAGGTACGTTGGGCAAAAAATCCAACACTGTGCATCTCATAAAAACTCCATACCTACAGTGAAGCATGGCGGAGATAACATTATGCTTTATCGGCAGCTTTAACTGGGGTTTATTAAAGATGGAGAGAATTATGAACAGTTACAAATTTCAACTTTGTAAAAAATGTGTTAGGCCTCTACTAAAAAGCTGAATATAAATGAATTTTACTTCTCAGCCCAGCCCTAGGCATGCCTCCAAATCAACAAAAAATGGGTTATTCCAGTGGAAGATCAAAGTTTTGAAATGACCCAGGCAGAGCCTGAACGTAAACCTAAATGATAATCTGTGAAATTACCCAAAAAGAGCTGTACACAGAAGATAACCTTGCAATCTAAAAGAGTTGGAGAATTAAAGCTAGGAAGAGTGGGCAAAGTCTCCTAATTCAAAATGTGCCATGTTGATAAAATCCCACCAAAATATGACTAAATGCTGTCATAAATTCAAATAATAAGTCTTAGTTTAAGGCTTATACATTTATGTGCCCACTTTATTTTTTTATCTTTATTTTTGTAATTGAATAGATTTACCGGTAGTTTTATTTTCATTTGAATTGTGCACATTATATTATGTTTTACATTAAATGCGAAAAAGTTCTGAAGGGATTTTTCTTGGTATGATTTTTTTTTACATGGCAAAAAGCTGGTATTTTAACATGGGGGTGTACACTTTTCGTATCAAGTGCAGGGACTTACCACAAGGACGCTGCTATATTGCCCATGAATCAGAGGGCAGTGTTGGCAAGGACCTACACATCTTCACAATTTCAACTATATCAACATACTGGATGTGCCGTCAGCTCCCTGCTTCAGCATTCTATCTACACATCTGGCGTCTGACGTCTCAGCACAATGGGTGCCATGATGGCACCAAGCACTGCAGAGATGCAGAACACACATTGCATAGAACAGATCAGTGAGGCAACGGGGAGAAGTATTTTTTTCTTTTTCCTGTGCTTACCTGAAAATAAAGCGCGCGCCTTCCCCCCAAAGTAAGGCGTAGTAGGGTTTTTGCCAGGGTGCTTAATATAAGTCACCCTCCCTCCCCCTGAAAATAAGACAAACTTGCAGTGTTCCTTATTATGTGGATAATGTACAAATGAAAGCCATTGCGAAAACATATTACATGTAATGGAACAAAATGTATAATAGTGAAAGTTAAATATAAAAGCAAAAAAAAAAGACAAAATATGGATTGCAATATGCAAAAATGCTATAAATTGAAATGAAATAACATGGAACACTAACATTGCACAAAAATAGAAAAAACCTTTACATGATATCTAGGTGTCCATTTTGCTCGTGTTCCTATATGTTATCATGGCACAATACTAATGATAAGTGAATATACTCATCCCGATCCATTACTCGCACAAATAATACCATATTCAAGATATTCAGTATTCAGCAAATATCACTGGTGCTCACGAGTGATGGGTCAAACATAAAGGATCTGACACAAATTTCCAACTCTCTTGAGTGAATAATGGGTGCTGGCACCCCAGTAAGAGCCTCTTAAATGGAAGGCTCTCACTAGGGGGTAGAGCGAGTTGTTCTATGCTCTGAACACACAAATGTAAAAGCCCACCCTTCCTCCTAAATTCTTGTTTTATGGCAGGCTCCACCCACACACAGCCAAACCCTCATTGACTTACATTGAGCTCATTATTCAATATGAATACATGAATAGTAAAAACATACTCAGAACGGATAATCCGTACCAGAATATTTCACTTCTCGCTCATCACTACACAATGCTCATCTAGATGGAACCACAGAGTTCTTTGGATATTCAGTGTTTTTATACCCTGCCAGGGTTTTTTTTCTATTTTTGTGCAATGTCAGTGTTCCATCTTATTTTATTTTATTTTACTATATAGCATTTTGGCATATTGTAATCCACATTTTCTATTTAATGTTGCTTTGCTAGTGTTTTCAAATTACATTATTAGACATTTTGTTTCCTTAAATAACACTAAGTAAGTGCTGTGTAAGCTGCCGGAAATAACAACTATTTCAGCGCACCAGCAACAAACATTAAACATCTGTATTAGTGATGGGCGAATCCTAAATTACTCGGAATCGCTTGAGTCTAGCGAGTCCGAGCCCAGGACTCGCTACTCGTTGCGAGTCTAGCGAGTCCAATGTTAATGAATGGGGAAGCGAGTAATAGCGAGTAGTGTGAGATTTACAAATCGCAGATGTGTCTCGGAAGCTTCAGCCTGAAGCAATCCTAGTTTTGCCATTTATTTGCATTGGACTCGTTTACTTTGCAACTGTAATCACTGGGAAACTCGCACATATAAGAGTCCTGTCTGCTCAGTGTGCTGGCTGCCACAGCTCCAGGGTCCTAGAGCCCGCCTGCTGCCTGATGTAGCAGTGCTGAGATTGTTCTCAGTCTGCTCATTCCATGTGCATAGACATCTATATCTATGCACAGGGATGAGCAGAGAGGACATCGCGTTTTGGACTGCGTCGGACGGAAGAGGATTTTTTTAATTAAAGATGGAGTCCCTAATGGCTTTTTTTTTATTTCTAATAAAAAATTTTCTCTGTGTTGTGTTTTTTTTAAAACAATTTAATAGAAATTCATGGAGGTCATGTCTAATATTGGCGTGACCGCCATAAATTTCGGGCTTAGGGCCAGCTGATAATACAAAGCTGGCCCTAACCTCTTTATTACCCAGCGTGCCACCACCACCAGGGCCGCTGGAAGAGCGGGGTTCTGCGCCAGAGGATGGCGCTTCAATGAACGCGCCATCTTCTGGGGCGGCTGCGGGCTGCAATTTGCAGCGGGGGGTGCCCAGAAAGCTTGGGCATCCCTGCGCTGCGGATTCCAGCCCCCAGCTGCTTAGCTGTACCTGGCTAGAAATAGAAATTGCGCGGAGCCCCACGCATTTTTTTTAAATTATTTCATGAAATTCTGAGATTCTGACTCTGACTCTGAGACTCTGACTCTGAGACTCTGACTCTGGCTCTGAGGGTGAGACTCTGAATCTGACTCTGAGATTCTGACTCTGAGACTCTGACTCTGAGACTCTGACTCTGAGACTCTGACTCTGAGACTCTGAGACTCTGACACTGACTCTGACTCTGAGATTATGACTCTGAGATTCTGACTCTAAGACTCTGACTCTGACACTCTGACTCTGACTCTGAGACTCTGACTCTGACTCTGAGACTCTGACTCTGACTCTGAGACTCTGACTCTGAGACTCTGACTCTGAGACTCTGACTCTGACTCTGAGACTCTGACTCTGAGACTCTGACTCTGACTTTGAGACTCTGACTCTGAGACTCTGACTCTGACTCTGACTTTGAGACTCTGACTCTGACTCTGAGACTCTGACTCTGAGACTCTGACTCTGAGACTCTGACTCTGAGACTCTGACTCTGACTCTGAGACTCTGACTCTGAGACTCTGACTCTGAGACTCTGACTCTGACTCTGAGACTCTGACTCTGATACTCTGACTCTGACTCTGAGACTCTGACTCTGAGACTCTGAGACTCTGACACTCTGAGACTCTGACTCTGAGACTCTGACTCTGAGACTCTGACTCTGACTCTGAGACTCTGACTCTGAGACTCTGACTCTGAGACTCTGACTCTGATTCTGAGACTCTGACGCTGAGACTCTGACTCTGAGACTCTGACTCTGATACTCTGACTCTGACTCTGAGACTCTGACTCTGAGACTCTGAGACTCTGAGACTCTGACTCTGAGACTCTGACTCTGAGATTCTGACTCTGACTCTGAGACTCTGACTCTGAGACTCTGACTCTGAGACTCTGACTCTAAAACTCTGACTCTGAGACTCTGACTCTGAGACTCTGACTCTGAGACTCTGACTCTGACTCTGAGACTCTGACTCTGAGACTCTGAGACTCTGACTCTGACTCTGAGACTCTGACTCTGACTCTGAGACTCTGACTCTGACACTCTGACTCTGACACTCTGACTCTGACTCTGAGATTCTGACTCTGAGACTCTGACTCTGAGACTCTGAGACTCTGACTCTGAGACTCTGACTCTGAGACTCTGACTCTGAGACTCTGACTCTGAGACTCTGAGACTCTGACTCTGAGACTCTGACTCTGAGACTCTGACTCTGAGACTCTGAGACTCTGACTCTGACTCTGAGACTCTGACTCTGAGACTCTGACTCTGACTGTGAGACTCTGACTCTGAGACTCTGACTCTGAGACTCTGACTCTGAGACTCTGACTCTAACTCTGAGACTCTGACTCTGAGACTCTGACTCTGAGTCAGACTCTGACTCTGAGACTCTGACTCTGAAATTCATGAAATAATAAAAAAAAAATGCGTGGGGCTCCGCACAATTTCTATGTCTAGCCAGGTACAGCTAAGCAGCTGGGGGCTGGAATCCGCAGCGCAGGGATGCCCAAGCTTTCTGGGCACCCCCCGCTGCAAATTGCAGCCCGCAGCCGCCCCAGAAGATGGCGCGTTCATTGAAGCGCCATCCTCTGGCGCTGAACCCCGCTCTTCCAGCGGCCCTGGTGGCGGTGGCACGCTGTGTAATAAAGGGGTTAATACCAGCTTTGTTATACAAGCTGGTATTAAGCCCGAGATTCTTAATGTCAGGCCACGTTTGACCCAGCCACTAAGAATCTCCAATAAAGGGTTAAAAAAACACAGAGAAAATTTTTTATTTGAAATTAAAAAAAAGCCATTAGGGACTCCATCCTTAATTAAAAAAATCCGTCCGACGTAGTCCAAAACGCGATGTCCTCTCTGCTACATCCCCTGTGCATAGATATAGATGTCTATGCACAGGGAATGAGCAGACTGAGAACAATCTCAGCTCTGCTACATCATCTCTGTGAGC
This sequence comes from Allobates femoralis, assembly GCA_033576535.1. Classification (NCBI taxonomy): domain Eukaryota; kingdom Metazoa; phylum Chordata; class Amphibia; order Anura; family Aromobatidae; genus Allobates; species Allobates femoralis. Next base: position 134,739,306 of record JARQOC010000009.1, on the reverse strand, counting down.
AGGCGGGCTCTAGGACCCTGGAGCTGCACAGAGAAGACAGCTGGACTCGGCTCGCAATGTAACAGCAGTTACTTTGCGAGTTTCCCTGCTATCACTGGCACAGTAGCCGAGTCTAATGCAAACAATGGCAATCCTAGTTTTGTCAGCGTTTGCCATTGATTGGACTCGTGCGAGTAAACGCTGGGAAACTCGCAGAGTACCGAGTCCTGCGAGTCCCTTACTACTCGCCGAGTAACGAGTCCTAGCGAGTAGATTCGCCCATCCCTAATCTGTATGTTTTAGCAATAGATTTCACTTGTATATTACACTGGTCAACAAATTTTCACAAAAGTCATGTTACTGAAACAAAATTGTCATTTCTTATCAATTGTTATGTGCTGAATACGAATATGAGCGTCAAAATGCAAAATTGTCTCGTTTTTTTATAATCTGCAATTATTGTTTATATCACAAAATGCATGAGAATAGTAATAGGCTTATGGTGAATACTTGTAAAAAAATCAAGTCATAGAATAAGTCTTGAATTTCTTGGCCTGTCTCACTGTTTCTGTAGCTCCTCAGGGGAGTATCCAGCAGTAGTTAGCCAACATGGTAGTGGAACATTTTCCCTGGTATCTTTGTTCCATTTTTGTGATATTATGATGGAAACATTCGCCATTTTCATCACTAACAATACCACAGTTGTCAGAAAAGAAATCTATATGGGAGTGAAGGAAGTGGATCTTAAGAAACATATTGAAGCCAATTTTCTGATACTGCATCAGAATGTCTTCTCATTGTAGGTTTCTCCTCATTCCTGAGAAAGTTTGTAAAAACTAGATGAAAGCTGTGTTGTACATGTAGCCCAAGCCCAAGGCTTGTCATGGATGCCTATATTGCATCCGAAATAAAGATTATATGCCTTCTTCACTTTAAAGTTAAACCTTTCTTCTGGTTGACAAATGTCAGTTCCCCACAGATATAGCAAAAATTGTCACGGTATTAACACACTTAATGTAAATAAATGGATAAATTAACAGTTGCTTAAACTGTATCCCACAAAGTCTGAAATATTTTAAATGCTCAACCTTTATTACTGGGCTTTATATAGTACACTGCTGATATCAGGTTACTTCAGCAGGCGCTTGGCAGTAGTACTGCATTGCATCAAAAAATGATGCCATAATCCCTGGATAATGTGTGAATGATGGCATTATGCAATATGATGCAATATTACATAATTCTAGGCCTATTTATGATTTTGCTACAGTCCTATCGGATACATTTACACGGAGAAACATAGAAAATGCACTATATGAAATATCTTCAAAATGAGAGCCAATAAAAATGTTCATGGTCATATTCATGTTCAGCACAACAAGATACTATGGATTAGGACCTTTTAAAGTCAGTAATAATTTCAGTGTTGACCAGTTTTATAATTCAGAAGTGTAATTCAGTGCTAGCCAGTGTTATCCACATAATACAGAAGACTGCAAGTTTTTGTAGCTGGGCCCAATCACTTTCTTCCCTAATTTCCACTAAATGCTTCCAATTCACTTTTTAACATCTTGAATATGTTGTCACATTTAGCATTTTTCATATACTTCTGTATATAGCCCAGTATGAAGAAATCAACCATTTTCCCACAATAGCTTTTAAGCTTACTGGTCCATAGTTACTTAATACCTAGAGCACCACACTAGCTTCTTGTCAGTAGCTTGGCACTATATTGGTAACTACTAGGGATGAGCGAGTATGCTTGTCACTACTCGGTACTCGCACGAATATCTCAGTACTCGGGGTACTCAGCGAGTACCGAATAATCTCACGATACTCTTGCTATGCTCAGGGTCCACCTCCCTACATGTTGGCGTTCTTTACAGAGCCAACCTGCATGCAGGGATTGGCTAACTGCCACTGTAAAGCCACAGCCCTGTTGGTTGCGGCTTTACAGTGATTGACTGGCCGCATAGCGTGATCAAGTATGTATAAGACCTGACCGCGCTGTGCTCGTCTCTCTGCTCCACAGACATTCAGTGTAGGGAGAGATGCTGCTGATTGAGGGACAGATTTGTGGCCTTTCAGCTAGTGTAGGTGCAGGGCTGCCAATCTAATTACCACAACAGTCCTTCTGAGGACTAATAGAGCTGTATACAGGCAGGGAGGCAGGGTATATAGCAAACTTCATTGTGCCAGTATACCAGCCTGCATCACATCTGGGGCTGGTGGACAGGCTGAAAATCTCATCCATCCCAAAACAGTGCATTTAGGGATTAATTTAGCTCTCTATAGGCAGGAGAGGTTTGTAGCGGAAATTAGGATACACCAAAATACTCTGTATTCTCGTCAGTGTTTGTGTCTGACCGGTCCACCTGCTGGGATTTAATCTCTACTTTCTGTGTCCATCTAGAAACCAACTCTTGTCTGCATTCATTTTCCATTTGTGTGTGCCAGGAGTGGGTTGTAGCGGAAATTAGGATACGGCAAAACACTTGGTATTCTCGTCAGCGTTTGTGTCTGACCGGTACACCTGCTGGGAATTAATCTCTAATCTCTGTGTCCAGCTAAAAACCAACTCTTGTCTGCATTCATTTACTATTTGTGTGCACCAGGAGTGGGTTGTAGCGGAAATTAGGATACGCCAAAACACTCGGTATTCTCGTCAGCGTTTGTGTCTGAAAGGTCCACCTGCTGGGATTTAATCCCTAATCTCTGTGTCCAGCTTAAAACCAACTCTTATCTGCATTCATTTTGCATCTTAGTGCTTCAGGAGTGGCTTGTAGCTCCAAGTAGTATACGCCAAAACACAGTATACGCATCAGCGTTTGTGTCTGACCATTCCAGCTGCTGGGATTAAACCGCTGTAATCTCATTGTGCAGCTAAAAAACATCTTTTGGACACCTTCATTTAGCTGTATACAGGCATCACAGCATTGAAAATGTACAAGGCCAGTGGCAAGGGACCAAGAACTAGACGTGATGGTGGTGCAGGCTGAGGCCGAGGGCGTATGCAAGCTCGAATTGCGCCACGACAAACGCCCACATCATCTCGCTCGACCTTCCTGTCCCAATTTCTAGGGAACCGCAGCAGTACACCACTACTAAAGCAAGACCAGTGTCAACAGGTTGTTAGTTGGATAGCGGATAATGCTTCCAGTCAGTTTGGCACCACCGCAAATACCCTGTCTTCCACATGGTCAAGTGTCAGTAGCCGTGAGACTGGACCGCACATTCCACATCCTGATCCTTTTTGCTCCCTCCATGCCGAGTGCCTGCCCCCGGACATAAATGATCCCACACTTGGACACTCTGAAGAGCTGTTCACTTATCCATTCGTAGATTTTGGCTTCTCACCAGCTCCAGTTGAAGTGGGTCATGAGGAGATCGTATGTACCGATGCACAAATATTTGAGCAGCCACGGTCTCAGGAGGGCAACGTTGGGAACGTGTCTCAACAAGAGGTGGATGATGATGAGACACAATTGCCAGAAAGTCAGGAGAAGGACCAGGGTGCGGAAGTGGAAGACGACGTGGTGGATGATCCAGCAACTGACCCAACCTTGCAGGAGGACATGCAGAGCGAGGACAGCAGAGCACAGTGGGAATTAGACGTAGCATCACAACAGGCCAGAAGAAGCAGGGTGGTGCTTGCAGGCAGAAGGCAGGCAACCGTTCCCCTGAACAACAACACGACAGAAGTTGCCAGTACAACTGTTAGGTCTTCACATGTCTGATTGTTTTTTAAGGTGTCTGCAGATAATTCTAAAAAGGCCATTTGCAAGACCTGCCATACCAGCATCAGCAGGGGTAGCAAAAGAAGCAGCCTGACAACCACCAGCATGATCAGGCACATGTCAGCAAAGCACCCGACTTTGTGGGATGTACACCAGAGTCCAGGAGCAGTGTCTGCGGGTGACACCGCTGCGTCTTCCACTGTTGTGCATGCACGCCAATCCCCTGTCCATACTGCATGTGAAGATCCCTCCTGTCGTTCACCTGTAGTTGCACAAGCAGAAGTAGCACCATCATCAACCACGTTCTTGTCCCAGCGCAGCGTTCAGTTAGCCATACACCAATCTTTGGAATGCAGGCGCAAATACGCTGCCAACGCCCCACATGCCACAGTTCTAAATGCACACATTTCGTGACTGCTTGCGCTGGAAAAGTTGCCTTTTAGGCTAGTGGAGACGGAAGCATTCCGCAACCTGATGGCGAAGGCTGTCCCACGTTACTCGGTCCCCATCCACCACTATTTTTCCCGGTGTGCCGTCCCCGCATTACATAAGTACGTGTTACAAAACATCATACGCGCCCTTATCAACGCAGTTTCAGGCAAGGTCCACCTAACCACGGACACGTGGACAAGTGCTTGTGGGCAGGGCTGGTACATCTCACTGACGGCACACTGGGTTAATATTCTGGAAGCCGGGACCCGGTCTGAGCTTGGGACAGAACACGTCCTTCCGATACCAAGGATTGCAGGCCCAAACTCAGTTAGGGTACAGCTCCGGAACATCATGCTTCTCAGCCTCCTCCTCCTCCTCCACTTCACCCTCCACACCAGTCCCAAGCTGGAAGCACTGGAGCACTGCCTCAGCTAAGCAGTAACAGGCTGTACTGAAGCTAATATGCGTAGATGACAAACCCCACAATGCTGAAGAGTTGTGGACAGCTCTAAAACAGCAGGCAGATCACTGGCTCACACCGCTGAACCTACAGCCAGGCATGGTCGTGTGTGACAATGACCGGAACCTTGTGACGGCTCTGAGGCGAGCTGACATATGTTCCATGCGTGGCCCATGTGCTCAACCTCGTGGTTCAGGGGTTTATTAAATCCTACCCGGAGCTGTCGGATCTGCTCATCAAAGTACACAGCCTGTGTGCCCATTTTAGAAAGTCAGGATTTGTGAGCAAAAGAGGGCAGTTGTTGAGTACCATCATCAACTAGGCCGTCGGTATACGGTTCAAACTCCACACATAAGACTTTAGGAGTGGACATGGATGTCCGACATATGTACCATCCTCCAAAACTTTGAGGACTCCACCAAGATGGTGAGCAGCGATGACGCCATCATTAGTGTCACCATCCTGCTTCTCTGTCTTCTAAAACGCTCTCTGCTCAAAATCAAAGAAGATGCATTGCAGGCAGAGCACGATGAGTTGCAGCAAGAAAACGTACTGGTGATTACACACAGCTCAGCCTCATCTCATCCCAACGTGCATTGGAGGACTATGACGAGGAGGATAAGGATGAAGAAATGGAGCTACTTTCATGCAGAATAGACGGTAATAAATGCACAACCGTCAGACCGTCAGTTCAGCGTGGATGGCCAGAGGACAGGGGAGAGGAGGAGGAGGATGAGGCCAGCATGGACAGTCATGCTGTTGGTGAGGACCCTGAAGTCTTGCTTGTTAACAGTCTGGCGCACATGGCTGACTTTATGTTACACTGCCTGTCTCGTGACCTTAGCGTTATCAACATCTTGGCGGACACTCAGTACTGGTTGGTGACACTTTTAGACCCACGCTACAAGGAGAACTTTATTTCTCTTATTCTCGAGGTCGAGAGGTCTACAAAAATGCTGCAGTACTAGAAGGCCATAGTTGCGGAATTAGTCAAAAAATTCCCTTCTGAAAACGCTAGCGGCTGAGGTCACGATTCGGTGGACAACCAAGGCGTCCGGCAAAGGAAGGCACAAGTCCAATCGAGCAGAGGTAGGGAAACACTCTCAAAGATCTGGGACACATTTCTCAGCACCTCCCGTAGCACAGGCCCTGAGGTGCGGGGTAGTGTCACAAGGACTGCAAAGTTTGCGAAGATGCTGAGGGAGTACCTTGCCGACCGTACAAAAGTGCTCCTAGACTCCTCTGTGCCTTATAATTATTGGGTATCCAAGCTTGACACGTGGCAGAAATTGGCTCTCTACACCTTGGAAGTCCTGGACTGCCCTGCTGCTAGCGCTTTGTCAGAGCGTGTTTTTAGTGCCGCAGGTGGAATCATTACTGATAAACACACCCGCCTGTCAACTGAAAATGCTGACAGGCTGACTCTAATCAAGATGAATAAGGGTTGGATTGGGCCTGACTTCACCACACCACCACCAAATGATAGCGTAATTTAAATTTTGTGCCGGTAAATTGCCATGCACCTCCGCACACCCACACATGGGTACACACATCATGACTTTGCCTACTTGCTGTACTGCTCCTCCTTCTCCTCAACTGCCACCATCATATGATCTGTGCGACCGTGGTTCATGATGCCAAGAAAACATAATTTTTTTGCATCATATTTATGATGATGATGACCCTAACCATTCAAAAGTTAGGCAGTAGTTTCATGTATACCCCCCAGGGGTAAAAGTTTTAGTCCATGCTTACAGAATGGGCATTACAAGTACAGGAGCTCCTTTGTAATGGGATTAATATGTAGAGGCTCTCCACGTGTTTCTTTCCAGGGGCATTAAAGTGCCTCACAATTTTTGGCAGCCCTGCCTAGGGCAATACTAAAAAGACCCACTTCCTTATAAGGGGCACATTATTTAAAGAGGCCCTCATGCACGTCTCTATCCAGGGGCATTGAAGTACCTCACAATTTTTGCCAGCCCTGCCTAGGGCAATACTACAAAAGACCCACTTCCTTATAATAGGCACATGATTTATAGAGGCCCTCATGCACGTCTCTATCCAGGGGCATTGGGGTGCCTCCCAATGTTTAGAAGCCCTGCCTAGGGTAACACTACAAAAGACCGACTTCCTTATAATGGGCACATTATTTATAGAGGCCTTCATTTACGTCTCTTCCCAGGGGCATGGGAGTGCCACACAATTTAAAAAAAAAATCTTTCATGTAATCCAAAAAACTAACATACACCAACTCTGTCTCACAAGTGGGTATGAGCCCTTAATATTTTCTCCAGTAAAATCCATTTGGGTTTCATTTTGTAACGTTTTCTTGACAGTCCGTAAACTTGGCGTAATAGTCTGACAACATTGTTCACAGCAGTGACCTTGGAGTCTAAAATGCTTCCAGGGGTCTTCCCCTTGCTGTTCCCATGTCATCTGAGCACTGTTCTGATACTTTTGTGACATTTTTAGGGTTTATCCATGCTGCTGGGGGTCATGCCAGAAAAATACTCGGGTCTCCCATAGGATAACATTGGGCTCGGTGCTCGGGCCGAGTACACGAGTATCTTGGGATGAGTTGATCTTTCGAGATTCAAATTCATCTGCATTTTCTAAAAATATTGGATTTGTGGAGTCTCTCAGCTTGCGGCAGAGTAATATGTCTTGTTCAGCATTTCACATAAATTTGAGTTTGTGCTGCTGCCTTGGCTATTTGTTGTAACTGTAATGCTAGCACATGCATGGGATTGTTGGCACAAAGAGGGATTTTCTCATAACACATGATGTTTGCAGATATCTGCTATCTGCTCCCCAGCAAGGAATAAAGTGTATCTTGGTAATATGCCAATTACCGTATATACTCGCGTATAAGCTGAGTTTTTCAGCCCAAAAATTGGGCTGAAAAGTCTCCCCTTGGCTTATACGCGAGTATATAAGGGACCCCCTCACTGTTTGTCGCCCCCACCTCAGGATGCCCCCCCCCCCCGCATGTAGCGCTGCGCTCATACATTACCAGCCTGTCAGCTGTCATCCTCCGGTGGCGGATCGCGGCTCCCGGCTCCGGCTTCCATCTTCATCTGTGTCTTCCTGCATGTCACATAACCGCCCGGCGTCGCGATGACGTCATCGCGATGAGCCCTGGTCACAAAGCAGGAAGACACAGATGAAGATGGAAGCCGGGAGCCGCGATCCGCCACCGGAGGATGACAGCTGACAGGCTGGTAATGTATGAGCGCAGCGCTGCATGCGGGGGGGGGGAAGCATCCTGAGGTGGGGGTGACAAACAGTGAGGGGGGCCTGGGGCTGCTGTGTACTACCCCTGGGGCTGCTGTGTACACCCCTGGGGCTGCTGTATATACCCCTGGGGCTGCTGTGTACTACCCCTGGGGCTGCTGTGTACTACCCCTGGGGCTGCTGTGTACTACCCCTGGGGCTGCTGTGTACACCCCTGGGGCTGCTGTGTACTACCCCTGGGGCTGCTGTGTACACCCCTGGGGCTGCTGTATATACCCCTGGGGCTGCTGTGTACTACCCCTGGGGCTGCTGTGTATACCCCTGGGGCTGCTGTGTATACCCCTGGGGCTGCTGTGTACACCCCTGGGGCTGCAGTGTACACCCCTGGGGCTGCTGTGTACACCCCTGGGGCTGCTGTGTACACCCCTGGGGCTGCTGTGTACACCCCTGGGGCTGCTGTGTATACCCCTGGGGCTGCTGTGTACACCCCTGGGGCTGCTGTGTACACCCCTGGGGCTGCTGTGTACACCCCTGGGGCTGCTGTGTACACCCCTGGGGCTGCTGTGTATACCCCTGGGGCTGCTGTGTATACCCCTGGGGCTGCTGTGTACTACCTAAGGGCTGCTGTATACCACTGGGGCTGCTGTATATACTGCTGGGGCCTGCATACCCCTGGGGAGGCTGCTGTATACTACCACTGGGGGGGCCTATATACCACACTGCTGGGGGCTGTATACCTGTGCTGGGGTCCACCCTCGGCTTATACACGAGTCAATAGGTTTTCCCAGGTTTTGGGGGCAAAAGTAGGGGGGTCGGCTTATACACGGGTCGGCTTATACACGAGTATATACGGTAGGACTTTCTTTTAGAAGTCAGAACAATAATCCTCTTTTTTGCTTTAATAGGGTATAAAAGCATAGCTATCCAATATTAATCCTTTTGCTTGATGGTAACTATTAGTTTGTCATCCCACAAGTATTTAAGCATACAGCTTGCTATGCTTTCCAACTGAGGGCATATTTATCACCCACGATGGTTGGTTGTCATGACCAGCATTGTCATCTTCATTCTGACTGTCAGTCTCGAATGTCGCCTGTGCCAAATCAATGAAGAGAAGATTTTAGCGGTCTTATTTGGAGCTCTAAGGCAATGGAAAAAAGTTAGGACACTCACAGGTATGTAATTAACAGAACTTTATTAGACCTTCACTGGCCCACAACACGTTTCAACAGTGTACTGTCTTCCTCAGGTGGAGTCTGCATGTTTGTAATTTGTCTCTTTTGTAATATGTTTTATCTCTTTTGTAAATACTGACATTTCTTTTGGAATAAAAATTATAAATTATAAATTTTCTAGTTTCGTTCTTCATGTTCTATGAGCAAGCTGACACATACTCCCCACAAATTCACATTACCAAATGGTTTTCCGATCCAACTATAAGAGGTCAGTGGTGGCAGCATAATTTTCATATTTATGTGTTATTGTGGACTTATTGGTGACTGGATCAAAGTATATATATGTTCCTAGCAGGAACTAGTGGTATATATACATCCTGTCACATCACGTGACACAATAGTCGACATTAATTAGAGCAGCTGCGCTCCTTTTCTTATCCTTTGTCAATACTGTGATTGGAAAGCAGGATAAGAGGGTGCAAGAGAGCTGCAAGGTCCTGACTAAGTTTGCGACAGTTACAAGTCCATCTCCAGAGATCTAGATGTTGTCCATGGTGTGCAACATAATCAAGAAGTTTACAATTCATGGCATTGTAATCTCCCTGGACATGGACAACAGAGATAAATTGATGAAATGTTGCAATGGAGGATAGTTTGGAGGGTGGATAAGCAGCCCCAATCAAGTTCCCAATATAAATTCAAGTTGTCCTAATGGCTCAGGGTACAACAGTGTTTGTCCAAGTTTGAACGAAATGAAATGCTATAGCAGGAGACCCAGGGGGACCCACTGCTGACACAGAGACATAAAAGAGCTATACTGCAGTGTGCCAAAATCTACAAGAGTATGAAAAAGTTCTTCTAGGCAAGCATTTTATGGACAAATGAGACCAAGATAGAGCTTTTTGGTAAGTCACATCATTCTACCGTTTACCAAAAACAGAATGAAGCCTTACAAAGAAAAGAACACAGGACCTACAGTCACATATGGTGGAAGTTCACTGATGTTTTGAGTTGTTTTGTTGCCTCTGGCACTGGGTGCCTTGACTGTATGCAAGGCATCATGACACCGGGAGATTAACAAAGGATTTGGGGTGGCAATGTTGGTGCAACTGCAATGTGATTTTAACTCGCACTACAGTCGTCTGAGTTCACTATGTGCACAGGTTGAGTTGCAGAAATTTCTGCAACATTTCTGCACCTCTTGGCAGGAAAACCTCAGTTGCAAAAAAGCACTTTCTTGCATTATTTTCACATTTTTAGTGCGATTTAGGTGCAGTTTTACTTTGTGTTTTGGCTTCTTTTTCAATTGGAAGGAAATCGATGAAAAACACAGGCAAAAATGCTAAGGGTATGTGATAAGGGTATCGCAACATTTTTGTGTCACCTTTGCTCACAAAACTGCATGCCCTATCCTTACCACAGCAAGGTCTATGAAAATTCTGAAGTGTTGTGCCCACGATGCCTATTTTTTCCTTGCAAATTAGGTGCAGATTGTGGTCAAGACAAAGGAATGAGCAGGTCAATTGTTGCTGTGTTTTGTACCCCTTCTTGTCAATGACAATAGTAGAAAAATGCTTGGCAACAAACTGCACCAAAAACGCAACAAAAAAACACCAAGAAAGCATGCATTTTGTGGTATATTTTCCTGCAGTTTTACTGCAGAACATTTCTGCACCAAATACTCACCGTCAGAACAGAGACTTAAAGAATTAATATGCTGCAAACTATTTTCTGCACCAAATCTGTGATCAGAAAATACTCCCTGCGTACACAACACCTCAGGGTTCTCATTGACTTTGCTGGCATCAGAATTTGGACAAATCTATGCTCAAAAATTCATAAGAAAACACTGTAAAAATGCAACATATGCCAAATGTACCCTCCTGCCAATGGGGTGAGGGTACCAAAGGGTAATTTTACACGGATCATCATTCCGTCTTGGTGAAGTCTTGTTTCAATAAACAGGGTGAGTTAACCAAACATCCATTGCAAAACTTTTACATTTGCTGTGACTTAAGTTGAACAGCAATTGTCAGAGCAATATGAGGATTTGGTCACATTTTGTTGCTAAGGAGAATGCACACAGCGTATTCAGCGGTGTCTAAGATCACACACAGTTTATGAGCCAGTTGAATGGATTTATATGTACAAAGCTGATTCTGAATTCATTTTTAGAAGCCTTACAGCAAGCTTGGGCTTTCACTCACAAAACAAGTGTTTTATCATGCACTCATCTCAGCTCCATGAGAAATACTATTATTTGCTCTCTCTACATTGACATGTTTCTTCATGCTGCTGCTGGTGTAGTGGCTTTCAATCTTGACAAGTACACAGATGGGAATTCTACCACTTCTGCACAAGTGTTTAAATATTGACTTAATTAATTAGTAATTCCTTTTTATATAAAGATTCATTGCAGTGGCTTCCAATTACCTTCAGTAGGGTTAGACTCTCCACAATTCTGCACTCACTCTGCTTACCCTCATCTAAAAGCTTTGTCATCAGCTAACGATGTACAGTACAATGAATGTTCTCTTCTCTTTTCCTTTCAGTTAACTTTTATTAAAGTTCTATGTTTTAATGTATCTAGCACAGATACATAATAAAGGACAATATATTCAGAAAGTACAAATATGAAACAAAGGAACAGAAAGGACTATCAACGATAGAGGACAGGGTTGTGGAGGTTATTGATGGAGTATCAATTAATTTCTGTTTGTGCAAAGCATATTATATACACATACAGCGGGTAAAATACCGTATATACTCGTGTATAAGCCGAGTTTTTCAGCCCAAAAGTTGGGCTGAAAAGTCCCCCCCTCGGCTTATACACGGGTCAATACGGTAATCCTATGGTGGGGGGGGCGCGGGGGGTGGGGGGGCGCTGCGCAGTATTTCTTACCTTGTCCCCCATTCTGCAGTGCCTCCGGTGTCCTCCGTGCTCCGTTCCCGGTCTGCTGTGCCTTGTGGTTCCCCCTGCTTCGGTTCCATCATCATCGGTGCTGGGGGCCGCCATATTCCTTCTTCCCTCCGCCCCCGGCCAGTGATGTCACAGTGATGTCAGTGCAGGCCGCGCTGTGACTGGCTTAGCAGGCTTAGCACCCGTGACACGTGATCACGGGTGCTAGCCAATCACAGCGCGGCCTGCTCTGACATCACTGGCCGGGGGTGGAGGGAAGAAGGAAGATGGCGGCCCCCAGCACCAATGATGATGGAACTGAAGCAGGAGGAACCACAAGGCACAGCAGACCGGGAACGGAGTGAGGACCCCACCGGAAGGTACAGAGGACATCCCAGCACAGAAGAAGAGGATCGAGGAGGCAGCACAGCAGTCGGCACGGAGGACACCGGAGGCACTGCAGAACGGGGGGACAAGGTAGGAAGCTGTGTGTATGTGTGTGTGTATGTGTATATATGTGTATATGTGTGTGTGTGTGTATATGTGTGTATGTATGGGTATGTGTATGTAAGTAGGCTGGTGGCTGCCAATATAAGCCATACCACTGGGGCTGCTGTATATACCTCTGGGGCTGCTGTATACTACCACTGGGGCTGTATACTACCACGGGGGCTGCTGTATACTACAACTGGGGCTGCTGTATACTACCACTGGGGCTGTATATACCACTGGGGAGGCTGCTGTATACCACACTGCTGGGGGCTGTATACCTGTGCTGGGGTCCACCCTCGGCTTATACACGAGTCAATAGGTTTTCCCAGGTTTTGGGCGCAAAAGTAGGGGCGTAGGCTTATACACTGGTCGGCTTATACACGAGTATATACGGTAGGTATTAAACATGTTATCTGTTTTCTAAGAGAATATTTTTCTAATGGTGATGCTGACATAAATTTCTGATCAGATATTGATACCAACCTATCTAATTAACACAAGCAAAGAAATCAAATCATAGATGTCCATAAATCAAGTTATGTGTAATAATGAAAAAATATCATACAGGGAAATTTAAGTAAATTTATTTAGGCTGGTGTCACATTAGGAAAGGTAATTGCGGTGACCGCATCCAGATCCGGATGCGGTAACCGCAATTGCCTTCAGACACATTTTTGTGTCCAAATCTGTTCTTAAAACCGGAATGCGGTAACCAGATGTGTAATCCGGAGCAATCCGGTTATCGTATGCTTTGTTCATCCCTGCTGCCGCTGGGACGAACAAAGGGTTAATGTTAATAATAGCTGTGGACAACATGTCTCTAGTGGGTGCCCACCCCCCCTAGAGACATGCTGTCCACTCAGGTGGGCATAAGAGGGGTTAATGTAGTCAGTATAGTATTGCTGGCTATTGTCGGCTTTGTGAATTTTATGAATGAATGCAGCAGCTCCTCACTGTAGAGGAGATACTGTACGTAATGTACGTACTGTCTGAGCCCCTGTCCTTGGTCCTGAAAGTTGTAACATTAAGTCTATGGGCAGCGCACCGCCATAGACCTAATGTTACAACTTTCAGGACCAAGGACAGGGGCTCATACAGTACGTACATTACATAAAGTATCTCCTTTACTGTAAGGAGCCGCCGCATTCATTCATAAAATTCACAAAGCCGACAATAGCCGGTAATACTATACTGACTACATTAACCCCTCTTATGCCCACCTGAGTGGACAGCATGTCTCTAGGGAGGGTGGGCACCCCCTAGAGACATGTTGCCCACAGGTATTAGTAACAGTTAGCCGTTTGTTCATCCCTGAGGATGAACAAACCATACGGCTGCCGAAAGCATTCACACATGCCTTGCGGCAGCCGCATGGGCTCTCATAGGAGCCCACTATAGCAAAGTTTCCTAACCGCTACGAAAACTGCAGCCTGCATGATTTTTACCGCAGGCTGCAGATCCACAAGCAGTAACCGGACTGCATGTAGTGCAATCTGGTTACTATAATGGGCTCCTATCGGGAGCGGTTCCTGATCCGGTTTTGAGCTTTTTAACAGCTCAAAACTGGATCAGGATTTTAAAATTGTGTCGCAAGTGGGACCCCAGCCTTTGTAATTCGTACAAAAGCCTTTGTCATTCATGACAGCTTCAACCTTTCTTCAACACAAACACTCTTCAAATCCAGAAGGTTCCTTGAGCTCCTTCTATGAATTCTGAGCTTTAGTTCCTTCATCAAGTCAGGTGATCATCTTGACCACTCTAGCAGCTTTATTTTCTTTTTCTGAAACCAATTGAGAGTTTCCTTGGCTGTGTGTTTGGGATCATTGTCTTGGTGAAATGTTTAACCTAGGGATGAGCGAGTCTACTCGCTAGGACTCGTTACTCGGCGATTCTTAAGGGACTCGCTGGACTCGGTAATCGGCGAGTCTTTTAGCGAATACTCGCTCAGTAACGAGTCCAATGCAAGTCAATGGCAATCTTAGTTTTGTCAGAGTTTACTTTATCTCACTCGCTAGACTCGCTAGACTCGCTCTATCACATCGCTATATAGCTTGAATCTCCCCAAACAGCAGCGAGTCTGAGCGAGTCTACGAGTCCGAATCCTAGCGAGTCTGCGATTCCGAGTCCTGTATTCTCTATTCGGGACTCGCGAATCCAGAATCTTTTATGTTACTAGTCAGCATTGCGTGTTAGGTCAGAAAACTTGTGAAGACAGCCAATCATAGTCAGTAATGCCATAGCAGCTTTGGTTGTGTCAGGACTATGATTGGCTGCTGTCCATCGTGATGCCTATGTCATCTATGACAAGGCAAGGCAGTATATAAGGCTTGCCCCCGCCATTTTGGGCACATTCCTGAGAAGAGCTGACCTAGTGCAGGGAGACTTGGAGCAGATCTAGGGACAGTTAGGCAGTGTAGGAGTCACATATAACCCAAAAGTTCTTTTCAGAACTAACAGGACGGAGTGTAGGAGTCAAGATTCCTCACACATAACCCAAAAGTTCTTTTCAGAACTACCAGGACGGAGGATTGCTGTACAGGACTGTAAGGAAGGGGAGATAGGAGCAGCCTTACAGTGAATCCAGCACCATCCTCAGAGCTTAGTTCACCCAGCTTTCCGCAGAGCTGTAATCCTAAGCTTTTTCTTATTTTTGGCACTAGTCTACCAAATAATTTTGGTGCCATTTTTCCACAAAAAATTTCCTGTGCCAGTGCGTTGCTGTACGGTGTCCTGCCTGCAGCTCGCACGGTACTTGTAAACTTGCACGCGGCCAGCACCGCAGCCTAACAGTGCCTGGTTCTGCGTACTAAACAATTTTTTCCTGTGCCAGTGCGTTGCTGTACGGTGTCCTGCCTGCAGCTCGCACGGTACTTGTAAACTTGCACGCAGCCAGCACCGCAGCCTAACAGTGCCTGGTTCTGCGTACTAAACAATTTTTTCCTGTGCCAGTGCGTTGCTGTACGGTGTCCTGCCTGCAGCTCGCACGGTACTTGTAAACTTGCACGCAGCCAGCACCGCAGCCTAACAGTGCCTGGTTCTGCGTACTAAACAATTTTTTCCTGTGCCAGTGCGTTGCTGTACGGTGTCCTGCCTGCAGCTCGCACGGTACTTGTAAACTTGCACGCAGCCAGCACCGCAGCCTAACAGTGCCTGGTTCTGCGTACTAAACAATTTTTTCCTGTGCCAGTGCGTTGCTGTACGGTGTCCTGCCTGCAGCTCGCACGGTACTTGTAAACTTGCACGCAGCCAGCACCGCAGCCTAACAGTGCCTGGTTCTGCGTACTAAACAATTTTTTTCCTGTGCCAGTGCGTTGCTGTACGGTGTCCTGCCTGCAGCTCGCACGGTACTTGTAAACTTGCACGCAGCCAGCACCGCAGCCTAACAGTGCCTGGTTCTGCGTACTAAACAATTTTTTCCTGTGCCAGTGCATTGCTGTACGGTGTCCTGCCTGCAGCTCGCCACGGTACTTGTAAACTTGCACCAGCCAGCACCGCAGCCTAACAGTGCCTGGTTCTGCGTACTAAACAATTTTTTCCTGTGCCAGTGCGTTGCTGTACGGTGTCCTGCCTGCAGCTCGCACGGTACTTGTAAACTTGCACGCAGCCAGCACCGCAGCCTAACAGTGCCTGGTTCTGCGTACTAAACAATTTTTTCCTGTGCCAGTGCGTTGCTGTACGGTGTCCTGCCTGCAGCTCGCACGGTACTTGTAAACTTGCACGCAGCCAGCACCGCAGCCTAACAGTGCCTGGTTCTGCGTACTAAACAATTTTTTCCTGTGCCAGTGCGTTGCTGTACGGTGTCCTGCCTGCAGCTCGCACGGTACTTGTAAACTTGCACGCAGCCAGCACCGCAGCCTAACAGTGCCTGGTTCTGCGTACTAAACAATTTTTTCCTGTGCCAGTGCGTTGCTGTACGGTGTCCTGCCTGCAGCTCGCACGGTACTTGTAAACTTGCACGCAGCCAGCACCGCAGCCTAACAGTGCCTGGTTCTGCGTACTAAACAATTTTTTCCTGTGCCAGTGCGTTGCTGTACGGTGTCCTGCCTGCAGCTCGCACGGTACTTGTAAACTTGCACGCAGCCAGCACCGCAGCCTAACAGTGCCTGGTTCTGCGTACTAAACAATTTTTTCCTGTGCCAGTGCATTGCTGTACGGTGTCCTGCCTGCAGCTCGCACGGTACTTGTAAACTTGCACCAGCCAGCACCGCAGCCTAACAGTGCCTGGTTCTGCGTACTAAACAATTTTTTCCTGTGCCAGTGCGTTGCTGTACGGTGTCCTGCCTGCAGCTCGCACGGTACTTGTAAACTTGCACGCAGCCAGCACCGCAGCCTAACAGTGCCTGGTTCTGCGTACTAAACAATTTTTTCCTGTGCCAGTGCGTTGCTGTACGGTGTCCTGCCTGCAGCTCGCACGGTACTTGTAAACTTGCACGCAGCCAGCACCGCAGCCTAACAGTGCCTGGTTCTGCGTACTAAACAATTTTTTCCTGTGCCAGTGCGTTGCTGTACGGTGTCCTGCCTGCAGCTCGCACGGTACTTGTAAACTTGCACGCAGCCAGCACCGCAGCCTAACAGTGCCTGGTTCTGCGTACTAAACAATTTTTTCCTGTGCCAGTGCGTTGCTGTACGGTGTCCTGCCTGCAGCTCGCACGGTACTTGTAAACTTGCACGCAGCCAGCACCGCAGCCTAACAGTGCCTGGTTCTGCGTACTAAACAATTTTTTCCTGTGCCAGTGCGTTGCTGTACGGTGTCCTGCCTGCAGCTCGCACGGTACTTGTAAACTTGCACGCAGCCAGCACCGCAGCCTAACAGTGCCTGGTTCTGCGTACTAAACAATTTTTTCCTGTGCCAGTGCGTTGCTGTACGGTGTCCTGCCTGCAGCTCGCACGGTACTTGTAAACTTGCACGCAGCCAGCACCGCAGCCTAACAGTGCCTGGTTCTGCGTACTAAACAATTTTTTCCTGTGCCAGTGCGTTGCTGTACGGTGTCCTGCCTGCAGCTCGCACGGTACTTGTAAACTTGCACGCAGCCAGCACCGCAGCCTAACAGTGCCTGGTTCTGCGTACTAAACAATTTTTCCCTGTGCCAGTGCGTTGCTGAACGGTGTCCTGCCTGCAGCTCGCACGGTACTTGTAAACTTGCACGCAGCCAGCACCGCAGCCTAACAGTGTCTGGTTCTGCGTACTAAACAATTTTTCCCTGTGCCTGTGCGTTGCTGTACGGTGTCCTGCCTGCAGCTCGCACGGTACCTTCCATCTCTCTTAAAATATCTTAGCCTCTAGTGTGTACCTTTCTCGAAATAGTACCTGCTACTTGTTTTACAAGCCCCCAGAAAGCCACCAGAAATTATAAAATGTCACACAAAAAACCAAATCCCAAAAAAAGTCTTGCTAAGGGACAGGGACGAGGTACAGGCATTGGTAGTCGTGGCCAACTATCCACCAGTTCGGGCAGACAGACGAGGATTGATCGATCGTTCCTCCTGTCTAACTTTCCCCGTCAGGAAAGTAAACGAGTATTGAGGCCGGAAGACGAACAGCATCTAACGTCTTGGCTGGCAGACAAGACCTCAACAACAGGTTCTTGCAGCACTCAAGGTTCCTTGAGCACTGTGTCTACTGTTGGTACATACCATGCTGGGTCATCTAATCCACAACCTCTTCACAGTTCCTCAGACCAACAGCAGCCCCATGAAAATGTTGACACACACATGGGTCACTCAGATGACTTATTTGGTACATATAATCCTTTACATGAATCCGGTTTGCCAGACTCCGTAGTAGATGAGATACTTGATGAAGAATTGTCCAATCATGGACAAGTTTTAGAGACACCCCGGCCACATGAACGTGTCTTTCAGCAAAGTCTTAGACCGTCTCAGGAGTTGGAGGATGATGATGATGAGACAGTGACACACTTGTCATCTGGGGAGCAAAATCTATCTTGTTATCGGGAAGATTTAGAAGAGGAAGGGGTTGATGATGAGACAACTGATCCCACGTGGAATGTTGCGATGCAGAGCCAGCAGAGCAGCACGGAGGAAGACAGTGTGTATGTCCCACCAACAAAGGCACCAAGGCCGACTCCTCCCACCAGAACTGAAAGAGTCACCACTGTTGCCCAAAATGTGTCCATGTGGCTCAAAATTTGTCAAACTGTTGGACAAAATGTCTCAAATGTGGGCCTCAGTAATCCCTCAGGGAGTACAGTCAAGCCTAGAGGTCGGTCAGCCACTGTTTGGGAAAATTTTTTTT
>JARQOC010000009.1:134590274-134720542 GCA_033576535.1 Allobates femoralis | reverse complement strand
ACCTACCTGGACACAGCAAAATTAGGTGTATTGGGCAACGATGGATAGCCCTGCTGTCTAACTACAATTTTGTCATCAAATATAGGGCAGGCCGCAAGAACGGGAACGCAGATGCCTTATCCCGGATGCCGCACCTGAAAGATGTGGAAGAGGAACCGGAGGAACTAAAAGAAATTGAGCTACCGGCATTTCATCATTATGTGTACCTTTACACACCGCTACAACATGGTGGAAACAACCGGGTAGATGTGAGAAATGTATCTTGCACCGCCAAATCAACCCGAGGTAGCGGCGTGTGAAGACGGTTGTTTCCACCCGTCACTTGCGGCACCTGTTTCTGAGCAGTGCTCTAAAACAGGTTGATTTCAACCCGATGGTAGCGGCCTGTAGCGGCGTGTAAATAAGGAACAAGAGGGTTGTTTCGACACCTTGCTATCTACCTGGGGCGTGACACAGGCTCCGGGAAACCGCTTCCCTTCAGCGATCATTGGAGGAAGCTCCTGCGTTACGATTGGTAGTTGCTGCATAGGGCGGCATATTTAAGGAGCTGACCAGTCACAATACACAATTCCTCGAGCATCATGTATTAGTCAGCCTCCTGCGCTGGCTGGCCAATCATAATGCTATTGCGTTGTCCTATCAGCGTACGAAATTCTCGTAATCCACAATTCTGGAACGCCTATGTGTTGTTCCTGCTGCACCAGGTCCTCCCATATTACCCTCTGTAGTGGTGTGTAAATGAGGTAAGGTGCTTTTCAGAAGGTAACTTTAGGCACCCGGCAGTGCATCCAGAGATAGATTAAACCTTCTGTAAAGCACCTTATAGCGGCGTGTAAAGACGGTGAGGGTACCGTTTGTAACCGTTCGTGCGTGCTCGTGCACGTGAAGCACCCGGTTGTTTCCACCATGTTGTAGCGGCGTGTAAAGGTACCCTATAAGGTAGAAAAGTATCAACCCGGCATCTACCAAAGAGAACAGCAAGCAAATCTCAATCCATTAGCACACCATGGATGGGCTGACACTCAAGATAGCGATCCAGCTGTGAAGCAAGTGAAAGTACTGCTCACACAACAAGGTGCGTACCCTAACCAGAATGCTCCAGATAAGACCCAGCAACTCTGGAAGAAGAAAAGCAAGTTGTTCCTGTATCAAGGGAAGCTCTGCAGAAAGCACACCAACCCTAAAACACATGAGTTGGTCTGGCAGATAATCGTACCCAAGAGAGACGTCAAAATGGTTTTAAAAGCCTACCATGACGGTGCAGGTCATTTTGGATTGAAGAAGTTGGAAGTGCTCTTAAGAGAGAGATTCTACTGGGTTGGCATGAGGAAATTAATTGAAGATTGGTGTAGAAAATGTGGCCCGTGCAACCTCAGAAGGAAAGATCAACAGAGAGCCTCACTCCAGTCCATAGTAACCAAGCAACCACTTGAGTTAGTTGCATTAGACCACATCAAGTTGTCACCAAGCCGGTCAAGCTATGTCTATGCCTTAACCATCGTGGACCATTACTCACGCTTCTTAGTTGTGGTACCCGTCAAGGACCTGACAGCGAAGACGACTGCAAAAGCATTTCAGACGCATTTCTGTAGACCTCATGGCTACACGGAACAAGTCCTTGCAGATCAAGGTCCAGCTTTTGAATTAGAGATTTTCCAGGAGTTCTGCAACATGTACGGCTGCAAAAAGATCCGCACAACAGCCTATCATCCCCAAACCAATGGCTTATGCGAAAAGATGAATCATATTGTGATTGATCTGTTGAAAACATTACCAGAGTCTGAGAGAAATCAATGGCCGGAGAAATTATCCGATTTGGTAGATTTGTACAACCATGTCCTGGTGAGTTCTACAAACTGCACCCGAGCCTACCTTATGCGTGCAAGACCCGGAAAGCTGTCAATTGATTTAGATATCGGAATTCTAAAACCAGACGCAGAAGTTGAAGAATCCAATTGGGATACACTACGTCAACAACAGTATCGCCAAGAACAAGAGTGCGTAGAGAAAAGTATCCAGCAAGCTAAAGAAAGACAAGAGAGAACCTTTAACCAACATGCTCTAACAACTCCATTACAACCCGGTGAGCAAGTTCTCAAGAGAAAGAGACGCACCAACAAATTGGATAACTAGTGGGAAACCACCCCATATACAGTCTTACCATCCAATTTAGACAATGCTAAAATCTGTCTAATAAGCAAAGACGAAGGAAAGACGTCAGCAGCTGTGTCAAGAGACCATCTCAAACCATGTCCTGAAACCCTGAAGACACCGGAGGTAACCTTACCCATACAGGTCCAACCTGTCAAAGAAGAAGAAGTATTCCATACCGTTTTTAGGAGATTTCCCCAAAACATGGCCAAATTACTATGAAGCAGTTGTAGTTCCCATGATTGCTTTCCCACCAATGGTTTAACCAACACCAGAACCCGTACAACCAGAAGTCCCAAGACATGAAGAACTGGAATTCGAGCCTGAAGAGGAAGAACCAATTCCTAGTCCCAGTGAGCTTGCCAGTCCTACTGTCAGATCTCAATCTGCAATAGTACCAGACACTCCAAGTAGGTACAGTTGTGGCCAAAAGTATTGACACCCCTGCAATTCTGTCAGATAATACTCAGTTTCTTCCTGAAAATGATTGCAATCACAAATTCTTTGGTATTATTATCTTCATTTAATTTGTCTTCAATGAAAAAAACACAAAAGTGAATGAAGCAAAAAGCTAAACATTGATCATTTCACACAAAACTCCAAAAATGGGCCAGACAAAAGTATTGGCACCCTCAGCCTAATACTTGGTTGCACAACCTTTAGCTAAAATAACTGCGATCATCCGCTTCCGGTAAACATCAATGAGTTTCTTACAATGATCTGCTGGAATTTTAGACCATTCTTCTTTAGCAAACTGCTCCAGGTCCCTGATATTTGAAGGGTACCTTCAAATACTGTAGAATATAAGCTCTTATGGTCAGATTGTTTCTCAGTCTCTTTCTTCTCTTTGCCCACCTTCTCCCCCCTATGTATTTATCCAGCAATTACAAGAATACAAGAAGTTTTAAGATTTGTGAAAATATATTCACAGTGGATCTAACCTTGGGGGAAAACTTATTGAAAAAAGAAAATTCAAATTTCAAAAGATTCGCTCATCTACATTGTCCACTATGAACAACGTGAATCTGAAGAAATGAGGCGGAACCCATGATGATATAAAGGTGCCGTCACATGCTTCAATTTGTTGTTAGTGATCTCATGCAAGCGAGATTGCTAACAACATCATTCACATCGCTGGTGAGCTGTCACACAGGCAGACTCACCAGCGATGTGGACCAGTGAGATCGCTGGTAACCATGGTAAACATCGGGTTACTCGGCACCGAGCGGTGCTTAGTAACCCGAAGTTTACTATGGATACAAGCTCCCAGCATAGGCTGTACGGTGCTGGGAGCTCATTCATTGTTGGTCTCCCGGTGTCACAAGCAGCGATGCTGCGTGTCCAGCGGGCGACCAACAATAGGTTTGAGGTCCTGCCCTCAAAACAAACGATCAATGATCAGCCGACTGATCCTTAATCGTTAGTAGTGTCACACGCAACAATGTTGTTTCGACATCGTTCAAGCGTCACTAAACAAGTGACTTTTGAACAATATCGGCAATGATATTGTTATAACGCCACATAAGAACACACCCACACACCCCCTCCCTGCAACATGCTGTAAGTAAATAAAGAAAGAAAGATCCATCTCCGGTGAGTGCGGCTGCTTTTGTCTATTGAACTAATGATATTGTTATGTTTGAGGGTACCTTAAGAGGGATGTGTAGGTCCTCATGCGCATAGGCCATAAACAAACCCAAGCTAGGATAAAAACAAAATGATCAAATACCCAGCAGTAAGTACAGTAAATAAGCAAATTGTAATGATTCATGTAAATAACACAGGGTACAGTTTATTATTAACTGCTGGGAATTTGCTCACTTTGTTTATACAATCTAAGATAACAGCAAAGTGATTATAGTCTCCCCTATAATTCCCAGGAGTGCCCCCATATAATCAACACCAGCAAAGTGTCAGAAAAGTGCAACTGTAAAAGCATAAACAATAACCGCAAAGAGTCTCCTTATACAATGGTAAAAGTGCTTTCCATTAACAACTTCAACAGAGTATTTTTCATACACAAGACATATTATTCTTTGAAAACATTGTCTTGAGAGCACTCGATGATACACAATGGCCCTAAAAACTCTCATTAAAGACCGCAGGACATTCAAAGTGACTATAGTATTGTTCTTAACAAATAGGTGAGCATTTATTTAATTTATTATTTAGTTATGATACCATCATTCTACAAAGAAAGAAAAGACTGAAAAACAGCACAGTCATCAGCATAAGTACTGTAACTACAGCTGAGTATGTACCTGCTATTATGGTTAAGACACTTATAATCCAGCGTTGGATAATTAATATTCCAGAAGGGCCACATGGGAGACCATGTCTGCAGTGAAGGGCTGAACGAATAGGCTAAAATTAATTAATGATCTGAAATCATCTAACAGGGACCACAATAACTACTGCATAATAAATCATTATGCAGCATACTGGGTAGTTTGGCCACCAAGCGCTCTCATTTCTGTATGAGAAGCGATTTTGTACAACAGACAGTGTTTTTCTAGTGAGCTCCTCCTACACAGAGATAAGTTGGAGGTGGAGGAGGATGATCGGAGTGGCTGGGGTATTGGAATGACACACTTCCGGTCTTTGGAATGCAAACCGGAAATAGCGCGTGCTAATAGAACACACGCGGACACGCCCACTTCATTTGCCACTTCCTCTGAGTACTGATAAAAGGGATTGTGGCTGGGAGCCCGGCGCCGCTGTCACCAATGAAGGAGAGGGGATTACCAGGTCCCCCTGCAGCGTCCCCAGGGCCAATAACAGCCCCTGGTATCTAAGCTATCATATGCACTCCTGATGACACCAACACCGCAACCTGTGGGTAGAAACGCGTCGAGTGTGGATGAACATATGTACAGCTATACAGATAAGTAGAATTTTAATCCTACCGGATCTATATCTACTCCCAGGTGTTGCTCATGTACAGAGTGAATGTTTAGTGGTGTGAGTTCGAACAAGAACAGTGGAATACAGATGGTTAATCTAGTAGCATTGATATATATAGCACAGATATATGATATTATTTATGTATCTTTTAACAAAGGGACTGAAGTTAATATATCATTGAACACAGCAATAATTTAAAGGGAAAGCTCTGCACCACTAGTGAATTTGAATACTCACTTTTCACATAGGTATATACGCTGATAAGGATACAAGGATTTGACCTGTATCCAATAGCAACATATTGAGGAGAGATATGTGTTGTATACCCCGGGGCGAACCCTGAGTAGAGAGAGGGACATCAAGGCGAGCCACCGAGGAACGGGGACACTATAAACTTAAAGTGTTTAAAACTCCGTTGACAGGCAGGGTACAGGATAGGGTGACCATAGGGAGACCACCCCTCTCCCCTGTTTTGGATGGTGTGTTTTTTATGGACACTGGGTGTGAGGTAACACACGATTGAAATTAATTTTAATTAAACTATTAAAGGCTACATTTTAATAAGTGCACACTTTGGAGATTTAGTCTAAACCTACTACTAGAACAGTAGTCCGATAACTCTCCAACTTGCTTGATGTCTTGGCTGTTGTAAATGAAGAGGTTTACTCCATACTGGAGATATGTGTTGGTCTGAGATGTCCTCCTCTTATCAATGAGAAAATTGTGATAAATCCTGTGAATATACAATATGTGTTAGAGATGAGAATATAAAATGAGAATATCCCATTAGGCCTCATTCACACAGACTGTTTGTGATCAGTTTTTTTTGTTGATCCATTTTTGGTGCAGTTTATCCACCAAAAACAGATCTTCTTTTTACAAAAAAAGCATCATAAATGCATCATCCGTTTGTGTTGCTTTTTTTCTCATTTTGAGTGGACACAGATAAACACACAGACACGCAGTTAGAGACACACACACACACTTTATTACCCTCCCCTGTGTTCCCATGGTGATTCCCAGTGATGTCTTCCTTCCAGGCACTGGCAGGACCTGTGAGTAGTACGAATAGCGACAGAACCTGGCACCATGTGACTCTCAGGCTGAGTCACATGGGCAGGTCCTGTCAATGCCTGGAAGAAAGGCATCACTGGGGTAATAGTGGGATCGCTGTAGAGGGTAAGTAAGCTGGTGGTGTGGAATGCACAGCAGAAAAATGGAGCAAAAATTGACACTCATTATTTTCTGGATGTGCCTTCTGCACCACTAACGCAGCAATCAAAACCGCTGACGTCTGCACAGCAAATTGAAAACCCAATTCACTTTGCTGCAGATGCAGTGACTGAATCATTTTTGGTGCAGTTTTAAAAAAACACACAGCATCAAAAACAGATCAAAAACATCCAGTGTGAACATAACCTTAATGGCCACTTTACACGCGGCAACAGGAAGATAGAAAACGGCAGGTGTCGGAGACAATTGTACCTTTTACCTTCAAAACACCTTGAAGTGGCTGCATGTAATTCTGGTATCTGCAAGGTGTTTTGAAGGTAAAAGGTACAATTGTCTCCGACATCTGCCGGTTTCTATCTTCCTGTTGCTGCGTGTAAAGTGGTCATAAGGGATAAAGCCTTTTAAAGCAGTATCATTAATAAGATGAGCTCACAAACTAGGTAGTGGAGCCTATATGATGTACGGTATGGTAGTTATTACATACACTGTGTAGCCATCTTAAGAACATAAAAGGTTTGTGTTTAACATATATAGGTATATCTGAAGGGTTTTT
Organism: Allobates femoralis; assembly: GCA_033576535.1. Classification (NCBI taxonomy): domain Eukaryota; kingdom Metazoa; phylum Chordata; class Amphibia; order Anura; family Aromobatidae; genus Allobates; species Allobates femoralis. Next base: position 134,713,701 of record JARQOC010000009.1, on the reverse strand, counting down.
GTAAGGGTTTAATGCAATACAAGGGTTTAATTTAAAAATGTACGCCATATGCTTGACAAATCTCAACTCTTGGATCCACAGTGACCAGAGAAATAAAGACTCCTGCATCCCTCATTCACTGAGCTCATATTCTGATTTCTTGGCAGCGGAGATTTCTTGGTTATTAATTCTTTAAGCTTGGCATACCTTGCATTTATGATAATTGTTGGGATTAGTTTTAGCTACATTTTGCAGTTTTGCATTTATTAGATTATTTCCGCATAACTAACATAACACTAAACCGTAGCAATTAAATTATTATATTTCTCAAATGTTTCAGCATTTATATTCTAAATACTCACTTTGTTCTAATAGCAAAAGCAATGTATTGTTTCGATTCAGTAAAACAAACCTTATTTGTTCAGTAAAAAACAATTTACAGAACTGTAGTACAATAGAAAACAATATTTAGGTCATGTAGAAATGATACCCAGAACAGCGTGTTCCACATACAGACTGTGGGTAATTGAAATTATTTTTATTAAATGCTTTTTCAACTAAATAATACATAACGCTAAAGTGCTCCTAGTCAGGAGATCGGTGTATACATAATAAGAGGGGTATTAATATCTGGAGAGTAAATATCATCAGCATTTTAATTATTACAATAATAAATGCATTAATTATATTTCATTCTGACTTCAATAGATATTGTGAAAAAAACGAACAAATAACAAATGAAAAAAAGATTTGCATACACTGACATTTCCTTCTTTTTATTGTTCTTCTTACAATGATAACTTTTATACTGTACATGTAGGTTTAGGTATTTTATTTTTCTCTAAATCAACACCTATTATTTGGTAAATCTACAACTTAAGTTATAGGGAATCTGTCAGCACGTTTTTACCTCCCAATCTGATAGCAGTATATTATAACAAAAAAACAGAGGCGCTCTGGAATACTAATGGTACCTTTACATGCCGCTACAGAAGGTTGGAAACAACCGGGTGTCGGAGACAAATGTATATTGCACCGTCCAAACAACCCGAGGTAGCGGCGTGTAAACTAGGTTGTTGCCACCCGTCACTGTCGACACCTGTTTCAGAGCAGTGCTCTAAAACAGGTTGGTTTCAACCCAATGGTAGCGGCGTGTAAACGAGGAACATGAAGGTTTTTTCGTCACCCAGTTATCTACCTGGGGCGTGACACAGCCTCCGGGATACCGCGCCCCGTCAGCGATCATTGGTGGAAGATCCTGCGTTACGATTGGCTCTCCCTGCACACTCCGCCATCTTAGATGAGCTGTCACTTCAGCATTAGAGATACGCGCCGTATGCACAATCTGATACATTAGTACAATTACGCACCCACACAATTGCTGAAGGGCAAAGTATATTACGTTATGGTCCTATGTAGTGCACATATTCTCATAACACATACAAAGGAAGCTTGCTGTACACAGCGTACATGCATGCCGTACGTAGCGGCGTGGATTGTTTAGGAGATAATGCACAAGTGTTTTTGCTGTGCGCCCACTATACAGTGTGAATAATCTCCACACATTCAAATGATTGCTGTACACAGCGCATAAGGTTTCGGTGCGCCACGCCCTGGGTTAGTGTTCTTGTAGGTGCCGCTGAAGTGTTTCTGGCATGTCACTGCTTGTCCTGACACTTGCAATCTTGTAACGGTCCGCAATCGGCCGTACTGATGTCATGACGTTTGTTTCAGTTTCACTCTGCCTGCAAGGTGCTAGCCCCTCCCCTGCACATCGCAGTATAGTCATGGCCGCCACACAGCGTGCTGCAACGTGGGGGATGGCGTAGTTGATGATCCTGATCGATCATTGTGACCACCATGACTATTGGGGCCACCATCACCACCGGCACCGCAGGCTGCGCAATCGCAGCACCGTTAGGCGGATCCAGCGGGCCCTGATCCGCCAACTGGGGGTAGAGAGGACCGTTAAAGCAATCCAGAAGAAGATCGCTGATTTAAAGCAAAAGTGCCCGGGCCACCTAGTGGACATCCGTGCCAGGATTGCCAGGCTGCGTGGTGAGTAATTGTTGGCCCCAAACACACACCTGCACATGTACATTTACCAAACTACACAGCAATGTCTACAAACATATTAGAAGGCGAGCATGTGCCACGGCCTGGCCACTGCAATGTGGTAACATATATTCTGCCTAATGTGGAGGGGGTGGCTACCCTTCGGTCTGGTGTAGCTACCAAAAACACTTCATTAGTAAATATTGTAATCATTTTTAAAGTAACCATCAATCATATGTCTGCATGTTTAATGTTATTACAGGCCTGTTCCAGGCAGCATGGCAACGGGAGGGACTGTGGAGTACAGGTGACTGAACACTCACTCCCCTTGCCATGCTGCCTGAAATCTGCCTGTAAGAACATTAAACATGCAGACATATGATTGATGTTCAGTGTGGTAAGGACCAATCCCATAAATGTCTGTGAATTGTGACTAATGTAACAAATGTGGATTAGCCCACCTTTTTGATGTGTCCACAATGTCAATTCCTGGTTGTTGACCCCCAAACAGGAATATGGTCAAAGCAGTCATGTGCACCACAAAGGCTGAGGCCTACACTCAGCCAGAACCTCACTAGATTTGTGGGTAAACACACTCCACATTGTCAAAGTGATGTGGATTAATAATGACCATCTTAAATACACACATAACACACTGCCACACAGATGTTGTCCCCTACACAGGGGAGAATATAGACACACCATGATGTTAGAAGTGACCTAACACTAGTACCTGAACAATAGGTGGACGCAGCCATGGGTCAAACTCAAGACGCTTCTGGCCCTTCATAAACTTAAACACACATACACCGACCATGTGTAGGTGTGTTTTGCCCCAAGCAAACATATCTTCCCACTGTAGTGGCCCTCCAGTCCCCAAACATACGGTGTCCTACCCACATTACATGCATACGAGATGATAATATGCATCCAACATGACCTTCTACCCTATAGTTTATGCAGGAAATACATAGGCACACAATCTCTATGTTGTTTTTGAATGTGTTAATACTTTTTACTCAAGGCTGTGTTATTTTATTTCAAAATACAGATGCGGAGGAATCTTCTTCTGAAGAAAGGCCCCATGGCCGAGCTGCAGGTGGGCCAGAAACACCACCGCCACATGAGGCTGCAGTGACCCCCTCGCACCCTACCACCCCACGGTCGCCTGAGCCTGAGGAGCCAGGCATCCCAGCACCTGCAGGCCCAGAGGAACATGGCAACCTGTCATCATATGCAGGGACAGAGGAGTCGCAAGAATGGTCCTCACATGGCTGGCTGGATGATGAGGACAACCTACCATCACCACCATGGCCACAGGAGGTCGAAGAGCTGGCAGGAGCTGCTGGGCCGGAGGAGGGTTCTTGAACGAGCCCTGGACCCCTGTTGCCGGCTAACCACATCATGTGGCCACAGAGCCCCAGCCCGGGAGTCACACCACCTCCCACTGTCTCGAGCTCAGTGGCGAGCCCTGGGGTGGCCATGTCCCCAGAGTCTCAGTTGGCACCAGACAGTGACTATGGTGGTAAGTGTTTTTTTGGCCAACATACACCATGCACACTGTAATCAGTGTGTTGTGTTTTTACCATCCTGTTTTTCACACACTTTGCTTACAATCATGTTTACCTATTTCTGCAGATGGGGAACGTGCTGGTGCTGCAGGATGGAGCCTGAGTCCATCTCTATCCCCACCTGATGGTGAAGAAGAGCTGGAGGCAGAGGGTAAGGACCAGCATTTTGTGAGTCGTGAGTAGCCATCCACAGCGACAGTTGAGTAATAATTTTTGTGTTCCCTCCCCAATACAGGTGTCCCTATCCTTGATGAAGTCATCCGTTCCCACCAGCAATTTGTTGCACGGATGACAACGGCCTACCAACGTGGGCTGCAGGACCTGGCCCGGTTGGGTGCCATGCTGGTGGCCCTTCAGCACCCACATGGCGAGCTGCCATAAAGTGGATGCCTCACACCACATTTCTGGCCAAACATGGCCACACAAACTGTCGTCCATGTTGGACATTGACACACGTCATCCCTGTTGTCCTGTTGGCATTGTTAGTTTTTTCTCTTTTGTTAGGCCACGTTGGCCTCTTTTCTTATAGTGTCCTACATTTGGACCATATGGAATGTGTTGTGCCTACCCTGTTGGCCTCTTTTCTTATAGTCTCCCACATTGGGACTGTATGGACTGTGTTGTGCCTACCCCGTTGGCCTCTTTTCTTATAGTCTCCCACATTGGGACCATGGGGAGTGTGTTGTGGGTACTCTTACCTTCAAACACAATTGTGTCTATTGTGGGCAATGTGGCTCACACATGTTTGTTTATAATAAATTTTGACCTCAAACATTTTGTGGGTTCCTTGATGTCACTAGACACATGTTGTGCTAAGAAACCTGTAAACTCCCTAACTGGGTGACCCAGATGAGTAGACCTTTTTGAAGTATAAATACATGTTAGCAGGCCACATTGTGTCCCAGCACTGCCGCCATTGCCCACAATGTGTCGATAATGTACCCTATATTTTTACCATAAACATTCACCCAGTCAACACATTTTTGTTCTTAGTGGGCAAATTGAAGACTCAAATGTGTGGTAAATTGAAATTTATTTCTTAACCAAAAAAAAAAAACACAAAAAACAAATTACACAGGGAAAATTGCCCACAATCAAAAAAACATTTTGGATACATCTCCAATGGCTAATGTGCTGGGGAAATAAATAATAAGTCCAGACGGCCAATTCAGTGCATTGGCTAGTAGTGTCCCCCATCCTCATCATCCTCCTCTGTTTGCTCTGACAATGCCTCAACCCCCCCCCCTCTCATGGCAGCCCAGCCCTGCATGAGAGCGTCTATATCTTCTTGAACGTCTTGTTGGGGGAGTTGGGGTACATGGCCGGGGCAGTCTCCTCACACGGTGTTGTGGTTGGGCGAATGCAAGGGGCAAAAGGGTGTTCCTCTGTGGGGGCGGAATGCCACACCCCCATTGCAGGGTCCCATCTACGCCCGCATCAAGGACACGATCAAAGACCCGCTGAGCATGAGCCTCTGCTCCGGCTCCATCTTGTTGAGCATGTCGCTGACGTGGAGGGCGTAACTAGAGATGTGGGTCCGTTGCTCGTCCAAAAGGAAACGTCTGGCCCAGGTGCCCAGCTCGGTCTCCGGTGGGACTGGTCTTCGCAAGCGCCGAATAGCTGAGCTGGGCACTGGGCCCGGACCCCCATCACTAATTCCGTCCTCCAGCTCGCCCGCTGATGGTGTTGGGTGAGCCTCACCAGCGGCATGCTCGTCCACAATGGAGCCGGGCTGCTCAGGGGCCTGTGGAAACAAAAGAAAAAAAGAAAAATAACATCAATACCACAAAGCAGCATCATTTATGTCAATTGGCCAGAGGCCAACACTATCCCCTACACCACACAACACACCAACACCCAAGCAAACAACAGAGGCCTGAAAGGATCAAGGCTAGCGTGCCGAACAACTGCACGTGTCATGTATACTCACCTGTGGCATCAAACCCACTCGGCCCTACACATGCATTGTTAACATTAACTATGGTTTAAGCAAAATTGATATGTGACCACAGGAGATTGATGCTGGCTTTAATACAGTGAATGAGGCCCGCATGTTCTTAATTTTCTCAGCCACCTTCGCCGCATCCCACCTCTTGCCGTCTCTGGGGTAGAGCCGATTCGCCAGCTCAACAAGAGGCCTGTAGGACGCTGCCCGCGCTGCCTGATCACGATACTCAGGCAGCGATGTGCGCCACAGTCACTCGTGTCCTTGATACATTGTGAGGAGCTGGGTCACAAAATCCACGTACCCGTCCGGCATCTGTGTGATAACCCAAAAGAAAAAAAAAAATATATAAGCAAACAGAGGACATAAAAGCCATGCATGGCCAAAAATAAAGATATTGCGTGGCTATATGCAGGTGTTTAGGGGCATCAAGCATGTTGTTTACATGTATGTTTGCATGTGGGACACCCTTTGTCCATGTGCAATATATCAGCTAGGATACACATGTTTTTACGGATATTGTTCCCTACATATGTTGACAAAGGCACATGGGGCCACGAGGAAAACACCCAAACAACCAAAAAAACAACATAGCAAAACAGGGGGACAGGGAACATGGTGGCAGGGGCAGAATTGGACCCGGCCCTGGTGGCCCAACCATCATCTAGGTCCTTGGCACAATGTGAAAGGTTTGGCCTGTGTAAAGTTAAGAATGGCTGTCTGACACAACAGCAGACACCGAGGCTTACGCACAGCCACATCCTCAACTCCCCCTTACACCCATGCACACCCAACAGTAGGACATGCAGTAACCACCCCCGGCCCTCACTTTCTGACGTTGCAGGCCAATAAGGGAAATGAGAATTACAGTGCCCAACCAGCCCATAATACATGCCCTACAAACAACAATACTCAAATGTACGGAAGACATCACCATATTTTGTGAACAAATTAGACATGGCTATTGCCTATAGGTAGCAAGGCTCTACCATAGCATGAACACAATATATACATGAAGCACATACCAGTACGTCCGGAGACACACAGCCTAAGTGCCATGTGGCAGACACACAGCCTAAGCGGCATGTGGCAGACACACAGCCTAAGCGGCATGTGGCAGACGCATCTGCGTTATGCAAAAACGCATGGCAAGGAAAAAACATGTGAGATAACTTACCATCAGACCAACAGAGAACGGATCACTGGACACCACTAGCTCAATGCACATGGACGTCTGGACAGGGTCTGGTCGGCATTGCCTGATATTTATACTCAACCACACCAATCAGACGACACGAATTAGGCACATTATCAGGCCACACCTGTGTCCAGCCCTAGAGGCAGCTGATTAGAAATAATGTAAATGTCCTGATTGGTGGCGGCTCATTGAAAAGCAGTTCAGCCCGGTGGACGTTACGCTTGCTGGCCAGAGTCATTAAGTAAGTATTTCTGTGCAGACATGGATGTAGCGGCGTGGCTGCCTGAGGCGCATGATTTGCTTGTGTAACGCAATAGGCTACTGTAGCGGCCGCACTTGTGATGTTAGTTTGGTGACTACATTAGCATTGCATGCTGCCGAGTAATTCATGTGTTGCACATACTTTGCCATATTGTCGTTTACATATTTGTGTGTTTGTTTCCATTCGCCGTGCAGGATAATGGCGGCTGGAATGTAGAATGTAATGTGGTACAGATGTGCACAGCAATGAAAATATCATACTGCTTGGGGTGAACAGACACTGGGACCAACATGGCTAGGATCAGACATGGCTTTGAGGCGTGACGCTGCAGAGATTGAGCAGATGTGGATCTCACCCTTGCAAACACATGTGTAACGAATTCACTATTGGATGAGTCATGTGTAATCTGGTTCGTGACATCTGTGATTACTCACCCTACAAGGCTGTGGTACGTTGATACTTACTGACTGTTGAAGTGTAAATATAAATGGTATGCTCCATTGTTTGTGTGACATGTATAGGCGATCTTTGTGGTGACACATGTCCCTTTTTAACACAGATATGTCCAGATGTGTAACTTTCTGCCAGTCAACAAAGTGTAGGAGGATGGTGTGGCCAGATCAGTGAGCATGTTCCGTTTGTGTACCGCCCACTAGTGGTTGCTGGCCTTGCAAGGTTCCCAAGGATATGTTTTGTGCACACACGAGTGCTTACATCTGGTTTGCTATAGTGTGTAATCCAAATATTGTGTGGCTTGGTTAACATGCAAACATGTCCCCATATTGATGTATGTACTGATGTGTTATTTTCTCACATACAGGTGCTGACACCGAGGATGCAGAATATACATGATCGACATGTTATCATGGCTCTTGCGTTGGTGGAAGAGCAAATGTGGCTGGAGGATCGGTATGAAAGGTTGATGCGTCGCAGAAAACGGCGGCTGTGGAGCCGGGATTGGCTTTGCCGCCGGGAGACCCAGGGCCACATGCAGCTGGTGCGTGAGCTGGAGGATAACAATCCAAATGATTACCGAAACTACCTCCGTATGTCCGAGGACTCTTTCAACTTCCTTTTGGAGCGCGTGAGACCATTGATAGCCCGTCAGGACATTATAATGCGTCGATCGGTATCACCTGAGGAGCGGTTGGCTATTACTTTGCGTTTCCTGGCTACAGGGCAGTCAATGACATCCCTCACATATGCGTCACGTGTCTCCCTGTCCCTGCTGAGCCGCCTGATCCCTGAGACGTGTAAGGCCATCTGGAGTGCTCTGCAGCCATCCTTCATAAAGTTGCCACAAATAGCCGCAGAATGGATGGAAGTAGCCCGAGGCTTTGAAAGCCGATGGAACTTCCCAAACTGCGGCGGGGCATTGGATGGTAAGCACGTGAGGATTACTAAACCCCCCAACACGGGCTCTTTGTTTTTCAGTTACAAAGGGTATTTTAGTATAGTCCTCCTGGCCCTGGTGGATGCGAACTATGAATTCCTCTACATGGACGTTGGAATGAACGGGTGGAACTCCGATGGGGGAGTGTTCGCACACTGCTCCTTGGCACAACTACTAAGGACCGGTAGGCTGAACCTACCCTCAAATGAAGAGACGAGCCATCATCTCAACTTTGCGTTTGTGGCGGATGAAGCGTTCCCACTTCAGGCACACCTACTGCGGCCATATCCCCAGAGGACCCTTACTTCTGAACGACGCATTTTCAATTACCGGCTATCTCGTGCCCGCCGTGTGATTGCAAATGCGTTTGGGAACATGGCGAATACATTCCCGGTTTTTCATACTCCTCTGCATATTGGAGTCTATTGACGCGGTAGTGCTGGCCTGCTGTGTGCTGCATAACTTCCTGCGTCGTAGGGATAGAGCATCATACACGCTAGGAGGTTCTGTAGATAATGCAGACGCCACAACAGGGGAGGTCCGTCCAGGGTCTTGGAGTGATGTCGATCATGGTGTGGCGCCACTCCAGCCGCTGAGCCATGGTCGCACTCAGCAGGAGGCCAGGGACAGTAGAGATGCATACTGCTCCTACTTTAATGGCTCTGGTGCAGTGGGTTGGCAGGAACAGCACGTCTAGTGTGGGTGGTTCTGGTTCCTCCTAAAATGGTGGCCATGGTGCTAATAGCAGGGTTGCTGCACCATGGTGTTTTTTGTTTTGGTTCATTAAATTGTGTGCACAGGTTTTAGTTAGTTAGTTAGTTAGTTAGTTAGTTAGTTTAGGTTTTATTTGTGTCATGTGGTTGCTGCACACTGTATTATTGTTTGAGTTTTTGTGAACCAAAAATTCTATTATTTGTTTACAATGTAACATGATGTTTGAATGTCCATTGTCTTTCCTTTCTGTATCTGTAATTTACTTTTTCAAGTTCATGTTTTAAAAGTAAAAATACAATTTTTTTTTCTTGGATCCAAATTAGGGATGGGCGAATCTACTCGCTAGGACTCGTTACTCGGCGAGTAGTAAGGGACTCGCAGGACTCGGTACTCTGCGAGTCTCCCAGTGATTACTCGCACGAGTCCAATGCAAATCAATATCAATCCTAGTTTTGTCAGAAACGCTGATAAAACTAGGATTGCCATTGTTTGCATTAGACTCGGTTACTGTGCCAGTGATAGCAGGGAAACTCGCAAATAACTGCTGTTACATTGCGAGCCGAGTCCAGCTGTCTTCTCTGTGCAGGCTGCCAGCTCCAGGGTCCTAGAGCCTGCCTGCTGCCTGATGTAGCAGTGCTGAGATTGTTCTCAGTCTGCTCATTCCCTGTGCATAGACATCTATATTTATGCACAGGGGATGTAGCAGAGAGGACATCGCGTATTGGACTACGTCGGACGGAAGAGGATTTTTTTAATTAAAGATTGAGTCCCTAATGGCTTTTTTTTTTTATTTCAAATAAAAAATTTTCTCTGTGTTGTGTTTTTTTAACCCTTTATTGGAGATTCTTAGTGGCTGGGTCAAACGTGGCCTGACATTAAGAATCTCGGGCTTAATACCAGCTTGTATAACAAAGCTGGTATTAACCACTTTATTACCCAGCGTGCCACCACCACCAGGGCCGCTGGAAGAGCGGGGTTCAGCGCCAGAGGATGGCGCTTCAATGAACGCGCCATCTTCTGGGGCGGCTGCGGGCTGTAATTTGCAGCGGGGGGTGCCCAGAAAGCTTGGGCATTCCTGCGCTGCGGATTTTAGCCCCCAGCTGCTTAGCTGTACCTGGCTAGACATAGAAATTGCGCGGAGCCCCACGCATTTTTTTTTTTATTATTTAATGAATTTCAGAGTCAGAGGCTCAGAGTCAGAGTCTCGGAGTCGGAGTCTCCTCAGAGTCGGAGTCTCAGAGTCGGAGTCGCCTCAGAGTCGGAGTCGCCTCGGAGTCGGAGTCAAAGTCGGAGTCGGAGTCGTCTCGGAGTCGGAGTCGTCTCGGAGTCAGAGTCGTCTCGGAGTCAGAGTCGTCTCGGAGTCGGAGTCGTCTCGGAGTCGGAGTCGTCTCGGAGTCGGAGTCGGAGTCGTCTCGGAGTCGGAGTCGTCTCGGAGTCGGAGTCGTCTCGGAGTCGAGGCGGAGTCGGAGTCGTCTCGGAGTCGGAGTCGTCTCGGAATCGGAGTCGTCTCGGAGTCGGAGTCGTCTCGGAGTCGTCTCGGAGTCGGAGTCGTCTCGGAGTCGGAGTCGTCTCGGAGTCGGAGTCGCCTCGGAATCGGAGTCGGAGTCGTCTCGGAGTCGGAGTCGTCTCAGAGTCGGAGTCGTCTCGGAGTCGGAGTCATCTCGGAGTCGTCTCGGAGTCGGAGTCGTCTCGGAGTCGGAGTCGTCTCGGAGTCGGAGTCGTCTCGGAGTCGAAGTCAGAGTCGGAGTCGTCTCGGAGTCGGAGTCGTCTCGGAGTCGGAGTCGTCTCGGAGTCGGCGTCGTCTCGGAGTCGGAGTCGGAGTCGTCTCGGAGTCGGAGTCATCTCGGAGTCGGAGTCGTCTCGGAGTCGGAGTCGTCTCGGAGTCGGAGTCGTCTCGGAGTCGGAGTCGTGTCGCAGTCGTCTCGGAGTCGGAGTCGTCTCGGAGTCGGAGTCGTCTCGGAGTCGGAGTCGGAGTCGTCTCGGAGTCGGAGTCGTCTCGGAGTCGTCTTGGAGTCGGAGTCGTCTTGGAGTCGGAGTCGTCTCGGAGTCGGAGTTGTCTCTGAGTCGGGTCGGAGTCGTCTCGGAGTTGGAGTCGTCTCGGAGTCGGAGTCAAAAAAATGCGTGGGGCTCCGCGCAATTTCTATGTCTAGCCAGGTACAGCTAAGCAGCTGGGGGCTGGAATCCGCAGCGCAGGGATGCCCAAGCTTTCTGGGCACCCCCCGCTGCAAATTGCAGCCCGCAGCCGCCCCAGAAGATGGCGCGTTCATTGAAGCGCCATCCTCTGGCGCTGAACCCCGCTCTTCCAGCGGCCCTGGTGGCGGTGGCACGCTGGGTAATAGAGGTTAGGGCCAGCTTTGTATTATCAGCTGGCCCTAAGCCCGAAATTTCTGGCGGTCACGCCAATATTAGACTTGACCGCCATGAATTTCTATTAAATTGTTTTAAAAAAAACACAACACAGAGAAATTTTTTTATTAGAAATAAAAAAAAAAGCCATTAGGGACTCCATCTTTAATTAAAAAAATCCTCTTCCGTCCAACGCAGTCCAAAACGCGATGTCCTCTCTGCTACATCCCCTGTGTATAGATATAGATGTCTATGCACAGAGAATGAGCAGACTGAGAACAATCTCAGCTCTGCTACATCAGGCAGCAGGCGGGCTCTAGGACCCTGGAGCTGCACACAGAGTAGACAGGACTCTTATCTGTGCGAGTTTCCCAGCCAGCGATTACTTACAAAGTAAAGGAGTCCAATGCAAATAAATGACAAAACTAGGATTGCTTCAGGCTGAAGCTTCCGAGACACATCTGCGATTTGTAAATCTCACACTACTCGCTATTACTCGCTTCCCCATTCATTAACATTGGACTCGCTAGACTCGCAACGAGTAGCGAGTCCTGGGCTCGGACTCGCTAGTGTCAAGCGATTCCGAGTAATTTATTTGTTTACAATGTAACATGATGTTTGAATGTCCATTGTCTTTCCTTTCTGTATCTGTAATTTACTTTTTCAAGTTCATGTTTTAAAAGTAAAAATACAATTTTTTTTTCTTGGATCCAAATTAGGGATGGGCGAATCTTCTCGCTAGGACTCGTTACTCGGCGAGTAGTAAGGGACTCGCAGGACTCGGTACTCTGCGAGTCTCCCAGTGATTACTCGCACAAGTCCAATGCAAATCAATATCAATCCTAGTTTTGTCAGAAACGCTGATAAAACTAGGATTGCCATTGTTTGCATTAGACTCGGCTACTGTGCCAGTGATAGCAGGGAAACTCGCAAATAACTGCTGTTACATTGCGAGCCGAGTCCAGCTGTCTTCTCTGTGCAGGCTGCCAGCTCCAGGGTCCTAGAGCCTGCCTGCTGCCTGATGTAGCAGTGCTGAGATTGTTCTCAGTCTGCTCATTCCCTGTGCATAGACATCTATATTTATGCACAGGGGATGTAGCAGAGAGGACATCGCGTTTTGGACTACGTCGGACGGAAGAGGATTTTTTTAATTAAAGATTGAGTCCCTAATGGCTTTTTTTTTAATTTCAAATAAAAAATTTTCTCTGTGTTGTGTTTTTTTAACCCTTTATTGGAGATTCTTAGTGGCTGGGTCAAACGTGGCCTGACATTAAGAATCTCGGGCTTAATACCAGCTTGTATAACAAAGCTGGTATTAACCACTTTATTACCCAGCGTGCCACCACCACCAGGGCCGCTGGAAGAGCGGGGTTCAGCGCCAGAGGATGGCGCTTCAATGAACGCGCCATCTTCTGGGGCGGCTGCGGGCTGTAATTTGCAGCAGGGGGTGCCCAGAAAGCTTGGGCATCCCTGCGCTGCGGATTTTAGCCCCCAGCTGCTTAGCTGTACCTGGCTAGACATAGAAATTGCGCGGAGCCCCACGCATTTTTTTATTTATTATTTAATGAATTTCAGAGTCAGAGGCTCAGAGTCAGAGTCTCGGAGTCGGAGTCTCCTCAGAGTCGGAGTCTCCTCAGAGTCGGAGTCTCAGAGTCGGAGTCTCAGAGTCGGAGTCTCAGAGTCGGAGTCTCAGAGTCGGAGTCGCCTCAGAGTCGGAGTCGCCTCGGAGTCGGAGTCGAAGTCGGAGTCGTCTCGGAGTCGTCTCGGAGTCAGAGTCGTCTCGGAGTTGGAGTCGTCTCGGAGTCGGAGTCGGAGTCGTCTCGGAGTCGGAGTCGTCTCGGAGTCGGAGTCGTCTCGGAGTCGGAGTCGGAGTCGTCTCGGAGTCGGAGTCGTCTCGGAGTCGGAGTCGTCTCGGAGTCGGAGTCGTCTCGGAGTCGAGTCGGAGTCGGAGTCGTCTCGGAGTCGGAGTCGTCTCGGAATCGGAGTCGTCTCGGAGTCGGAGTCGTCTCGGAGTCGTCTCGGAGTCGGAGTCGTCTCGGAGTCGGAGTCGTCTCGGAGTCGGAGTCGTCTCGGAGTCGGAGTCGCCTCGGAGTCGGAGTCGGAGTCGTCTCGGAGTCGGAGTCGTCTCAGAGTCGGAGTCGTCTCGGAGTCGGAGTCATCTCGGAGTCGTCTCGGAGTCGGAGTCGTCTCGGAGTCGGAGTCGTCTCGAAGTCGAAGTCAGAGTCGGAGTCGTCTCGGAGTCGGAGTCATCTCGGAGTCGTCTCGGAGTCGGAGTCGTCTCGGAGTCGTCTCGAAGTCGAAGTCAGAGTCGGAGTCGTCTCGGAGTCGGAGTCGTCTCGGAGTCGGAGTCGTCTCGGAGTCGGAGTCGTCTCGGAGTCGGAGTCGGAGTCGTCTTGGAGTCGGAGTCGTCTCGGAGTCGGAGTCATCTCGGAGTCGGAGTCGTCTCGGAGTCGGAGTCGTCTCGGAGTCGGAGTCGTCTCGGAGTCGGAGTCGTGTCGGAGTCGTCTCGGAGTCGGAGTCGTCTCGGAGTCGGAGTCGTCTCGGAGTCGGAGTCGTCTCGGAGTCGGAGTCGGAGTCGTCTCGGAGTCGGAGTCGTCTCGGAGTCGGAGTCGGAGTCGTCTTGGAGTCGGAGTCGTCTCGGAGTCGGAGTCGTCTCGGAGTCGGAGTCGTCTCGGAGTCGGAGTTGTCTCGGAGTCGGGTCGGAGTCGTCTCGGAGTCGGAGTCAAAAAAATGCGTGGGGCTCCGCGCAATTTCTATGTCTAGCCAGGTACAGCTAAGCAGCTGGGGGCTGGAATCCGCAGCGCAGGGATGCCCAAGCTTTCTGGGCACCCCCCGCTGCAAATTGCAGCCCGCAGCCGCCCCAGAAGATGGCGCGTTCATTGAAGCGCCATCCTCTGGCACTGAACCCCGCTCTTCCAGCGGCCCTGGTGGCGGTGGCACGCTGGGTAATAGAGGTTAGGGCCAGCTTTGTATTATCAGCTGGCCCTAAGCCCGAAATTTCTGGCGGTCACGCCAATATTAGACATGACCGGCTTGAATTTCTATTAAATTGTTTTAAAAAAAACACAACACAGAGAAATTTTTTTATTAGAAATAAAAAAAAAAGCCATTAGGGACTCCATCTTTAATTAAAAAAATCCTCTTCCGTCCAACGCAGTCCAAAACGCGATGTCCTCTCTGCTACATCCCCTGTGTATAGATATAGATGTCTATGCACAGAGAATGAGCAGACTGAGAACAATCTCAGCTCTGCTACATCAGGCAGCAGGCGGGCTCTAGGACCCTGGAGCTGCACACAGAGTAGACAGGACTCTTATCTGTGCGAGTTTCCCAGCCAGCGATTACTTACAAAGTAAAGGAGTCCAATGCAAATAAATGACAAAACTAGGATTGCTTCAGGCTGAAGCTTCCGAGACACATCTGCGATTTGTAAATCTCACACTACTCGCTATTACTCGCTTCCCCATTCATTAACATTGGACTCGCTAGACTCGCAACGAGTAGCGAGTCCTGGGCTCGGACTCGCTAGTGTCAAGCGATTCCGAGTAATTTAGGATTCGCCCATCACTAATCCAAATTACTGTGTGTGAGCCTGATTACTTGGGGAGGGAGGACAGTGTGATCAAGGTTTGGGTTGTGGCCAGTGCTGTCACACACATTGCCACCTATGGCTGGGTTGGACACACAATATGTGTGGGTGCCCATGAGGTATGTGAAGGTATTTGGTCATCAGTCTATGTGCCAAATGTGTGTACAAAACCCTTGTGGTTTGGTGTAGGCAGAGGGTCACCTGGACACAACACATTGATGCAGCACATAATATTGTCTGTCATGTGGGTTTACATAAGTAGTGCAGCACATGTGCAGACACACACATCATGTACATGTGGCATGTGAGCTGGTCAAGGCCATTGACATCTATTCCCACATATGCGATCGGCATTGGGCCTCGATTCACACATTGGTATCCAGACGCACACATAGGCTAACACTTAGTTTAGAAAACGCACAGACTGTGTGGTGTAAGCCGCTACTGTGTATCGCCTAAGCGGCACCTAGCACAATCGCCACACTCCACTATGTCACAAGTGCTTATTCCGTGTGACAATGCAAACACTTCCACTACGCACACAAAGCCCAACACTGATTTTTTTATACGCACATAGTGTGTGACTGTAAACCGCTCCTGTGTGACGCATTACCATCCCCTAGCTGAATATCGCCACACTCCGCCATGTCACAAGCGCTTATCCGGTGCGACAAACCAAACACTACTACGTCACGTCTCCGCCATCCGCCCTTCGCGCCGTGCCTAATCACAACACAATTGTGTTGGCCAATGGTTGTCATTTGGGCACGGCGTGATGGACTGTGGCACGCCTATGTGTTGTCCCTGCTGCCTTTGGTCCGCCCATATTACCTTGTTGTAGCGGCGTGTAAATGAGGTAAGGTGCTCTGCAGAAGGTAACTTGAGCACCCGGCGGTGCATCCAGAGATAGATTTAACCTTCTGTAGAGCACCTTGTAGCGGCGTGTAAAGGCGGTATTGGGTACCGTTTGCAACCGTTGGAACGTGCTCGTGCACGTGAGACACTCGGTTGTTTCCAACTTTCTGTAGCGGTGTGTAAAGGTACTATAAGAGATATAATTGAATATAGAACTATATTAAAGCTAGAGAGAAATGCAAAAAATTAGACACTTAGCTTAGAAATATGGCCATATCAATAACCGCCCAGTAGCCACATTGAGGCGAATCTCTTATACTGGGTCCCTACATTTCAGTCACAACCTCTAGCTGGGTTAAAAACCTCCTATTTTATGGTTGAGTAGGCACCCGCTAATAGATAGCAATAGCATCGCAAGCCAGTGGGAGGGAAGTGTGCACAACAAAGGGTGTGATCCCTTAATCTGAATAAGTAAAAATCTGCGGCACTCAATCCTAAAGTGTGCACAGGTGCAATGCAAAACACAATATATGGTAACAAAAAAACACCGGTACTCTGGAATGCTAAGACATGTAATTGAATATAGAACTATATTATGGCTTAAGCAGCATATTATAGAGACAGACACTGTGATTCCAGCAATGTGTCACTTACTGGGCTTCTTGCTGTAGTTTTGATTAAAATCAGTGTTTTAACAGGTGAAGATTATCACTGCATGACTAATAAACCTGTTTCCGTGTAGTCCTGCATATTCATGGGCTTTGTATAGACCCCCCTCCACCACTGATTAACAGCCTTCTGCCAGGTTACACTGTACACAGAAATCTGCCATCCCTTATCCACCATTGATTTGCAGACTTCTGCCCATGTACTCTGTACACAGAAATCTGACAAACAGTGGTGTGATGCAGAAGTCAACATTCAGATGTCAGCTAGATCTACAGCAACAGGGATTTTATCAAAATAACAGCAAGCAATCTATTAAGTGACACATCACTGGAATCAAGGTCTCTGCCCTTACATTATGGAGCAAAACAAAAGAACATGAAAATGGTAGCTCAGCATATTGTAGTATGTGGTTTCATTCCACAATATAGAAGCTGGGTCCCTGATCCAAATATCATCTGGGTTAGGCTGAGGTCACACATAGAAATCCGTTTTTGGAAGTGATTTTCATCACCAATCCGTTTTTTTCTGGGTGCTTTTTGAGCCTCCTGCACTCCTGAACGTTTTTGGACTTTTCATTAAAAAAAACGCATGCGCGAACGCATGCGTAAACGCAAGTGCGCATTTGCATGCGTTCGCGCATGCGTTTCCCATAGGGCCCCATGTTAAAAACGCATGCGTTTTTTAAATGATGCCAAAAACGTTGCTAGCAACGTTTTTGACTCAAAAACGGACAGGGCAATGTTTGGAGCTCCAGAGAAAAACGGACAGGGTGTTTATTACATCCAATCCGTTTTCTGTCAGTTTTTGGACTTAGAAAAAAAAAATGAGAAAACTGAAGCCAAAAACGGACTGAGGGCTTATGTGGAACCCCAGCCTTACAATGGAAATGTGGAGATGATCAGCACATTCATATGGAGTGACGACATTAAAATAAAAAATCTTTGGCTAGGGTCACATTGCAAACATGAATTGCAGTCACCGCATCCGGATCCGGATGCGATCAACACAATGCCGGGCACACAGATATTTGCAGTGACAATCTGTCAGTAACAATGCATGCGGTAAACGTATTGGGCAAAAAGTGCCATGCGTGTATCGGATGGTGGCTGCGGCAACCACCATTCTTCATCCCCGCCGCGATAAAGAATCGGATTGTCCCGGTTCATGCCGGATCCAGGACAATCCGGCGGCTGTCAATATGGAGTCTATGAGAATCCTATCCCGGTGTTCCGTTCGCGGAATCGTCATCCGGTGTCCGGATTTGTAACAAATCGGATGGTATGTGGCCGATTTGTGTTGTCAATTTTCCTGAAAAAGTCAAGGTCCTGGGCCCGCTCATTACACGTTGCATGTGAGGGTGTGAGGAGTGGGATAGTCATGTGAAGACCAGGGGACGTGTGCACACTGTGTTGTTAACTGACTCGAAATTAGCTTAATGGGTTTAATTCTCAAAACCACACCCTGTGCCCAATTAAAGGCCCATTCCACACCAGTCATGTGTGCCTCGGCTATTGTTTTGGAGCTGCTACAATGGCTGAAGTGTCTGTGTTCTTGAGGATGCGGTATCTTTTGCTCCGCCACCAGGAGGAAAGAAGGCAACGTAGACTGTGTCGGGTATGGGTGCATCCTGTCAACCAGCTCCGTCCACACCATGGTGCCTTCCACACCTTGTTCCAGCAATTGACCCATCATCCACCAAAATTTCAACGGTTCCTGCGCATGTCCATGGGGAGGTTTCAGGCGTTGCTGGCCCTGGTTGAGGATGACATTGCCCATCAGGACACGTCCTGCAGACTAGCAATCAGCCCTGCTGAACGTTTGGTGGTCACCTTAAGGTATGTGTGTCATCTGTCCACCATGTTGACTCAGTAATATTGAACACATATACCCCACTCATGTAGCGGCATAACACCTGCTGCATGCTGGTACATGTGGCAATGTGTCCAATAATGTTTTACGGCCAATGGGCACAGTAGCGTTGTTTGTTTGAGCTATGTCCTTTCTTGTTTGGCCCCTATGTTCCATCATGTGTCTTGGAGACTATTATTATGATGTGTGGCTGGCCTTTATTGTACTAACAATGGTGATGCCCGGTGTACCCTTGTGTTGATCATTCTCCTGGTATTCATACATTGTGTGATGCCATTGGGTCGTTGCATTGTGTTGGGCAATTAGCATTGTGTTGGTATCATGTGTGTACCTCAGTATTGTCTCCACATATATCCAGATGTGTGTTGGTTACAAATCACATAAGTGAACACCAAATAATCTAACAAATGAAACGACCCATAGATGGCCAGGAGTGTGTGAAAATGTATACACAGCATGGCTGCATCATGTGTCATCAATTTCCAAACCAGTGGCCTCTATATTGGGATCAGCGCTTTTGGCCTGCCAATGTATAGGCCAATAAAAAGAAACAACATCACCTCCATGCCTCACACACCATATACGCCTGTGAGCCCACATCAATCCATGTATCTTCAGTGATTGACTAACAATGTCCCCCACCCCAGTGGTTTTGCATGTGATTGAAAACATCTGTGTACAATGTAGCTCAATGGTGTCATGTAAATTTACCGAGCTGCTGTCGAATGTTATGGCATATCATCCATTTCAGGACGCCCACTATGAGTGTCCACCAGGGTATTGTTTGTGTGGCCTATGTTGTGCTGCTGACTTGCTTCATGGAGAAATATTTAGGGAGCACAATAACCCGCTTGTTCGCATTTTGCAAACGAACCACAAATGTCTGTTATTTCATGGGCACATCCACTTGGCACAGCACATCCTAGACACCACATCTTGTCTGGACCTGAGTGTAGCCATTTGCATCATGTGTGTATGGTCTTGCTAATACCATCACCACCCACTGTTTTGCAAGATCCTTCAGCACAAGGGTCCTTTGCATAGTGTGGGTTCATCCAAACACAAGCAGGAATGTAGGATACAAAATGTAGGCTAGCCAATCACTTGCACCAGTTTCCTCTCTGGGCCAGCATGCGGCTGGTCCCAGATGCGTGGTTTGTGTTAAATGTTTAGTTGGTGTGAATACAGCAAAGATCTGTAAAGGGAATCTTAAAAAGCTACCCATACGCTAACATGATGTGTGCACCCTTGCTAAAAAACCAAGTCGGGAACTGGCTGTGGATCTGCTGGCTGGCTCATTGACCATGCATGATGCATGTTTCACACCAGGTCAGTGACCCTCAATCCGGGTGATGCCTTGCCCATCATGTATTCTCAGCACCAATGCTGTGGCAGTATATTGTTGCCCTCCTTGCTTCCACATGTAGGCTAAATGTGAAAATGTGGTATGTTCCGTCAAATATATGGATAGCTGTTTTTCACAAACATGTATAGAGTGGTGGCCACACACCCCCACACATGAAGGTCACAATGAAATGTAATTAACCTGTTGGGAATGGAACAGTAAACACTTTCCTTTTCCCATCATTGCTTAAATAAGTAGATAATACACGCCTTGTTCAGCCTCAGCCATGTGGACACAGCACTTTGGGGCCATGTTTGGGCCCTCAACTATTTCCAAAGAAAAATCTGGCTCATGCAAATGGCCTGCACAGCATCTGGATCTGGAGGCCTGGAAAACAATGGCAATCCAAAATGGCCCCCCACCCTATATGTCTGTTACTGTCTATATTCTAACATGTAGTTCTGTTACCCATGGGTCAGTCTAACAACATCATAGCTACACATATATGTGTTGGAAGGATCGTACTTGCTGCTGCGTCGAAGATGTGTGTGGGCCATATGTGGCCTGGGGAAGTAAGTGTTGTCAAGAATGTGTTTGGGGTTACTTGGGCCATGGCCTCTTGTGCTGGCTCCTGGGTATCACCATGTCAGCCCATGTATGCAAACACATGTCTGTAACTTTACATAACAATATTGCTTGACTATGTTACCATGTCACTATGTTTCTCAGCCCTAATCGTGTTGCCTTTTCCCTCACTCAGGTATTTGGCTACAGGAGAGACATATGCGTCTTTACATTTTTTGTTCCGCCTTGGACGATCCACCATTTCGACGATAGTACCAGAAACCTGTGAAGTAATCTGGAACAAGCTCCATCTCCAATGCTTACCAACACCCACACGGGAGCTCTGGCTACAAAATGCGGCCACATTTGAATATCTTGCACATTTCCCACACTGTGTTGGTGCCCTTGATGGGAAGCATGTGGCCATCAAGAAGTCACCAAACAGTGGCTCACTGTACTTCAACTATAAGAAGTTTTATTCGGTGGTTCTCATGGCCATCGCAGATGCCCAAGGCCGCTTTGTGGCGGTAGACATTGGTGCCTATGGCCGAACCCATGATTCCCGGGTGTTCCAGGATAGCAACATGGGCCAAGCCCTCTACACTCAACAGTTACAAATGCCGCCACCATCACCTTTGCCCGGTACTGCTGGCCCAAGGGTTCCCTATTTTCTGGTTGCAGATGAAGCATTTCAAATACACCAGAACTTACTCAAACCATACTCGAGTCGCCACCAAAATCCTCGTTGCCAACATTTCAATGCCTGTTTAAGTGCAGCCCGCCAACATGTGGAGTGTGCCTTTGGCATCCTCACCGCCAAATGGCGTGTCCTCCAGACGACGATCCTGCTGCATCCAAAATATGTGGACAGTGTCATCAAAGCCACTATATGTCTCCACAATTTGGTCATGCAGAATGAACCAATTCTGATCAATCCTCAAGAGTGGCAGTCACCTCTGATTGGGATGGAGCCAGCTGGGGTCAGAGGGACTTCTATGGCCATGGAGGTGCGGGATAACTATGCAGCCTACTTGGAACATGTGAGGGGCAGAGGGGACAGGCTACAACCTGCCATCTAGGCTGTTGTGACTCATTGTGTCTTTTTTTGGAAATGTGTTGACTTATGTTTTTCTGAAATGTGTTGTGGCAAAATATTTGCCTTGGATGTTTGTTTCAGTTTCCACATTAAAATTGCTGCTTGTGTCCAACACTGTTTTTTAACAACCTTTAAGTATTAATTTTCCAGAATATCAAAAGGCCCAGTCAGCTCTTCATAGTGCCTAATTAGCTGCATATGTGTGTTTGGATATGTCAAGATAAACTCATTATTGTGTGGCTTAATTGGAGTCACCCGCTGGGCCTGAGACCCAGGACTGGTTATTGCTCAGATGTGTTAGGCAACTCTACTTGTGATGCACACGTAACACATCTACACATAAGCTTCTGTTTGTGTGTCAAGTATAAGCTGACATGTCACCTATACTGTACATACGCTATGTTCGCCAAGAATTGACCCGGAAATGCTGATGATGCACATAATGGAACAAGTGCTTGTCCACCTTGGCGTCACACTTGTCACTACATAATGTCAGGGGTGGCATACTATACTGTGTGTGTTGGACATAGAGGGTGTTATGGTGGTATCAACACACACCCATGGCACGGGAGCCCAAAACAAGTAAAGAGCCAAAAAATACACGATGGTTTCCATCAAAACGTGTTGTAATAACCAAACAAAGACACACACACTCTGTGCCCCCAAAAATTAAAACACCAAAGCACAAACACAAGACTTAAACTCAAACACACACATGGCTTATTGCGCATGTTTGTTCACGCTTCACATAAGCAGACAGTTATCACACACACATATGGCCCCAACACTATTTGCGATCATCTCCACGCCACATTAGGCTAACTGTTAGGCCATGGCATCATGCCCCAAAACAACACTCATCAGGGTCACATCACCTTCACCATCCCCCTCCGAATGTTCTAATAAGCCCTCCACTAAAGCTTGAAATTGTCGCTTAAACAACAGCATCTTTCGAGGGGGAAATGATGAGATATGGCCTACATAAGATAACAGAAACATCTGGGCCTCATTTCTGGGTGGATTTTGGACCATTGCCTTGAGGTCATCCAGTTGACGCTGCAGCTCCCGCTTCTCCATCCGACAGTTATCCTCCATCTTCTGCATCCCATCAATCAGCAGAAGATCAGTCTCTGTTTTTGCAACTGACCTTTTCCTTGCCCTGCTGATAGTTGGCTCCGCAGCAGCAGTAGGTAGCGAGACTGAGCTACCGCTCCCTATGGGGACCACAGATGTCAATTGTTTTGGGCCCGGGACCTGCCGTTCAACTGATGGCACTTGTGCAGAGGGCACATCCTGAACTGGACTCATAGTGGGATCACCCAACGAGGCTGGCATACTTGAGTGTGTCCTGTGCAAGTAAAGAAAAGTGTCATTTCAACCACAAACACACAATCCACAGTCTTAAAGGACTACATCCTGACACTCACACATGACCCTCCACAGAATTCTGAAGGAACGACAGTTGCTCATAGTGACGATACACCACAGGTGGTGCTGCACCGGACCCACTTCGTTGAAATTTCTGCAAATTACGCCGGTTCTTCACATAACGGTCACGGAGAGATCGCCACCTCGTTTGGACATGTTTCACTAAAGAGCAAAAAACACACCATTACGCCACCTACAAAAAATGCTGCATGGGCTATCTTCATCCCAGATACACAACAGAGCACATCAAGCTCACAAACCCAGTTCAAATCACAAACCTTACCGGCGTCGTGCTGTTGTGTGGCCGTCATATGCTGAAATTGGGAAACTATTTCACCAGTGATCTCCCTCCATAGTTGTCTGTTGCGGGAGATGTCATGATGACCTTCATCTCTCTGATCCCAGATGGATGGGCGGGCCTGGATTAAATTTATTATCTCCTCACTCCTTAATTTGGGCTTGCAATCCACAACAATGACCCTTGTCTGTGAAGTTGTCCCATCTTTTTCCTACATATATGGCACATGAGGTGAGCCAATGTACATGCGAAATAAAACACTTAACCACTAAACCACCAAACAAACCAGACCTGCATCAGGCACAAAACCGAAGCATCATGTGTGCTACATCAAACAAGGTCTGCTAAATACTTGTTGTTGGGACACCACCACCAAAGGACACACATGTTTGATGTGTCATGTACCTTAACAACTTACCGCTGTTTTACGCCCTGTCCATGAGTTGTCAGGCTAACTCCAGTTGTCTGTTTCGCCAATCGCTGGTCAGCCACCTGTGATAAGCCACACAACATTAGGAAAAATCACAATCCACAAACAAGGGCCTGTATGCTCCCAAAACAACAACACATGTCAGTTAGGCAACGTGGACACAAATCCAAACCAAACTACATCAATTACCACAGTCTTGCGGCCAGCACCAACTTTTGCCCCTGCGGATCTGAGTATTGGACCCTTTCCTTTGGTTTGCTTTTTCTTCGTCTTTGGTTGGGGCTGCATGGAGACAGAAATTTGCCACAAATGTGAAATTTCAAAAACCACACAATTGCACACACACATTGGCTGACCAAACAGCCTACACCTACGTACTGACCCCATACAACCAAACCTGGTCTGGTCACTATGTTTGTCATTTAGCAAGCATTACCCAACTTGGAGGTCAGGGTTCCTCGAGCACCTTGCATTACATGTGCACCCAGAAACCAGACTTCTGTCATGACAAGATGTTTTCCCACATATTTGGGTTGGCTTCTAAATTACAATACATCCACTACAGGCGCCCCTTCAGCCTGGGGACATGGAGTGGCCAAGGCTGGGCTGGCGCAAAAATGTCCCCCAGCAGGTTCCCGGACCCTCACACCAGTGTGTAAGCACACACAGTATCCCAAAAAATAAAAAAATGTGACCATCCCTAACTGCTTACATGTGGACTCGGGAACATTACCACAGATGTGTGCAAAACCAGATCATCTGTGATTTAAATACACAAACACAATTGTGTGTTAAAATATACTGATATGGCTTTGTAGCTTAGGTGAAATTTGCCAGCTGGCACAAACATAGTGACCATACATGCCACAAACCATTTCTTCCCAAAACATCTGGTCATGTGCACAGGTTATGTGAGAGATGTGGTGACATGGCCAAACTCATCCAAGTTGGAACACTTTAGCTGTCCCTTGCATCTATCAGGAGGTCACACATGCGTGGACAGACTGGTGCACAGTCCTCTGCAACACACAACATGGGGGCAGTTTGTTACAACCAGCCCACCAGCCATGTCATCAAGGAGGAGGCAGGTGTTGATTGAAGACACCTGGAACACATGACGCCTCACCAACTCACATGCCACTAACCCCACCCATGTGATGGTTTGCAGGGGAATGTGCTCAGGTGTCGATCCACATGTGTAAACTCCTGGTGGAATCAGCAGCCAGCTGGTAGCTGCAAGGGTTAGGCTAAAGATGGGCACACATGTGAGTTCCGGCGAAAAGGAGATGGCTGCTGATGTCTGCCTTGGTGCACCAGCCATCCCCCATCCCTTGTGTATTGCTTAACACACTTCAACCAGCAAATAACCCAAAACCATACAACAATAATGCACATTTTGTGAGTGTGTAAATGTCACTTACTGCTGTATGCTCACTATCCGATGGCGTGGACACTTGAGATGGCTCCTGTAACATGACACAAATACATAGTTACTCATATCAGTACCTGACAATCATGAGCTTCCATCACCATGTTCCCGGGCACACACACCAACATAGCACCTACACTAACAACACACATCTAATTCGACCATCCCTGTCAAATTTACATCTGCACTCTGGTATAGTGCCGACATTCTCATATTGTTGCTAGAGCGCTGGCTGCCTCAGTGACCTTTATTGTCCTGCCAATACATGGACATGTCGTGTAATGGTGGTGCATCAACCAAGCATGTGGCATATCCTCTCCTACACATGGTGGGGACATTCATTGGCCATGTAGATGTGGCTAACCCGGGCTGTGGGTGTAACTGTGAGGGCACGCACATCTTCATTGTCATCGTTAATTGCTGATTGGTGCCCTGAAATCAACACACACACATTACCCAGCACAACAGACATAGTGGCTTGGCCCAAGAAGGCCAACACTCCATGACACCTGTGCTGCCATTCTGAAGCCAATTCGAACACGTGACACCAGATAGTGTTGCCCAAAAACATGTTAAACAACAGCCAAAAACACACCTAACAATACGTATTGCCAAAAACAACATCATGTGACACAGGCAAAAATTGACACACGCCAAACCATTAAACCATTGCCCAAATGTGTACCACCTTGACATATGGTTGCGTTGGGCCCGGGCTAAGCTGCATCAATTAACAGATCATGTAGGGCTGGCAGAGCCAACACAATGCAGTTACCTTATACATGTGTTGTGTTTGAAACCATGCTCATGTACGTGACAATTACCCTACAATGGACACAATTTTTTGGGAACCCAAAAAACATTGCACCAGTGTAAAGTCTGTGCCTACTCCATTGCCAAACCGACACACAACATGGGGAGGCCTTTTCTCGAGCACCACCCTTTTTACACAACTATTACCCAGTGAGGACATGAGCCTGGACCACATGTGCTCCCAATGCCTACACATAGAGTGGCAACAAAAAGCCATCCTGCAATGGCTCCACTTAATGGATGGTGACTCACAAATGTTACGCAGCAGCTATTGGTATATGGTCCAAATTTGTTAGCAAAAACAATTGACACTCACTGAGTAATTGCTGCTTAAGGATGGTGAGGATACGTAGCCCGCCTCGGAAACCTCTGCTCCAGACATCTAGAGGGAGGATACACAGGCTGTAAATGTGTGCAATAACACTTTGCGTGCCCACCATGGCTGCCTACAAAGTGCAACTGGTGTACGTACCTTGTTGTCTCTTTCCCAAAGCAGGCCTGTAGTCCCTGTAACCTCGGATTTTTATTTGGGAGGGCCACATGTGTTTTGCAATTTAATTGAGTTTCACCTGGCCTACAAATCGTTCTACTTAGCCTCAGGGAAGCTTGATGTGTTTTGCAGGCGATGGCAGCCGCCCACCGTAAGTCTGTTGTTTTTCCGGACTCTGCCGGATTGTCCCGGATTGAAGCGGAACGACCATACCAACCCATGGCGGCCCGAGGACGACGGTCCGGTTTTTTGGGGCGCCGTGTTATTATTTCAGCCAACTTCCGGCATTGTTGACAGAACACGAATCGGAGTAATCCCCATTTGTGATCTGATTTCCCCGGATCATGCCGGATACGGGTTCGCGTGCGGAACATTCCATTGCAGTGTATGGGCGCCGTATCGTGCCGGTCCGTGGCGAAAACAGGATATAGCTCCGGCTTGTTCTGGGAGGTGGCCGGAGGCGCAGAACATCATTTCATGACTCAAACACCCTGTGTACATACGCCCTAAAGTGCCATGCTTGATTGGGCTAACAGGAGAGCAGCTCACAGGTGCCCAGAGTGCGAAATAACAAGGTGATTGCAAGTGTTCCACAGTCCTGCACATTTTGTGTGCACATGATTGCAGAATGCATGTGGGGGGGTGTGGTGGGATGCATGGAGCGTGCACCTGTTGCACACACTACATGCATGTGTGTGTGCACTGGCTACTAGGAGCGTGCACCTGTTGCACACACTACATGCATGTGTGTGTGCACTGGCTACTAGGAGCGTGCACCTGTTGCACACACTACATGCATGTGTGTGTGCACTGGCTACTAGGAGCGTGCACCTGTTGCACACACTACATGCATGTGTGTGTGCACTGGCTACTAGGAGGATGGCCAGCTGGCGCTACAATATTGTATTTGTGATTGTTTACATGTTTGACAACATGTGCCACCAGCCCCAACAACCATGATTGACTTGAGCTGGGTGTGTAGTGTGTGGGGCTGTGTTTAGGAAAAAAGATATCTGAATGTATTTGCATATGTGACAAGGATGGCATGGCTGTTTCATGGGCCAAACTGTGGACTGTTGGGGTGGCTAATGTCCCATTGTGTGTCTTGGTTGTTGCCACTTTAATCTGAGTAGATTATGTTTGAAGCTGTGTTCATGTTTTTTGTTTTTTTTTTAAGTTTTTGACAAGTTTAGATAGTGTGTGAATTCGACTACGACGTTCACCTTTGGACGATTCAGAGACACTATGTCTGATCCGACTGAGAATCCACGGTTGCAGGTGAGTGTTTTTGGAAACGTTGATGAATGTGTTAGGCAGCATGTGTGTAATTTGTGGACATAGTAGCCAAATTTGCACGAATGTATTCAAGGATTCAAGTGATTCGGCAGCAGATGTCGAGGAGGAAGCCCAGGTGCAGGATGTGGCGGGGGAACATGTAAGTTGTGCGGGTATGGGTCAACTGGTCTGGGGAAAATGAGAGGAAACATGTTTTTGATGCTTTATGATGTGTTTTCTTTCTTTGGCTTAGGCCTCTGATGCATCAGGAGGAGCGGATGTGGGACCATCCCATGGTAGTCGTGGCCAACCAAGAGGTGGTCGGAGCAGGGTGAGTTTGCAAAAACACATAAGCTCCCCAGAAGAACTATCGGGCAAAATGATGTGGATTTATCCATAGTCATGTTCCTTGTGTGAACGGGTGCTTGACACTTAAACATGGAGGCATAAATTGTGTATCTCCGTTTGTAATGGGTTTGTGTTTGTTTTCTTTGGTGTGCTTGTGTGTTTTGTAGTTGGTGTGTCCCTGTATTGCCAAATGTTGTTGGGCAGGGTGGGGACAATGTCAAACATGTGTGTGGGCCTTGTCCGTGTAGCTGCTGGGTTGATATGTGTGCAGATATTTCAGCAGGTGCCACTGTGTGTGCACAAACCAAGAGGCTGTGGCCCTACCTTTCAAGTGACATTGTGGTGTTGCATTTCTGACCACTCATATTTGTGGTTGGTGCACCCACGTAACGTGGTGTGTTTGTGTGTGTCATGATCTGTTACTCACACAAATGTGTCACCCCGAGTGGATCCCAACATTGTGTGGCATGTTGTGTTTGTATGGCTTCCCTCCGGAAACATGGCCCTGAGTTTCACTTACAGTGGCCAGTTCAATGTGCCATGTGTGGTTGTGTACACTTGTTCTCCATTTGTTTTTGTTACGGGATGTTTTTTTTGGTTGGTGTGTTGTGTCATTTTCTCAAATGATGACTTTGCAGATTGTGCTCAAAGTTTTTTGGACACTCGAGTGTGGCCACCAATATGGTGCTGTGTGCTGGGGATGCATAGGTGTGGCACTTAGAGCGTCGTGTCTGCTTGTCCTTACATAGCAGCTCTTGCCGACAACACACGAGGTGCATGTGTCCCATGAACGTTTGACTTACAAAAACCTTGTGTGTCAAGGCTGTTTGCCACCGAGATGTGTATTTCTTCAACACAACTGTGCACAATATTGCAACACATGGCTTTGGATTCATTGCTTGTGTTGGGGTTGACCTTTTCATTGGGTGTGTAGTGGGTTACTATGCATCTTTTTTAAAGGGCCTATGTTTTGGGTTTTTTAGGTGTACATTATTGTGGTGTGGCCACTTGTGTAGTGCAGCATGTGGTGGTGTTACCCTTCTCATCCTTTGTTTTGTCTCGTTTTTAGCCTTCAAAACGTTCACACACGTCCATGCTGGAGGACCTTGACATAGACCTTATGATCCAATTGGTTGAAGAAAGGCCCCCTTTATGGGACCAAAGCTCCCACCTACATTCTAACATGGCCACAACACGGCAACTGTGGGATGAGGTATGTAGGGCTCTACTACGTGGGTGGCAACGCCTGAATGATGTTGGCCAACGTCGTCACTGTGAGTACCGTGTTTTGCTAGATATTCGCAGATTAGTCCATTTGTTACTCTTAGTCAGCCACTTGCATTCCACCTGAGTGGGCAATTTATCAGATGTTAGTCTGCCTTTTAAATGTGGAGGACAAACAATTCTAAACCAGGCCCTCCAGAAGACACCAAACAAATGATGGGGCAACTTTTTTTGACATTTGCCCATAGTACATTTCACACAATAGGCATGTGTGTGTAGGTTTGTGTGGGGCGGAGTCCCACACAGCATGAAGCCATTTGGTTGTAACCATGTGATCTAGGATCACAACACCAGTGTGGTTTCACCATGTAAACAGTGTTCGCCTTAACAGTGCTTGATGCGTACCTACCCGTTGTTACGCCGGGTTAACGTGCTCCAACATGCTGTGCAATGCCTGTAAGCATGGCTGACACTGTAAAGTCTGTGGAACAGCGGGGAGGTAGCCACCGTGGCTGCCCTGGGTAGCCACTGCTTTGGCTACTTAGCACTGTACTCCCATGTTACACCCTAACCTACAGCAATGTGGTAGTTGCCTTGCATGGTCGTGATAGCTGCATACATATGCGTGTTGTTGCACACCACAGGCCTGAAGGGCAACACTCCAGCAAGGCAACCATCTCCCAAGCACTGTGTGTCTTGCTAGAGTGGTGTGTATGTGCCACACGCCCTTTACTATCAAACAAACATCCACAAACAATATGCCAGCAACAATGTAGATGCATGAATGTGACATTGGCTTGTGGATGTAATGTGTTGACCTTTTAAAGTGTTGTTTTTGTAATCATGCAGGTGACAAAATTGTGTGGAAATGGCGCAATCTGCGGGACAGTTTCCAGAAGCATGTGAGGAATGAGATGCAGGCTGGGACTTCTGGGGCACCAAAGAAGAGGCCCTATAAATATGCTGGGGTGTTGGGTTTTTTAAGACCAACGATGTTTCCAGGGGGGTGAGTGTCAAACTTGATTGTCTTTTGTTTTATTGGGGGGGGTTAGTGACGCTAACTGTGGCCTTATTTGTGTAATGCTGCCAGGACACAAGTGTCCCTTTCTGGATGAGTTTACAATTTTGAAAACAAGGGCCCATGCCATGACCATTTTGATGGGCCATCGTGCGTTTGCCTCGCCGCTGCTGTGTTCATGCCATATCTTGTAGATATGTTTGACAGCTGTCCGGCTGAATTATTTTTGTTTGTGTTCATGTGTATCTTCCGTTACCAAATAAACGGGCTGTAGCGTTTGGGGTGGTGTGACGTGAGAAACACCATAATGGTGTTTACTGATCAATGTTGTCATTCATGGCAAATCTTGGGGGTGCGTCGAACACACCTGTGTACAGACACATTGCAGAGTAACCACAGACATCAGTGGCTAGAGACATTGTGATGAATGTTTAAAGGCATCCCCTTAATGCTACGCCATGTAGCAGCTTAATCAGGGCAGATGTGTCCAAGAGGTTTGGCCCTGGGAGGTGTGTGGCTCTATTTGATACAGATACAGATGTGTCCATCTGGTCCCAAACGCATGGAAAAATGGCGAATATTTGCTCATGTCTGCTAACGTTGTGTGGCCCAGAGTGTTTTTGAGGTGTGGCCCACATCAGACAGCACCTGGGACTACACAGCAGCCTGCATCATCAGGACAACATTCATCTCCGGAAGCTGCCCCTCCAGAATGTTCCAGTGACGATGTGGCCACCTCTGCAGACCCATCTGAGTCCCAACCAGCTGCTGACAGTACACCCTTCTGCCAACCACCAACCCATGCTCAAGAGGCTGTGGCATCTGTTCCCCTTTCTGTACCTTCGCACACAGGTACAGCCAGTGCACCTGTCACTGGCCTTTCCTGCCATGGGCAGAGGGATACAGAAAGGAGTCTTTTCCCTGAGGTTGTGCACATGTCCCAGGTCCATCAGGAGCTGTTGAGTCATGTGTCCCAGTTAATAACAGAGGGGTTTCAACGCATGGACAACAACCTGATGGACCTGCGGACAAGTGTCAGCATTTGTCCAAATCAGTACTTTAGTACTGTTGCCAGGGAAATGGAGCACATGAGCAGCGATCAGCAGGAATACATCATGCGTGGCTGCCAGGAACTTGTGCGTCGGGCACGCCAGATGGGGCCAAATCTACAGAGGCAATTTCAGGAATGGGCCACCCAACACCCTTCACACAGCCCTCCTCCTGATGCACTGCCACAGGACATCTGGCAGGTGGATGACCGTGCCCGCCATTCAGGCAACCTGAGTCGGTATGTGCTACCTCCAAACACACACATTGCTTCTTGGCCAACTCAGTTGCAACCAACAGTGTCTTCACACCAGATCCCTCAAGCAAGACACATGGGCCAGAGCCTGGGTTCAACATATGTTGGGGCACAGCACCAACATGTGTTTACAACTGCTTTATCCGCGGAAGGGCAGATGAGAAACCCCCATCATTTAGGCCACAGACAACAACATGATGTGACCTCCTCCACCACCAGCAGCCACTGGATGCCACATGTACCAGGAAGCCATGGCCAACATGTTAGGAGGGACAGTGAAAGACTGTCTGTTTGGCCGCCAACACTCCCTTTCACCCAACAAGGGCAAACATATGGCTCGGCTATTCAACACACGAGCCAAATGTGGCCTGGGTCAGTCACGCACACAAGTGCTACAGGGGTGGCGTACAACCCCGCCCCTCAGTTTCACATGCCAAGTCCACCTATAGTGGTGTGCAGTCCACAGGAGCAGGTCCTGCAGGCTGCACAAGTCCAAGCCATACCACCAGTGTGTGTGGGCCAGCCAAGGGCTCCGAGACACACCCCTGACACCCACACGCCATCAGCACATGAAGGGGATGTGCAGAGCTTGACCCCTGCAAGGGATTTCCTTAATCTTTGATTTTTTGATGTTGTGTTTTCCACAAACCCAAATTAAAGCTGGGAACCGTTACCTGTGTTTTCTTTGTGTGGGAGTTACCAATGTTTATTGTATGTTTGTTATTTGCTGATTTTTAGGCATGTTTTGCAACGTCGGAGCAATATAACACACACACAAACACAATGCTCAGTGTTGGAGGAATTCGCTTGACACACACACACATGACTAAAAACCATACGTTGCCATGCCAGATGTCTTTAAGATCTCCCATGACCATGACCATTACAGGTATGTGATTGTGATGTTTCAGGCTGATGTGTTTGCCCTTCACAAGGGAAAAATAACCAGATGAGCCAATGTTTTGCTTGGTAACCATTGTGGAAACATGTTCTTAAAGACATGTTCCGGCCTTGTCACAAAGACATTTCTCCCTACACTCAGTTAGGAGTCGCCTACTGTGTGAGTTAGCAACATTATTTGCCTTTCCACACTGGGCCATTTGCCACCCTCAGGGCTCTAAATTGGACCACACCCACACATGTGTCCATTTGCGTGTTGGTCTGGGTCAGTCCTGGGAGTGTCCACTACAAGAACACCTAGTCTGACAAAAAGATGATGTGAGGATAGTTCACTGTGAGCATGTATGTTGCCAGTAGATTTGGTTGTTTCATTTTGTGTTGTGGTTGTAGTTTACGCCACGACAGCAATTGTGGGACTTACAGGGACAGAGGGCAGTAAAAATGGTCCCACACCACAATTGTGGTCAGGTTTGTGGTGGCCTGTTCAAATGTCCCATCAATGTGTGCACTAGGGCCAGGGCTGCGCAAAGCATGCAGTCAGGGCCTTTGGGTTTTGGCTTGAGACATATGGCTACGGGCAGCCCTTAGCCATGTGTGCTGGTATAGATATGCCTAAGTGGGCCAGGAGCTTGCCTCATTTACATTTGACCCAGACCATGGAATTTTTGTGGCACACAAAGAAGATGAACAAGGAGAAGAAGTGTGATATGGCAAAGGACATTTCCCAGAACAGAAGTAGGAGAGAGGGGTAGCACAGTGGGCTGGGAATGACGGGCAGCAGCATGTTGTTAACCAAGCGAATACAGTTAGCTGCTATAGTTGTTGCGAGTGACAAAGATGTGTATGCTTTTTGGGCAGTGGTGAGTCAAGGATGGGGAGACATACTTTACAGTGCCAAAC
This sequence comes from Allobates femoralis, assembly GCA_033576535.1. Lineage (NCBI taxonomy): Eukaryota > Metazoa > Chordata > Amphibia > Anura > Aromobatidae > Allobates > Allobates femoralis. Next base: position 134,680,395 of record JARQOC010000009.1, on the reverse strand, counting down.
TTCTGTGTTGTGTGCGTGCTACACCCCCGGGAAACACTGGGCAGGCACCAAACACTTTAGCCAGGCGAAAGCAAATGCGTTGCATGTCAAGCAGGCCAATGCCTCAGGGCTGCAATGTTGAATTTGGCCCAGGTGAAGTGGACATGTGTCGACAACACGCATTACCTGGTGTGTACATGAACCTTTTCCGGCATCATCATTGGATACATGCGCTGTTGCAATGAACAACCTGGACTTATGGCCCCTCGATTGTATGTCCCTACAATTTAAGGCTTACAAGGTATTATTTAGATCCTACACAATCAACAAGGTTGGGCCTGACCTTGATGGATGGACACATGTTGTCTCAAAGAGTGCATTTTGTGGGCAGCCTAAACACCTAACACATATAGGAGGAAATTCTTGACAACATAGTTGTGAGGTCCCACATTTTAGGCAATTCCTAAGATATATGCCGCAAGGTAGCTATATGTGACCTCTCGGGTAGCAGCAATGATGGGCCAGTGTTGACTGTGTTTTTGGTGTCCAATTGGTGGCCAGCATTGTTTTCCACTTGCGTTTGCACCCCTCAACAATCGTTGCTGCATGTGACCACGGTTGAGCAGGAATCGGCAACATCACAGCCAGGTAGCCTGCATACACAGCAAGGATGTAGCCATTGCAAGCTGCTGTCCTGAACACTCTTTGTTGCAGATCAACCCATCTTCCGTCGTTACGTGCTGTGGAAAACAAGGATGACGTTGCTGACATTGCTCCGACATATGTTGAAGGTGGCTCCATGGTGGGTGACGAGATAGGTGGGTTTGCTAGCTCACAGGCACACAGGTAGCCACGCAGCAGAGATTATGCCAGGTTCTTGGCGTAGTTGTGATTGTTGTAGCATAATTATGGGTGAGTGGATATTGAAGGTACCTTTACAAGGCAGTCTGACAGGTCACATTTGTGGGCCCCGTATGTGGGCCGCCAGTGAACCACCTGAAATTGCCTATCTGCATACCTGTGCATGTTGCAAGCAGGCCATGCTACTGTCCATGCATGGCCACTTGCAGACATGTGCATACTGCAACGTCCACATGTTAATGGCCAGCCAGAGTACATGTATATGTAGCAGCAATGCTGCAACGGATAACTGTAATTGTTTGCCACATATTTGGGTCACACATTTCCCAATGTGGACTCACACAAATGGTATGATAGTGGTCAGCTGCACACACTCCCTTCCACAATTGTTCGTTATGGTCCTGAGGATTTCGAGGCAAATGGTTGCGTCAGGCAGGGTGAGAGGAGCAGGCACATATGATGCCCCCAGCCACAGTGTGTAATTAGAGGTCCGGGACACGGAGTTCAAGTTGGGAAGTGTCCAGGACAATCCGGTCCCTTAGGCAACCTGTTTGACCAGTGCCGGATTGTCACGGACAGGGGCAATCCGGGGCGATCCGGCAAACACAACACCGGACGCCAATACAACATGCGGCAGGATCCGGAGGGAGCGGTTTGCCGAGCCCACAAAATGCAATCCCGGTGTGCGGCATGTCCAGATCCGAAAACCGTAGACGGCTACAAATACATTTGCGTTTATGGTTTGAAAACCGGATCCGGCATAGGAAACTGTGCGAAAACCGTTGCATGCATGATTTTTAACGCAGCAACGGAAACCGGAATGCGGTAACTGGATATGAAGTTGCTCGAGCCTGCTATTGAATGGTCTCCTATGGGCTGCGGATCCAGATCCGGTTTTGAGAATTTTGACAAGTCAAAACCGGATCAGGTTCTGCAATCCCGAACGCAAATGTGACCCTAGCCTTTATTGGTGAAACAGTCTTAAAATCTGTTCCATTTCTGGCTTGTAATAAATGCATTTACCATAATGATAGGAAGTCACTTCCTATGTCTGAGGGCGTTCATAACACACCAGAAACGTGTCAGGTTTTAAACATGCAATAGCTTATTTTTTGTTTTTTATGTTTCCTGAATATTTTTTTTTTTTTTTAAAGGTCATCACTCCATATGGATGTGACGATCATCTCCACTTTTCCATTGTGCCCCTGTATTATACTACTCTCGGATATGGTTGCAAAAACATGGTGACAAATTTCATTTATATTTGAGTACATTTTCACATTTTGCTGAAGCAGCAAACAGACATAGACCATGTTCACACACATGCGTTTTTTTGACCATCTCTGTAAAAAAACGCATGTGCGTTTTTCCAAAAACGCATGCGTTTTTTTAACATGGGGCCCTATGGGAAACGCATGCAAAAACGCATGGTACATTAGTACCTTTTAGTGCCATTCAAAAACGCATGCGTTTCCCATAGGGGCCCATGTTAAAAAAAACACATGCGTTTTTGAAAAAACGCACATGCGTTTTTTTAACATGGGGGCCCTATGGGAAACACATGCGTTTTTAAAAGGCACATTTATGCACCCTGCATTAACGCTTGCGTTTTTGCCTGCGTTTTTGGTGAAAAAATGACTAAGTCCAAAAACGTGGCAAATCCTTTCAGACACACAAGGGACATTTTTTAGCACTCTTAAAAAAACGCAAGTGCTTTTAAGGCTATGGCTATGTTCACACACAATTTGCGTTTTTTTTAGCACTCTTAAAAGCACTTGCGTTTTTTTAAGAGTGCTAAAAAATGTCCCTTGTGTGTCTGAAAGGATTTGCCACGTTTTTGGACTTAGTCATTTTTTCACCAAAAACGCAGGCAAAAACGCAAGCGTTAACGCAGGGTGCATAAATGTGCCTTTTAAAAACGCATGTGTTTCCCATAGGGACCCCATGTTAAAAAAACGCATGTGCGTTTTTCAAAAACGCATGCGTTTTTTTTAACATGGGCCCCTATGGGAAACGCATGCGTTTTTGAATGGCACTAAAAGGTACTAATGTACCATGCGTTTTTGCATGCGTTTCCCATAGGGCCCCATGTTAAAAAAACGCACATGCGTTTTTTTACAGCACCCAAAAACGCTGCATGCAGCGTTTTTTGGACTAGGGGTAAAAAACGCAAATGGAGCTGAAAAACGCAGCTACACTCAAATGTACCCTGCGTTAACGCACCTGCGTTTTTTTTAACAGCCCAAAAACGCAGAGATGGTCAAAAAAACGCATGTGTGTGAACATGGCCTAAGAGTGCTAAAAAAAACGCAAATTGTGTGTGAACATAGCCATAATTATGTAAAATCTATTTTAGAATCTATACACACATATGAATCGTATGTAAAAGCTGTCTAGTAGGGCATGAGGACAATATCGTTCCTAAGTACAAAGCTGCAGGTTTACACATTCCATGAGGCAGGGTGAGCACCTCACCTCTTCCCTGACTCCAAAATAATACAGACACTGAACCATCTGGTATGTTTTTAGTGCTTTCCTCTGTAAATTATCACAAATTAGCAACTAGAGGAACAAGACTTTTGGTGCCATCATGGTCACATAAAGAAGACCCTTCATCAGAAACATGAGAAGAGAAGGACTATGTGAGTGTGTGTAAAGGCCATGTTACACACACAGATATCTGTGCAGAGATTGTTGGCAGATCTCTGGTTGCAGTGAAATCATGGACACATTGCTCCATTTGTACACAGCCACAAAATGGAGCAATGTGTCCATGATTTCACTGCAACCAGAGATCTGTGACCAATATATCTGTGTGTCTAACGTGGCCTTAAGTGTACTACCTAGTACTGGCCAAAGTGTGCTGTTACAAGCCTAGTTTGTGTGTTAATAATCTTTGCAGCTGTTCACCTTTCTGGTTGCATAGTCCTAGATGACGTAGTATCAATCGACTCAGTGTAGACAAAGAAGAATTCAGTTCATGTTATAGAAATAAATTGGATTTTACTGATTGATAGGACTGATACACAGGGAATGCCAAGTACATGACTTGCTTATCATATGTTCTGCTTCCAACAAATGCACTTACATTGTGGTTTCAAGTGTTGTCACATAATGTATACACTTGCTTCACTTACTACCTGGCACTGGCCCTCTATGTACCCTGATAGTACTTCTGGTTCTTCTTGCCCACTGCCCAATTGTAGTGCACAATCACAGCTTGGCTATCTAGACTTCTTCCTCTAAGTTCAAATTCTAGCTTAAAGGTAGCCAGAATCCTGTCACCTTTGCATTCTCAAGGTCCCCACAAGTCCATGGCTCCCATTCTGGGCCTCAGCTCCTTAGCACTGATGCCCTCCTTTCTCTTCATTCACAGACCTTCGTCTTGGTCCAAGGTCCCGACACCTGTACTAAAGATAACAAGCCACCTATCTGTATGGTTTCAAGACTAAGAAGATCAAATCTTTTGATGCTCGGATTCAGCTCTGTTCGCTGCATGGGCATATGTTAGCCGAATTGATCGGTGAACAATTCATTGAACTTATAAACTCATTCAAATTAAAGAGTGGCAATATCAAGGCCATAGAAAACACTTTCAAATGGGGCCAAAAGCTGCCAAACATAGCTCAAACCATTTTACAGTGGAGCCCCTCTGTTTTCGCACAGACATTAGATTCCTAAAGTATTACTTACCAAGCTTCAGTGCCACCTGCCATCATGCTTCTAGACCCGCTCATGAACATCACTGCTTCTCCCCTCTTGATTAGTTAAAGTCAGATTTAGTCCCACCTCCTTCTCTGCCAGTGTCTGTGATTGGTTGGCAGTATGGCAACAAAACTGACGTCAGATTACTGGGAAAATAAATAAATAGTTGAAAAAATGGGCATTTGCTTTACTGTATTTTGATTGGCAGTCAATGTAACCAAGTCAACTGGGGGCTTGAATTCTCAGCGTGGTGTAGCCCAAGAATTCTGGGTCCCCCACACTACAAATTGCAATTCACAGCAGCTCCAGAGATGACACCTACATGAGAGATACCAAAACTGGTGGTTACCCCACTCTTCCAGTTGCTTTTATGACAGTGGGTAATAAGAGACTAATGCCAGCTGAATTTTGCCAGCTGGCACAAAACCCGAGGTTCATAATGTCAGGAAAATGTTTGACCTGCCCATTATGAACTTCTAAGTTAATAGTAAATAATACTACACCACACCATGAAAAATCATTTATTTGGAAAAAGAACTCAATCAAAAGCCTTGTTTCCATCTTTATCACTCCCACACAAACTCTCCACAATCCTCACCAACGTCTGTTCACAGCAGGACTGGAAACCGACTGTCTGCTGTGAATGGAGTGACGTCACAGTAATGTTCATCTCAGGTACAAGATGACCCTTGTCGCTGTAGATGACCTCAGGTGAACCAGACTTTGATGATAACCTTCTCACATCTGTCAGCTTCTGGCTTTTGCCACTGGAGCAGGACATACCCCAGTTCTGAAAGTTCTTTACATAAAAAAATATAAGAGCGTTGTAAAGAACTGTCAGAACAGGTGCAAGTCCCACTCCAGTGGCAAAATCTGACGACAATTTTAATTATTGACTATAACAAAGTTGTGTTTTAAAACCACTTGTGCTGTCCCTTGACAGGTCCCCAGAATTGTAAGCAAGTGCACATATGTTTTTATTAATCTTTTCATAGAATAAGATAGGGCACTAGCCCTTCTTGTGAAGTGGGTGTCACTGTCTTGCGGCTGGTCTACAAGCTCACTCTACACTCTAGCACTGCCCTGGAAATAAACACTGTATATGTTTGCTGCATATTTAGCTCAGAATTTGGGAGTATTTTGCCCTGATGACAAGGAGCTATACTGTATTTTTGGTAACCAGCACAGATACAGCAGTCAGGTACACGCTTCTACTAACCACCAGCTGCTTATTTTTGCCTGACTGGTAATCAAAATACATGGGAGCTCTTTTTTTTACATTATTTCTTAAAATTATTTTTTAAAAATTATTAGTAGCTTTGCTGTATTTTTGGTTGCCAGCCAGGTAAAACTAGGCAACTGGGGGCTGTAATCTTCAGCATGGGGTGGCCTAAGTGTTTTGAAGTGTTTTGAGCCCTCTAAATGGCTGTGATTTGCAGCCTGCAGTTGCCCCCCAAAATGGCACACTCATAAAAGTGTTATTTTCTGGCACTGTACCCAACTCTCACAGTTGCCTGGTGCCAGTGGTAAACTGAATAATAAAGGGGTTAATGCCAGCTATGTATTGCAAACTGGCACTAAGCCCGATGTTCATAATGTCGGAATAATGTTAGACCCTTCCAATAGGAACCTCTAAGTAAATAGAAAGTAATACATCACACCATGAAAAATCATTTAGTTGGAAAAAGAGCACACTCACAATCCTTGTTCCATCTTTATTACCGTAATCCCACACAAACCTTCCACAATCTTCTGTGATGTCCTATAACAGTGGGACCAGAAATTTACTGATTTTTGACTACCACTGTGAATAGCGTTACATCAGTCATGTTCACTTCAGGTCAGCTAGAGCAAGGTGGCTGAGCTCTGACCTGAGATGAACTGAGTTGTCATCCCATTCACAGCAGCTAGTCGGTTTCCAGTCCCTTTGTGAACTGATGTTTGTGAGGATCGTGGAGGGTCTGTGTGGGAGTAATAAAGATGAAAATGAGGATTGTGATTGTGTTCTTTTTCCAAATAATTGATTTTATTATAGTATGGTGTATTATTTTCTATTTAAATAGAGGTTCCTAATGGACGGGTCTAACATTGGCACAACATTATGAACATCAGGCTTAGTGCCAGCTGGCAATACATAGCTGGCATTAACACCTTAATTACCCAGTTTGCCACCGGCACCAGGGCAACTGAAAGAGTTAGGTACAGAAAATGGTGCTTTTATGCATGCACCATTTTCTGTGTCATTGGCTGCAGGCGGAAATTCTCAGTGGGGGGAGAATGCTTGAGCCTTCCCACACTGAGGATTACCACCTCCAGCTGCCTACTTTTACCGGGTTGGCAATCAAAAATATGGCGAAGCTCCATGTCAATTTTTTTTTATTTATGTAAATAGATAATTTTGAAAAATTTATATTTTATTACCAGCCAGGTAAAACTAGGCAGTTGGGGGTTGGTGGCAGTCCGTACCTGCCTGATGTACTTGTGTTGGTGAACAAAATACAGCACAGACCCCTCAGTGTAAAGTAATGGACATATGCTATTTTTATCTGAATTGCTAGCAAATAAGTGTAAAATAGATGGCTTTTTGCACCTCTCTTTCTTCATTTGTTCAACTCTTTTTTCATGTGTCATTTTTCATTATTACATTATTACACATCACTAAACGTACAGACATTTATGGTTTGATTTCTTTGCCTTTTTTGATTGGATGGAATGTTACCAACATCTGATGATAAATTCATGCCAGTAGTACCTTTAGAAATATATTTCTCTATCACTTCATTGCGGGAGGCAGAAGACCATGGTGTATGCTTCTGCTTCTAGGTGGCAAAACTATGCTACAGAAAAATTAGCTCCTCCTCAGTAGTATACACCCAGTGACCGGAGCTAAATTGGCTAGTTTAGGCTTAGTGCCGTAGTAGGTGGTCAGAGGGCTGCTCTCAGCACTGTTCTGTATATGTTTGTATTGTGGTGTATTATTAATGATTTCCCTTTGTATTTCAGACACAGCAGGATTTCTTGGGAATCCAGAGTGTATATAGAAGCTTTGTTACCCCATCCGACACTGAGAGTCCAGACTGCGATGGTTATAGTTTAAACTCTCTGGCTGTCCGGCGAGGACCCTAATCCTGACACAGATGTGTGTTGTGGGCAACCCTGATGTTGGTCCTTGCCCCCAGCTCCCCTGCCCATTATCCCCTCAGAGCCTGTTGGTAGGGTCGACAGATGCCCGCACAACCCCCAGTAAAAGAGTAGAGGACATCATTCCTCAGAAGGACTAGGCATCTAGATCCTCGCACCACCCTCACCCCTCTGCCTCATCAACTCCCAGAGCCTGACACGCAGAGAGGGAAGTCTGCACCTCTAACAGTAGCTTCTCATTGCATGGTGAAGAAAGATTTCCAGGACCCTCTATCAGGTACTTCTCTTCAATATCCACTCTGACTCCCAATAACACTTTACTTTTACTATCTCCAGCCCTGCAGTACTCAATTCCTAACCCCAGTGTTTCTAGTTCTCTGTCCCCGTGCCAGCCACAACTTCTATGCTGCCCTGGTTCTCCCCAGGTGGCTAGGCCCCTAATTTAATTCCTGGCCTCATTCTGGGCCTATTCCTTCAGCCAGGCCACGCACCCTACTTTATGGCCAGTCACACTCGCCAGCTCCCTTAAGCCCTCCGTCCCCTCTCCTCACCCTATCAGCTCCACTTTGCTGGAGCTATCGGCACTTTTTTTTAGCTACACCCCACTTTTTCTGTGTTTTTTTTTTTGTCTTCACAGACATGGGCCCATAGCTTCGATCCTGCCTACTTGGGTCCTTGCTTTCCCCCGGTGCCATTTTAAAAGGATTTCACCAGGCTATACTGCGCAGCTCGACTTCTCAGTTTCCTGTCAGTCCACAGGTTCCCCTGGGATAAGCTGTGCCAGCCCTTACATACATCATAAGTGGGCAACAGCATGCTAGTTAGCCCCTGCAGGCCTCTGAATAATATCCCTCAGAGATTAAAGTATTTTTTCCTTGAAACTGTCTATATATCCCATACCTCTGCATTGTCTCTCCTACCCCTTGCTTCAGGAGCATTTTTATGGGCATTTAGAAGCTATACTGTATGTGAGATATTGTTTATCACATACAACATGTCGGACTCTGCATATCAGATACGCATGCCAAATACTGTCTATCAAAATATCATACTACCATCTATTACAGACCTAATGTCAGAAAGACCTGTCTGCTATACACTGTGTCAGATCATCCACTAGATAGTGTGTCAGATACCATCTATCACAGACTGCTTGTAAGAGATTACAGCGCTCTTAATGACCTGTCCACTATACAGGGTGTCAGATACCGCAGTGATACTGTGAGTGATACCGCGAGATACCGTCTTCCACAGACCGCACATCAGAGATTTCAGCGCTCCTATTGACCCGTCCACTATTCAGTGTGTCAGATAATGTCTATCACAGACTGCCCATCAGAGATTCCTGCACTCCTACTGACCCGTCCCGTATACAATGTGTCAGATTCCGCAGTGTGTCAGATACTTCCTATGGCCATGTCCATACACCTGCACTCTAAGTATTTAGCGGTTCTGCGTGAAATACTTAGGTTTTGTGAGAGAAGCGCAGGTGCGTGTGTGCCGGCACTTCCTTGAAACGCAGCCCCTGGTTACCCGATGTGTATCGTGGTAACCAGTTCAAACAGCAGGCAGCATAGTGTCCGCTTATGCCGAGCGCACAGGGAAACGCTCTGCTTCCCTTCAAGATTGCATAAACCCATCTGAGAGTTTGCTTTAAAGAGGACCTGTCAGTGCACCCCCCTGGTGCTTGGCAAACGAAATGCCTCACTAAATACAGCATGTCTGCTGCATTCAGGGAAGGAGTCCTCCATGTCTCTAGCCCCCCTGTAACCTTTAAAAAAGACTTTAGAAACTTTACTGTTAAGAGGTCCTCTGGGTTGGATCTGATTAAGAGGTCCTCACCACTGGCACAATCCCCCTGCCTCCCCCTTGTGTGTTCTGCCCCCTCTGTGTCTGCTGCCGCCTCCTCTTTTGCTGGGTCTGCCCTCCTCTTCTCCTGCTCTGTGTCAATCATGCTGGTGCACAGCGCTTGGTGTTAGTGACTGTAAGGCGCATTGCGTGATGTCAGTGGCAGAGCCCATGCTGTTTATGCTTTATTCATACAGCAGGGCAGGAATCTGGAGCTGACATCATGCAATGCGCCATACAGTCACCCACACCAAGCGCAGTGCGCCAGCGTGATTGACTCAGAGCAGGAGAAGAGGGGGCAGACCAAGCAGAAGAGGAGACGATGGCAGACACATAGGGGGTACGGAACACACAAATAAGAGTCAGGGAAGATTGTGCCAGTGGCGAGGACCTCTTAATCAGATCTGACCCAGAGGACCTCTTAACAGTAAAGTTTCTAAAGTCTTTTTAAAAGGTTTACAGGGGGGCTAGAGGCATGGGGTACCCCTTCCCTGAATGCAGCAAACATGCTGCATTCAGTGCTGCATTCAGTTTTTCAAGCACCATGGGGGTGACAGATCCCCTTTAAATAATTTGTAAATGGAGATAAAGGGAATATATTCATGGCTGCATTCCTTAAGGTACAGTCTCACATTGCAATGTTGAAGCGATGTTGGCAGCAATTCCACGGGTGGCGCGCTCACTTCTGACATCGCTTACTAAGGTGTCACATGGAGAGATGTTGTGAGCGACGCAGCCATGATGTTGCAACAGCTATCGCTCGCTGGGTTCTGCACAACCCAGTGAGCGATACGCATCAATGTTGTGAATAGGCAAAATCGCTTTCAACATTGTTAGCGCCGTGTCACACAGAGTGATGTTAGCAGATCGCTGGAGCAACATCATCAGGTTTTACAACATGTTGGTAAACCTGTCAACTGCGATCAAGTGATTTATCGCAGTTGCATCGTGCTGTTTCACGGCACAACGCACTTGTGATGTCGCTTCAACATCACTGAACCCGGGACATTTCAGCGATGTTGCTTGCAACATTGCCCTGTGTGACGGTACAATACATTAAAGAAACCCAAAGAACAAACAAATATAAATATGTTTTCATGTGTGCTTTAGTCTAAATGTTACTGAAGAATTTCCTTATTCTACAATGAACTATATAATGTTCACCTTAAAGTTTCTCCTTTAATACTCCAAATTGAAGCTTTGGAAGCACAGGACTTCAATGAAAACTTCCATCTCTAAAGCGGCCGTCACACGTTACCATTTTAAGCCCGATATCGTTTAAGCGATCTCCTTTTTGATCGCTTAAGCGATATCGTTTGGGCATCGTTGCATGTAATCAAGCGATTTTACAATGTAAAATCGCTTGATCGTGACATCGCAGATATGAGAGCCGGAGCTCAGATCTAGCGATGAACGATGTCACGATCTGCTTCATCGTGGTGTATGTCACCACGATGAACGATCTCCCAGCGGCAGAGCCTATGCTGGGAGATGGTAACTATGGTACACGTCGGGTTACTAAGCGCCGCGCGGCGCCTAGTAACCCGATGTGTACCATAGTTACCAGCGATATCGCGGCTCCACATCGCTGGTGAGTCTGTCTGTGTGACAGCTCACCAGCGATGTGAGCGATATTGTTAGCGATCACGCGTGCACGTGATCGCTAACAATATCGCTCACGATATGGATGAGTGTGACGGCCGCTTAAGGGCCACTTTACACACACCAACTTATCTGTCCAACTTCTGACCAACTTACTGGATGCAGTGAAATCATGAACACATTGCTCCATTTTGTGGCTGTGTACAAATGGAGCAATATGTCCATGATTTCACTGCAACCAGTAAGTTGGTCAGAAGTTGGACAGATAAGTTGGTGTGTGTAAAGTGGCCATTACCTTTTTAAGAGCAAAGCTTGTTCACAGCACCTGCTACCACCCAGGAGATCATGTTGGTTGATTTTAATGGAAACGCATGTAAAAACGCATGCAAAAATGCATGTGTGTTTTCAAAAACGCAAAGCGCATGCGTTTTTGCAAATGCCGCACTAGACGCATTTCCCTACGATTTGTGCGGCATTTGCAAAAATGCAAGCGTTTGTGTTTATTGAAAATGCACGTGTTTTTGCATGCGTTTTTACATGCGTTTCCATTAAAATCAATGGGGGCAAAAACGCTAGCGTTTTAATGCGTTTTTAGCAGTAAAAACGCCTAGAAACGCAAATTAAGCAAAACGCACACCAACCTTAGATGTGAGGCCTAATATATTCCCATAGTCCTCTATACAGTATAACGCACCCCCATAGCACTCTATGTAATATAATGCATTATCAAAGTCCCCCAAATACTATAGTACATTGCATCTCCATAGTCCTCCATGTAGAATAGTGCACCCCCTAGTTCTCCATATAGTATAACGCACCCCCATAGCCCTCCATATAGTATTATGCACCCCATAGCCCTCCATATACAATATTATAATGCACTCCCATAGCCCTCCATATAGCATAATGCACCCCCAATGTCCTCCATATATTATAATGCTCCCCCATAGTCTTCCATATAGTACAATGCATCCCCATAACCCTCCATGTAGTATAATGCAACCCCAAAAAGTCATCCATATACTGTGGTATAATGCACCCCCATAGTCCTCCATATAGTATAATGCAACCCCAAAATCCAACATATACCATAGTATATAGCACCCCCCATACTCCTCCATATAGTAAAGGAGTAGGAAACTCCAGGCCTCTAGTGCCACAAACAGTGCATGTTTTCAGGATTTCCTTAGTATTGCATTAATTTCATGGTGCTGTACATGAGTATGGGTCACATACAAAATTATATACATATAGTTTACAGTAAACAAATTAACAATGACAGACTGGTGCAGAGGGGAGAGGACCCTGTCCTTGCGGATAGATGATGACCTGTTATAGGGAATAATTCATGACAATCTACATTTACCTGCCTGTTTCGGCCTACATCTACTTACAGCATCATTCAATAATCGATATATATGTGGTCAATAATCTCTAAAATGATTGATTGTATCGAGTTTGTCCTGAGTCCATTTTTTTTTTAACGTTTATTGATATAAATTCTTACTACTGTCAGATCAACAATTTATAAAAAACAAAAACCTCCTTCAGTGATGAGAATGGTTCTGTGAGCCAGAGACATGCATGTACACAATGTTGTAGGATCTTACTGGATAAGTTCATGACCACATAAAGAAAAAATCCTTTTGGCATGATATTATATCAGAATTTATGATGAAACTTAGCATTGGTCTCAGTTGTCTGTAAATCACTGCTGGAAGCAAAATCTCTAAGTGTCCGTGTGTCCTTCCCCGTCACTCCACAGTAGGCTGGATGCTCTCACTTTGACTGTGCTGATCATGTTTTCGTGCAATGTAATACATTTCCTGCTGCTGATGGAGGCAAATCTTCTTTATGTCATCATAGAAGCTGGGCTGGATTGCAGACTCCACTGATGGTGGCACAGTGAAAATTCTCATGATCTTTCTTTTATTCTTTCTGACATACATGAAAAGGCCAAAACTCTCAAAGCTCCATATAGTGTAATGTATCCCCATAGCCCTCCATATATTATAATGCACCCCCAAAGTCTTCCATATATTAAAATGCTCCTGCATGGCCTTCAATATAGTATAATGAACCCCTATAGTCCTTCATATAGTATAAAGCAACCCCAAAGTCCTACATATACCATAGTATATTGCACCCCCATAGTACTCCATATAGTACAGGAATAGGGAACTCCAGGCCTTGAGAACCGCAAACAGTGCATGTTTTCAGGATTTCCATACTATTGCATAGGGGTTGGAATCATCACCAGTGCAGGTGATTTTATTATCACCTGTGCAATATTAAGGAAATCTTGAAAACCTGAACTGTTTGTGACGCTTGAGACATGGAGTTCCCTACCTCTTATATAGTATAATGCACCCCTATAGCCCTCCAAATATTATAATGCTCCCCCGTGATCCTCCATATAGTGTAATAAAGCCTCCATAGCCCTCCATATAGCATAATGCACCACCAAAGTCCTACATATACTATAGTATATTGCACCCCCATTGTCTTCCATATAATATAATATTCCCGTATAGTACTCCATAAAGTATAATGAACCCCATTGCCTTCCATATAGTTTTATAAACCCTCTTAGTCCTCATATATTAAAATGCTCCCCCATGGTCCTCTATATAGTATAATGCACCCCCATAGCCCTCCATATAGTATAATGCATCCTCAAAGATCTCCATATATCGTAGTATATTGCACCCCCAAATCATCCATATAGTATAATGCATAGTCCTCCACATAGTATAATACATCCCTAATAGTCCTCCAAATAGTATAATGCACCCTTCATAGTCCTCCATATATTATAATGCTCCCTCGTTTTTTCCATATAGTATAGTGCACCCTCATAGTTCTCCATATAATATATTGCACCCCCATAGTCCTTCATATAGTATATTGTACCCCAAAGTACTCCATATAGTATATTGCACCCCATAGTCCTCCATATAATATAATCCTCCCCCATAGTCCTCCATATTGTATAATGCACCCCCATAGTCCACTATATACTATAGTGCACCCCCATAGTCCTCCATATACTATAATGCACCACCATAGTCCTCCATATAGTATAATGCATACCCATAGTCCTCAAGTATTATAATGCACATGACATAGTCTCCAATCATTGTACTCACTGATTCAAAAACAAATTCTCACCTGTCTCTTTGGTCCTCACAACTCCAGTCTCCTCAGAGTTTGTCTGCTGCTCTGAGCTGCTCAGCACAGCAGTGCTCAGTGATGATGTCATCTGTGCTGAGCTGCAGAGGTCAAACAACATCCAGGAGAATTGAAACCAAACCTCAGCCAGTCCTGGTGCACATCTTGTGGGCGGCAGGCCCCAAAGCAGTTGCTATCTGCAGGTCACCTGCTGCCCCCTATTTAGCAGCAGGTGGCACTGTCTGAGGCAACCAACTCAGATCACTTCATGGTATGTGCATCACTGTTACCGGTAAACAGGAAGCAGATAAGCAGGGGAGAAGTTTGCTCCTGAAAACAGAAGATTATATCAAAACTTTAACTCTAGCTATTTGCTACTAAATGGTTAAAATCTATTTAGCCAATCAAATCCCCTATATATAAACACTTTGAACAAGAAAGGCCACCAAATTTTCCATGTGAGAAACAGTCTAGTTACGAAACTTCTTGGACAAGTTGCTTAACATCTGATTGCTTTTTTGCAACCTCGGTTTTGGATGCTTTACTAAGCTAGTCAGTAGACTGTTTCATAAAACAATGCCTGTTATTACTCTAAAGCACCCCATACACTTAACAAAGGATTTGATCAACAATGAGAGCCCTGGACAATTTAGGGTACGTGCACACGATCAATATACGCAGCGTTTTGGACGCAGCGTCTTGCCGCTGCGTCCAAAACGCTGCGTAGTACAGAATCAGCATAGTGGATGGGATTTCTAGAAATCCCATCGTCACAATGCTTAACCCGACCGCAGCGATCTGACAGCTGCGGTGCGAGTTGCCGGCATTCCGCTCCTCCGCAGCATGTTCATTTCATACTGCGGAGTTGGAAGTGGCTCATAAAGGGTAATTGCAGGGAGAAGCCGCCCTGCACCCGCCGCATATGGTGAGTACAGGCTCCGGTCTGCATGCAGGCACCCGCGGCTTCACTCAGGTCTGGAGGAGCTGCATCCAACACGCAGCTCATCTGGACCGTGAGCACACAGCCTTATTGTTGAGGAAATTTTGACCAAATATCTCTGACTGTCTACTGTATTATTCTCCTAGATATAAGCTCCTCTCTCTTAGTGGGCTTTCACTTGAAGAACACCTGAGCTGCCCTGAATATGGAATAGTTGGGCGAATTGGCTGCTGTTTGAATATTTGGCCAACAGCCTTGTATTGTGTGCGGGGGTCTAAGGGTCTAAGGGTATTGTAAGAACTTTGTATCTCTGACTACACAAAATTTAAATAGCTATCTAGTCCACAATATCCAGTTATTTAGCACTATACCCAGGGCCTGCGTCATCACCCGACACACCCATGCAAGTGCCAGGGGCCTGAACAGCTGAGGGGGCCCACTGGCCATCAGAGACAGGCAGCCCTGACAGCCAGGGGCCCATTAGGGACAGACAGCCCTGTTAACAAGGGGCACATCAGGCAGGCTCCGCAAGGAGCTGAGTGCTCCCCTGAGCTCACAGTGCACATGGCTAATTTGCATGAGATGCAGATTAGGCATGCTGCAGGCTACTGGGAGCAGTGGAGCTTCCTCCTTTGACTACTGTAGCAGAGTGATGAGTCATCACAGTGGTGCAGGAAGGAGGAAGCTCCACAGTCCCGGGAGCCTGCTGCTATAAAGATGTGGTGGGGAAGAATCTGAGTAGGACACAGCCTCAGGGGAGCAGATGGAAGGGGAGTATGATCAGTTTTTTTTTTTTACTGTGAGCAGCAGGATGGGGAATGATATATACCATAGAGGCTGTGCTGACTGTATATAGAGTCTGTGCTGGGGTATATAGAGGTTGTGCTGACTGTATATAGAGGCTGTACTGGGGTATATTGAGGTTGTGCTGAGGTATATAAAGGCTGTGCTGACTGTATATAGAGGTTGTGATGGGGTATATAGAGGCAGTGCTAACTGTATATAGAGGCTGTACTGGGGTATATAGAGTCTGTGCTGACAGCATATAGAAGCTGTGCTGACTGTATACAGAGGCTGTGCTAACTGTATATAAAGGCTGTGCTGGGGTATATAGAGGCTGTGCTGACTGTATATAGAGGCTGTACTGGGGTATATAGAGGCTATGCTGACTGTATATATAGAGGCTGTGCTGACTGTATATAGAGGCTGTGCTGACTGTATATAGAGGCTGTGCTGGGGTATATAGAGGCTGTGCTGACTGTATATAGAGGCTGTGTTGACTGTATATAGAGGCTGTGCTGGGGTATATAGAGGCTGTGCTGACTGTATATAGAGGCTATGCTGGGGAATATAGAGGCTGTGCTGGCTGTATATAGAGGCTGTGTCGACTGTATATAGAGGCTTTGCTGGGGTATATAGAAATTGTGCTGAATGTATATAGAAGCTGTGCTGAATGTATATAGAGGCTGTGCTGACTGTACATAGACGCTGTGCTGGGATATATAGAGGCTGTGCTGACTGTATATAGAGGCTGTGCTAGGGTATATAGAGGCTGTACTGGGGTATATAGAGGGTGTGCTGACTGTGTATAGAGGCTGTGCTGGGGTATATAGAGGCTGTGCTGACTGTATTTAGAGGCTGTGCTAGGGTATATAGAGGCTGTACTGACTGTATATAGAGGCTGTGTCGCCTGTATATAGAGGCTGTGCTGGGGTATATAGAGGTTGTGCTGACTGTATATAGAGGCTGTGCTGAATGTATATAGAGGTTGTGCTGAATATATATAGAGGCTGTTCTGGGGTATATAGAGGCTGTGCTGACTGTATATAGAGGCTGTGCTAGGATATATAGAGGCAGTGCTAACTGTATATAGAGGCTGTACTGGGGTATATAGAGTCTGTGCTGACTGCATATAGAAGCTGTGCTGACTGTATACAGAGGCTGTGCTGACTGTGTATAGAGGCTGTGCTGGGGTATATAGAGGTTGTGCTGGGGTATATAAAGGCTGTGCTAACTGTATATATAGGCTGTGCTAGGATATATAGAGGCAGTGCTAACTGTATATAGAGGCTGTACTGGGGTATATAGAGTCTGTGCTGACTGCATATAGAAGCTGTGCTGGCAGTATACAGAGGCTGTGCTGACTGTATTTAGAGTCTGTACTGGGGTATATTGAGGTTGTGCTGGGGTATATAAAGGCTGTGCTAACTGTATATATAGGCTGTCCTGGGGTATATAGAGCCTGTGCTGACTGTATATAGAGGCTGTACTGGGGTATATAGAGGCTATGCTGACTGTATATAGAGGCTGTGCTGACTGTATATAGAGGCTGTACTGGGGTATATAGAGTTTGTGCTGACTGCATATAGAAGCTGTGCTGACTGTATACAGAGGCTGTTCTGACTGGGTATAGAGGCTGTGCTGGGGTGTATAGAAGCTGTGCTGGCAGTATACAGAGGCTGTGCTGACTGTATATAGAGTCTGTGATGGGGTATATAGAGGTTGTGCTGACTGTATATAGAGGCTGTACTGGGGTATATTGAGGTTGTGCTGGGGTATATAAAGGTTGTGCTAACTGTATACAAAGGCTGTGCTGGGGTATATAGAGGCTGTGCTAACTGTATATAAAGGCTGTGCTAGGGTATATAGAGGCTGTGCTGACTGTATATAGAGGTTGTGCTGACTGTATATAGAGGCTGTGCTGTGGTATATAGAGGCTGTGTTAACTGTATATAGAGGCTGTGCTGACTGTATTTAGAGGCTGTGCTGGGGTATATAGAGGCTGTGCTGACTGTATTTAGAGGCTGTGCTGGTGTATATAGAGGCTGTGCTGACTGTATATAGAGGCTGTGCTGACTGTATATAGAGGCTGTGCTGACTGTATATAAAGGCTGTGATGACTGTATATAGAGGCTGTGCTGGGGTATATAGAGACGGTGCTGACTGTATATAGAGCCTGTGCTGACTGTATATAGAGGCTGTGCTAGGGTATATAGATGCTGTGCTGACTGTTTATAGAGGCTGTGCTAGGGTATATAGAGGCTGTGCTGGCTGTATATAGAGGCTGTGTCAACTGTATATAGAGGCTTTGCTGGGTATATAGAAGTTGTGCTGAATGTATATAAGGCTGTGCTGGCTGTATATAGAGGCTGTGTCAACTGTATATAGACGCATTGCTGGGTATATAAAAGTTGTGCTGAATGTATATAGAGGCTGTGCTGAATGTATATATAGTCTGTGCTGACTGTATATATAGAAGCTGTGCTAGGATATATAGAGGCTGTGCTGACTGTATATAGAGGCTGTACTGGGGTATATAGAGGCTGTGCTGGGGTATATAGAGGCTGTGCTGACTGTATATAGATGCTGTGCTGACTGTATATAGAGGCTGTGCTGACTGTATATAGAGACTGTGCTGACTGTATATAGAGGCTGTGTCGACTGTATATTGAGGCTGTAGTGGGGTATATAGAAGTTGTGCTGAATGTATATAGAGGTTGTGCTAAATGTATATAGAGGCTGTGCTGATTATATATAGAGGCTGTGCTGATTGTATATAGAGGCTGTGCTAGGGTATATAGAGGCAGTGCTGACTGTATATAGAGGCTGTACTGGGGTATATAGAGTCTGTGCTGACTGCATATAGAAGCTGTGCTGACTGTATACAGAGGCTGTTCTGACTTTGTATAGAGGCTGTGCTGGGGTATATAGAGGCTGTGCTGGCAGTATACAGAGGCTGTGCTGACTGTATATAGAGTCTGTGATGGGGTATATAGAGGTTGTGCTGACTGTAGATAGAGGCTGTACTGGGGTATATTGAGGTTGTTCCGGGGTATATAAAGGTTGTGCTAACTGTATATAAAGGCTGTGCTAGGGTATATAGAGGCTGTGCTGTCTGTATATAGAGGTTGTGCTGACTGTATATAGAGGCTGTGCTGCGGTATATAGAGGCTGTGCTGACTGTATATAGAGGCTGTGCTGGGGTATATAGAGGCTGTGATGACTGTATATAGAGGCTGTGCTGGGGTATATAGAGGCTGTGCTGACTGTATATAGAGGCTGTGCTGGGGTATATAGAGGCTGTGCTGGCTGTATATAGAAGCTGTGTCGACTGTATATAGAGGCTTTGCTGGGGTATATAAGAAGTTGTTCTGAATGTTTATAGAGGCTGTGCTGAATGTATATAGAGGGTGTGCTGGGGTATATAGAGGCTGTGCTGACTTTGTATAGAGGCTGTGCTGGGATATATAGAGGATGTGCTGACTGTATATAGAGGCTGTGCTGGGGTATATAGAGGCTGTGCTGACTTTGTATAGAGGCTGTGCTGGGTATATAGAGGCTGTGCTGACTGTATATAGAGGCTGTGCTGGGGTATATAGAGGCTGTGCTGACTTTGTATAGAGGCTGTGCTGGGGTATATAGAGGCTGTGCTGACTGTATATAGAGGCTGTGCTGCAGTATATAGAGGCTGTGCTGACTGTATATAGAGGCTGTGACACCTGTATATTGAGGCTGTGCTGGGGTATATAGTAGTTGTGCTGAATGTATATAGAGGCTGTGCTGGGGTATATAGAGGCTGTGCTGACTTTGTATAGAGGCTGTGCTGGGGTATATAGAGGCTGTGCTGACTGTATATAGAGGCTGTGCTGCGGTATATAGAGGCTGTGCTGACTGTATATAGAGGCTGTGACACCTGTTTATAGAGGCTGTGCTGGGGTATATAGTAGTTGTGCTGAATGTATATAGAGGCTGTGCTGGGGTATATAGAGGCTGTTCTGGGTATATAGAGGCTGTGCTGACTGTATATAGAGGCTGTGCTGGGGTATATAGAGGCTGTGCTGGCTGTATATAGAGGCTGTGTCGACTGTATATAGAGGCTTTGCTGGGGTATATAGAAGTTGTTCTGAATGTTTAGAGAAGCTGTGCCGAATGTATATAGAGGCTGTGCTGGAGTATATAGAGGCTGTGCTGACTTTGTATAGAGGCTGTGCTGGGATATATAGAGGCTGTGCTGACTGTATATAGAGGCTGTGCTGGGGTATATAGAGGCTGTGCTGACTTTGTATAGAGGCTGTGCTGGGGTATATAGAGGCTGTGCTGACTGTATATAGAGGCTGTGCTGCGGTATATAGAGGCTGTGCTGACTGTATATAGAGGCTGTGACACCTGTATATAGAGGCTGTGCTGGGGTATATAGTAGTTGTGCTGAATGTATATAGAGGCTGTGATGGGGTATATAGAGGCTGTGCTGACTTTGTATAGAGGCTGTGCTGGGGTATATAGAGGCTGTGCTGACTGTATATAGAGGCTGTGCTGCAGTATATAGAGGCTGTGCTGACTGTATATAGAGGCTGTGACACCTGTATATAGAGGCCGTGCTGGGGTATATAGTAGTTGTGCTGAATGTATATAGAGGCTGTGCTGAATGTATATAGAGGCTGTGCTGACTATATATAGAGGCTGTGCTGACTCTATATAGAGGCTGTGCTGGGGTATATAGAGGCTGTGCTGACTGTATATAGAGGCAGTGCTAGGGTATATAAAGGCAGTGCTGACTGTATATAGAGGCTGTACTGGGGTATATAGAGTCTGTGCTGACTGCATATAGAAGCTGTGCTGACTGTATACAGAGGCTGTTCTGATGTGTATAGAGGCTGCGCTGGGGTATATAGAGGCTGTGCTGGCAGTATATAGAGGCTGTCCTGGCTGTATATGGAGGCTATGCTGGGGTATATGGAGGATGCTGCTGAGGTATATGGAGACTGCTGTTATGCTGTATATATAATATGGAAGTCGTGCTGGGCTCTATATACTATTTGGAGGCTGTGCTGGGCTATATATACTTTTTGGAAGTTGTGCTGGGCTGTATATATAATATGGAAGGTTTGCTGGACTGTATATATTATTTGGAGGCTGTGCTGTGCTGGATATATTATTTGGAAGCTGCTGCTTGGCTGCCACAGCTTCTAAATAATATATACAGCCCGACACAGCCTCCAAATAATATATATAGTCCAGCACAGCTTTCATATTACATATACAGCCCAGCACAGCTTCCAAATAGTATATATAGCACAGCACAGCCTCCAAATAATATATACAGCCCACAGCCTCTATATTATATATACAGCCCGGCAGTCTCCATATTATACATACAACCCTGAACAGCCTCTATATTTTATATACAACCCACCCAGGATCCTCTATACTACATATACACAGCCTAAATATCTTCATCAAGATACTGCAAATAACCTCCACATCTGGAGGAGTATACACTATGGAACAGATAAATCGCTATATCCAATATATACCATTAAACAAGCGACAAGCATCTGTATAAATGATTTATTTTAATTAAGAAAGACAAAGACGACATACACAGAGGAAGAACAACCCACAAAGGGAGGCTCCTGTGGTAATTTGGTTCAAATAAATATTACATGTCATGTCACAAATAACAATTATCATGACAAGGAGGTATTTACAGCTTACTGTCATCAGCAAAAAGACCTTTCTGCAGTATATATAGAAAAATTGATCACTAATTGTAGTTAATATCTCCTTGGAAAGTGAACAATAAACATTAATTCATTAAAGTGCAAGTGCTTGTTCTCTATTCACACTGCAGAGGAATTGATAGCTGGTATAGGTATACAAATGATATTAACAGCATTTTAATGAACAGCAATTGATGTTCCTACATATCATATATTTGTAAATGGCATAAGGTTAGTGCATATATACATATTTATCACAACATTGTCAAGCCCATATCAAGGGTAGGTGTGGAAAAATCCAGGCAAAAACCCATGCAGAGTATACCTATCAGAGCTGCAAAATCAATCAATGGTATTGTGTCAGTGAAAGAATCCTCACCACAGTGAATATACCATCAGGAGCCACACACCCCGATGGCCATTTCGCAACCTTCGTCAGGGGGCAATTGAATAAAGCACAGCGTGCGATTTAAAAAGGCCGGCGGATTGATCATTGTGATCAGCTGTGTAATTGACACGCAATCGCTGTAGTGGGGGCAGCGAGCGGAAGTGTGGCCTCGTCATCACCAAGCGCGGGCGCGTGTGAACACGCAGCCGCGATTAGCGAGTCGGAGGCCGACACGTCACTCCGCTCAACTGTTCCCCAGCAACACAGACGCGCGTCGCGGCTGATCATGTGATCCTTGTGTTTACTTTTTGTTGTAGCAGAGAATTGCACTCCGGAACGTACATTGCGATCATAGAGGCACAAAGATGAAAGAGGAGGGGGAAGAACACTCACTTGGAAAGTAGTTCATTTCATAATATAATTACAGACCAATATTGGCCATAGGTAAATAGAATATATTAACAAGACAGTACAGCATTATTACAATAATTATATAACATCAAATGCAGCATTATTGAATTACAAGATTTCATACATGTATAAACATTGGTATGTTACATCGCATAACTTAAATAGCTGTACATTACTACATAATATATCCCAATATATAGAAAATCAATTGATCGATCCATGATTGATGAGCCCATCATTAGACCATGTGAGCGATATTCTTGTCCACATCAGATGCAACAAAAAGCCGGCATGCCTATATATAAAAGATAAATTAAAAGACCTGATAAATTTACAGGTAATATGAAACAGAAACGATGCAGATCAAAGATATGGAGCAAAACTAATATTCTCATTTAAACCATTGGGGCGCAATGTACCGAGCAGCCAAATCCACTTGGTCTCTAGCATAGCTACACGTTTGGACAGCGACCCACCCCGAATCCCCAGGTCCACGGAATCGATACCCCTCACTTTCAAGAGATCCCCTTGTGACTGATGGTACTCAAAAAAATGTCTAGGAAGTGTTTTCAAAGTTCTTATGTCTACACACTCTTTTGCTGCCTCAATGGCCAAAACGTGTTCGCGCACCCGAATTTTTAAAGCTCGCGTAGTGAGACCTACGTATATTTTTGGGCATGGGCAGGTGGCATAATAAATAACGCCTACGGTATTACACGAGATCTTTTTCCGGATCTGATATGTCTTAGTGCCCCCCGCATTTGAAAATGTGTCAGTTTTTAATATATTGGGGCATGAGACACACTTTCCACAAGGACTACAGCCTAATGTCCGGGGCATATGATCTAGGAAAGTGGTACGGGCATTTTTAGTGTAATGGCTGGGCACAAGATGGTCACGCAAGTTTTTTGACCTCCTAATTGCGACCATTGGTCTTGATGGGAGTATTTTCGATAAGGTACCATCGGTAAGTAAAATAGGCCAGGCCTTATCCAAACATCTCCTCATTTGGTCAAATTGGCCATGAAATGTTGTTACAAATCTCACGTTTCCATCACGTGCCCGAGGTCTCGTGTTATATAACAGGTCGTTACGTGTGGCATGTTTGGCTTTGTTAGCAGCAAACTTGACAGCACGATGGCTATACCCTCGCGCCAGGAATCGCTGCTTTAGTTCCTCGGCACGAAGAGCATAGTCACTTTCAGTGGAACAAATCCTCCTAAGCCGGAGAAATTGACCCACTGGAACAGCGCGTATCATGTACGCTGGATGGGAAGAGGAGGCATGGAGGAGAGCGTTGGAAGAAGTAGGTTTCCTGAAGATGTCGGTGCACAAACGGCCACCTACCCCCCTCCCCACGGAAACATCCAGAAAATCAGCCCTATTTTTATCTATAAAGTATGTAATTTTGATATTAACTTCATTATTATTTAATATATCTATCAAAACATGAAGTTCAGATTCTGAGCCATGCCAGATCAAAAAGATGTCGTCGATGTACCGTGCCCAAAGATTGACACGGCACATCGACGGCAGCCGATCCGACATGAAGAGGTCCCTTTCCCACAGCCCCAGGAACAGATTAGCATATGAGGGCGCGAACAACGCCCCCATTGCTGTTCCCTGGAGCTGCAGAAAGAAGGACCCCTTGAATATAAAGAAATTGTGCGTAAGACTGAATTCCAAGAGTTCCATGACGAGGGAGATGATGTCCGCAGGTAGCATCGACATCTCCAGGAAATATTTAGTGGCTCTCAGTCCATCCGCATGCCTGATACTTGTGTATAAAGATTCAACATCACAAGTAACTAGGGATGCATCATCTTCAATCTGGAGAGAGTCTACCTTTTTCAAGAACTCGTTTGTGTCTTTGATGAAGGACGGAAGATTGGCCACTAGTGGTTGAAGTTTAGAATCTATCCATTTACCTATGTTTTCCAAATAGTTTCCTGATTCAGACACAATCGGTCTGCCCGGAGGTGTTAGCGGGTCTTTATGGATCTTAGGCAAGAGATACAGGGTGGGAACCACGGGATCCGTCACCACTAATGCCGACATTAATTTATTGGTGATGGTGCCATTGTCATTTGCAGCTTTTAGTATTGCCAACAATTGTTGAGAAAATGAGGTAGCTGGATTATAAGTCAATTTTCTATAACACGTCTTATTATTAAGATGTCTATATGCCTCTTTCTCATACTTATCTACTGGCCAAATGACCACACTACCGCCTTTATCGGCCGGTTTTATTATAATATCAGGCAGATCTCGTAGTTCGCCCAGTCTTGCTCTCTCTTTGTTGTTTAAATTGTCATGCTGAATATTTTCAGGAATTTTCTCAAAGAGTTTGCTTGCCACCTGCACAAACACATCAATGGTTGGGCAGGTGGAAAGCAAAGGGAAACATTTAGAACGTGGTCGGATAGTAGGAGGGATCTTACCTCCTTCTGCCATGTTCTCATTGGCCAAATCGTCCAAATCCTCCAAGGTCACTTCTTCTTTTTCTGTCGGAAAAAGAGAGTTCTTAACAGGGTCAAAGAAATGTCTTTTGAATAACAAGGATCTCGCAAATAAATGGAGATCCTTGATTGCCAAAAACCGGTTAAAACGGGATACCGGAGCAAAGGAAAGACCTCTCTCCAGAAGAGATATATCATGAGATGACAAAGCATATTTGCTTAGGTTAATTACCTTTGTCCCTTTCTTGCCACCCTGTCCACCGTACCGCCGATTGGGTTTGAATGTGATATCTTGTTTCCGTTGTAAGGTCATTCCTGATCTTGTGACAATAGAAGATATTGACACATCGGATTGATCGCTTAGCGAGGAGATAGATACCGTAGATGTACTTGGGCGTAATGGGGTTTGTCCAGGGAGCTGCATCGGGCGCCGCCAATGGTACACTATGGAACAGATAAATCGCTATATCCAATATATACCATTAAACAAGAATCCTCACCACAGTGAATATACCATCAGGAGCCACACACCCCGATGGCCATTTCGCAACCTTCGTCAGGGGGCAATTACCACAGGAGCCTCCCTTTGTGGGTTGTTCTTCCTCTGTGTATGTCGTCTTTGTCTTTCTTAATTAAAATAAATCATTTATACAGATGCTTGTCGCTTGTTTAATGGTATATATTGGATATAGCGATTTATCTGTTCCATAGTGTATACTCCTCCAGATGTGGAGGTTATTTGCAGTATCTTGATGAAGATATTTATGCTGTATTTTGCTGTGTTTTGCACAGGTGTTCTCTTCACTACTATGGATTTCCGTGCCAAGGAAGTTTCTTGGTTACATCAGATTGACAAAGTCTTTGGCACTACGCAACAGGAGAGACAGCCCAATGCAGATCTCAATATGGAGGAGACTAGTTTATTTATCCAACAGATGGTCGTCAAACGGACCAAACTATGGTGGAACAGAGCTTTCCTCCAGAAATACCTCATGAACAATCTCATACCAAGGGGGTTGCGTGTCCGAGTCATTCCCACGTTCCCAGTATCAGACGAATCTTTTATTACTAAGTGGGAAGATGCATGTGGTGCTTGTTCGAAGGTGTTCATGGAGCTTTTGATTGCCTCTAACAATGAGATGATTGGAAACATCGATAAGGATCTTGAGGACCTTCAGGCTAAATTTCGGTCTGAATGCCCTGAAGATAAACGTGCTACCGCAGAGACCCAACTTGAAAAAGTTTTGGAAGACTGCGTGAAAAAAATCAAAGATACTCAAACTAAAAAATACGCACGAGACCTAAGAGATTGGCAATCTGGCTGTATGTACCATTGGCGGCGCCCGATGCAGCTCCCTGGACAAACCCCATTACGCCCAAGTACATCTACGGTATCTATCTCCTCGCTAAGCGATCAATCCGATGTGTCAATATCTTCTATTGTCACAAGATCAGGAATGACCTTACAACGGAAACAAGATATCACATTCAAACCCAATCGGCGGTACGGTGGACAGGGTGGCAAGAAAGGGACAAAGGTAATTAACCTAAGCAAATATGCTTTGTCATCTCATGATATATCTCTTCTGGAGAGAGGTCTTTCCTTTGCTCCGGTATCCCGTTTTAACCGGTTTTTGGCAATCAAGGATCTCCATTTATTTGCGAGATCCTTGTTATTCAAAAGACATTTCTTTGACCCTGTTAAGAACTCTCTTTTTCCGACAGAAAAAGAAGAAGTGACCTTGGAGGATTTGGACGATTTGGCCAATGAGAACATGGCAGAAGGAGGTAAGATCCCTCCTACTATCCGACCACGTTCTAAATGTTTCCCTTTGCTTTCCACCTGCCCAACCATTGATGTGTTTGTGCAGGTGGCAAGCAAACTCTTTGAGAAAATTCCTGAAAATATTCAGCATGACAATTTAAACAACAAAGAGAGAGCAAGACTGGGCGAACTACGAGATCTGCCTGATATTATAATAAAACCGGCCGATAAAGGCGGTAGTGTGGTCATTTGGCCAGTAGATAAGTATGAGAAAGAGGCATATAGACATCTTAATAATAAGACGTGTTATAGAAAATTGACTTATAATCCAGCTACCTCATTTTCTCAACAATTGTTGGCAATACTAAAAGCTGCAAATGACAATGGCACCATCACCAATAAATTAATGTCGGCATTAGTGGTGACGGATCCCGTGGTTCCCACCCTGTATCTCTTGCCTAAGATCCATAAAGACCCGCTAACACCTCCGGGCAGACCGATTGTGTCTGAATCAGGAAACTATTTGGAAAACATAGGTAAATGGATAGATTCTAAACTTCAACCACTAGTGGCCAATCTTCCGTCCTTCATCAAAGACACAAACGAGTTCTTGAAAAAGGTAGACTCTCTCCAGATTGAAGATGATGCATCCCTAGTTACTTGTGATGTTGAATCTTTATACACAAGTATCAGGCATGCGGATGGACTGAGAGCCACTAAATATTTCCTGGAGATGTCGATGCTACCTGCGGACATCATCTCCCTCGTCATGGAACTCTTGGAATTCAGCCTTACGCACAATTTCTTTATATTCAAGGGGTCCTTCTTTCTGCAGCTCCAGGGAACAGCAATGGGGGCGTTGTTCGCGCCCTCATATGCTAATCTGTTCCTGGGGCTGTGGGAAAGGGACCTCTTCATGTCGGATCGGCTGCCGTCGATGTGCCGTGTCAATCTTTGGGCACGGTACATCGACGACATCTTTTTGATCTGGCATGGCTCAGAATCTGAACTTCATGTTTTGATAGATATATTAAATAATAATGAAGTTAATATCAAAATTACATACTTTATAGATAAAAATAGGGCTGATTTTCTGGATGTTTCCGTGGGGAGGGGGGTAGGTGGCCGTTTGTGCACCGACATCTTCAGGAAACCTACTTCTTCCAACGCTCTCCTCCATGCCTCCTCTTCCCATCCAGCGTACATGATACGCGCTGTTCCAGTGGGTCAATTTCTCCGGCTTAGGAGGATTTGTTCCACTGAAAGTGACTATGCTCTTCGTGCCGAGGAACTAAAGCAGCGATTCCTGGCGCGAGGGTATAGCCATCGTGCTGTCAAGTTTGCTGCTAACAAAGCCAAACATGCCACACGTAACGACCTGTTATATAACACGAGACCTCGGGCACGTGATGGAAACGTGAGATTTGTAACAACATTTCATGGCCAATTTGACCAAATGAGGAGATGTTTGGATAAGGCCTGGCCTATTTTACTTACCGATGGTACCTTATCGAAAATACTCCCATCAAGACCAATGGTCGCAATTAGGAGGTCAAAAAACTTGCGTGACCATCTTGTGCCCAGCCATTACACTAAAAATGCCCGTACCACTTTCCTAGATCATATGCCCCGGACATTAGGCTGTAGTCCTTGTGGAAAGTGTGTCTCATGCCCCAATATATTAAAAACTGACACATTTTCAAATGCGGGGGGCACTAAGACATATCAGATCCGGAAAAAGATCTCGTGTAATACCGTAGGCGTTATTTATTATGCCACCTGCCCATGCCCAAAAATATACGTAGGTCTCACTACGCGAGCTTTAAAAATTCGGGTGCGCGAACACGTTTTGGCCATTGAGGCAGCAAAAGAGTGTGTAGACATAAGAACTTTGAAAACACTTCCTAGACATTTTTTTGAGTACCATCAGTCACAAGGGGATCTCTTGAAAGTGAGGGGTATCGATTCCGTGGACCTGGGGATTCGGGGTGGGTCGCTGTCCAAACGTGTAGCTATGCTAGAGACCAAGTGGATTTGGCTGCTCGGTATATTGCGCCCCAATGGTTTAAATGAGAATATTAGTTTTGCTCCATATCTTTGATCTGCATCGTTTCTGTTTCATATTACCTGTAAATTTATCAGGTCTTTTAATTTATCTTTTATATATAGGCATGCCGGCTTTTTGTTGCATCTGATGTGGACAAGAATATCGCTCACATGGTCTAATGATGGGCTCATCAATCATGGATCGATCAATTGATTTTCTATATATTGGGATATATTATGTAGTA
This sequence comes from Allobates femoralis, assembly GCA_033576535.1. Taxonomy (NCBI): domain Eukaryota; kingdom Metazoa; phylum Chordata; class Amphibia; order Anura; family Aromobatidae; genus Allobates; species Allobates femoralis. Next base: position 134,651,334 of record JARQOC010000009.1, on the reverse strand, counting down.
ATGTACAGCTATTTAAGTTATGCGATGTAACATACCAATGTTTATACATGTATGAAATCTTGTAATTCAATAATGCTGCATTTGATGTTATATAATTATTGTAATAATGCTGTACTGTCTTGTTAATATATTCTATTTACCTATGGCCAATATTGGTCTGTAATTATATTATGAAATGAACTACTTTCCAAGTGAGTGTTCTTCCCCCTCCTCTTTCATCTTTGTGCCTCTATGATCGCAATGTACGTTCCGGAGTGCAATTCTCTGCTACAACAAAAAGTAAACACAAGGATCACATGATCAGCCGCGACGCGCGTCTATGTTGCTGGGGAACAGTTGAGCGGAGTGACGTGTCGGCCTCCGACTCGCTAATCGCGGCTGCGTGTTCACACGCGCCCGCGCTTGGTGATGACGAGGCCACACTTCCGCTCGCTGCCCCCACTACAGCGATTGCGCGTCAATTACACAGCTGATCACAATGATCAATCCGCCGGCCTTTTTAAATCGCACGCTGTGCTTTATTCAATTGCCCCCTGACGAAGGTTGCGAAATGGCCATCGGGGTGTGTGGCTCCTGATGGTATATTCACTGTGGTGAGGATTCTTTCACTGACACAATACCATTGATTGATTTTGCAGCTCTGATAGGTATACTCTGCATGGGTTTTTGCCTGGATTTTTCCACACCTACCCTTGATATGGGCTTGACAATGTTGTGATAAATATGTATATATGCACTAACCTTATGCCATTTACAAATATATGATATGTAGGAACATCAATTGCTGTTCATTAAAATGCTGTTAATATCATTTGTATACCTATACCAGCTATCAATTCCTCTGCAGTGTGAATAGAGAACAAGCACTTGCACTTTAATGAATTAATGTTTATTGTTCACTTTCCAAGGAGATATTAACTACAATTAGTGATCAATTTTTCTATATATACTGCAGAAAGGTCTTTTTGCTGATGACAGTAAGCTGTAAATACCTCCTTGTCATGATAATTGTTATTTGTGACATGACATGTAATATTTATTTGAACCAAATTACCACAGGAGCCTCCCTTTGTGGGTTGTTCTTCCTCTGTGTATGTCGTCTTTGTCTTTCTTAATTAAAATAAATCATTTATACAGATGCTTGTCGCTTGTTTAATGGTATATATACACAGCCTGCAGCTTCTATATTATATTCATGAATCATGGTATGCGTTAAAGGGGCCGACTGAGACTGTTTCGCCCGGGGCCCACAAAAACCTGGAGCCGGCCCTGACTATGCCTGTCCATGACAACTGTTAACCTGTTCTTTTGTGCACAACTGTGACTAAATGAACACTTTCTTATGCATTTTGCTTTATCCTACTTTTATGTTTAAACAAAAATCACCGAATAGGTACTAAATATTATATTAAAAAAACTCACCAAAAATGATCGCTTTTTTTACCCCTTGCATCTAGCAGGTGGCTGCAGATTCCCCGAGGAGGTAGCACATGCGTCTAGACACAGGTACACAGACCCCTGCAACCTATAACATGGTGAGTTTTTTCAATATACTTTTATGTTTACCCTATTTTACCAATGAAATGCATGCTATTACTTTAAGCTAAAATTAAAGTCAAAACTAAAGATTTGAAAAAAACATCTAAATTTAGTATTTTGTTGGAAAAGTAATTATTCTAATATTGCCCTATACTGATATATTTTAATTCTGTTTAACATAACTATGCATAAGAGTGGATTCAATTTGACAGGTGCTATTTATAGAGCCAGCTCCAAATTTACAGATACATTTGGCACAAAACCAACAAAACTTGTAAAATGTTCAAAGACAAGTATCAGACAAGAACATTTTTTTAATAAGTACTCCCCATTGTTTAGTGATGTTCTGCAGATGCCTGATTATATATATTCTGAATCTGTGTGGGAAGACGTCTTAACAGTCTTTATGTGCCAAATCATTACACTTATTTTAGTATATTATTTCATTTTTGCAGTTGTATGAATATCTACACATATTCGGCATAAATGATGTTTGTATTGACATTATCCATAATTAGGACTTAATGAGTGTTTAGGTAAAGCAACAATTCATTGATATCCATGGTATATATTGTATCTGCACTAATAGGTCATTTTTGGTTGATTTACCATGTGTAAAAAGCCATAAATATACATCTTTAACTCATCTATATCTACTGGCAGCCCATTTATATTTTGTATCAGCTGCTGTAATCAAGCGACTTGCTTCATGCTCCCTGCCGAGTGTCATTAGCACAGAATGCTTCACAGATGTTGCAAAAGATAAGAGGAGTCACACACCAAGCATTGGAATTTTCTTGGATTATTGTCATAAAATGGACAGTGATAAATCAAAAGTTTGCAGTTTAAAACTTAAAAATTAGTCTTTTTTTCCCTTATATCATACCTAAAATACACATTAAATAATAAAATACACATCGTAGATGAAAATATATTTTATTTTAGACAGATATCTTGTAATAACAAATGTACTCATGGGAACGTCTTAAGGCACAATTTGTTTCTTTGTAACATCTTCTTGTTCAACATTAAACTGTTTTTAGGCATTTTCATAAATTGCAAGAAAAAAACAGGAAAGGGTAAGCCTATAAACTATGTCTCGTAAAAAATGAATGGGCAGCACCTTAGGACCCCAACAGACCCATGGTGGAAAGGAAATTTGGACATTGCTAGGTTTCCTCCCTACTTTGTTTCATCAGTGTATTTTCCATAATACTTATTAGGTTAGTTACATAGATGTCAGTTGCATTCACTAACAAATTTTGCAATCTCTGTAAGGGTATGTGCGTGTTGGATGCAGCTCTTCCAGACTTGAGTGAACCTGCGGGCGGCCGCAGGGAGACCGCAGCCGCCCTGTACACACCATGTGCAGCAGGTGCGGGGCAGCTTGTCCCTGCAGTCACCAGATGGGAGCCGCTTCTGGCTCCGCAGCATGAAATGAACATGCTGTGGAGGAATGGAATGCCAGCTACCAGCATCGCTACTGTCAAAATGCTGTGGTCATGTTAAGCATAGCGGGTATGGGATTTCTACAAATCCCATCCACTATGCTGATACTGTACTGCGCAGCATTTTGGATGCAGCGGCAAGACACTGAGTCCAAAACGCAGTGTATACTGATTGTGAGTATGCAGCCTAAAGGTCCATTCTCACACAAAATTGGTGCTGCAAATTTTTGACTTCCAAAATCTGCACTTAGGTGTCAGAAATCGGCACCAAACACATGGTTGTCTGCACGGTGCGTTTTTATCTGCTGCAGATATGGGTGCATTTTACCACTGACTTTTCTTTGACTCAGTATTTTTGTAGTCAAATCTGCAGCATATCTGCATGAAGAATTGACATGCTGCAGCTTTTTGTGCACTAAAATATGCAGTGTATCTGCAGCAGAAAACCAACACACCATGCGGACAGGACTTATCAAATCCCATAAACTTTGCTGGGAAAACACGCTACTGCAAGCTTATTGTGGCTCTGCAGAGAATCTGCAGCGGATCGTCATCAAATATGCAACCAAATGAGATGAAATAAGCATAGCGCGACTAAGGCCCTTTAGGTCTTCAATAAGGCTGGGGTCACAGTACCATTTTTCACATGCATTTTTGGAGACCTGCGTTTTCAAAAACGCATGTAAAAAACGCACCCATAGGCCCCCATGTTAAAAAACACATGCCCTAATAGCCAAAAAGCATGTGTGACTGTCCCATGCGTTTTTGGAGCATATCCAAAAACGCATGCGTTTTTGTAGAAAACGCATGCGTTTTTGTAGAAAACGCATGCGTTTTTATAACATGGGTTCCTATGGAAAACGCATGCAAAAACGCATGTACAGTTAGTACCTTTTAGTGCCATTCAAAAACGCATGCGTTTCCCATAGGAGCCCATGTTAAAAAAACGCATGCATTTTTCCGGAAACGCATGCGTTTTTTTTTAACATGGGCTCCTATGGGAAACGCATGCGTTTTTGAATGGCACTAAAAGGTACTAATTGTACATGCGTTTTTGCATGCGTTTCTCATAGGAACCCATGTTATAAAAACGCATGCGTTTTCTACAAAAACGCATGCGTTTTTCAAAACGCTCAAAAAAATACTACAAGCACTATTTTTATGTGCAGATTCAAAAACGCAGCCAAAAACGCAGGGAGCCATCAGAGACCTTAAAAAACTTATGCTGACATGAAAAACGCATGTAAAAAAGCATGCGTTTTTAAAAGGCACTAAAAAAACTGTGACCACAGCCTAAGAGACACATGTCCCTAGTCACCTGCCAAAAACGGATCCCAGGTTAACACAAGGTCCAGTTTTCTTGCTGCAAGATATAGTCAGTCATTGCCTTAGATTGCTCATACAGATGCTCCATAATATGAAGTGTTGCATTTCACTGCATTGCAACATTGAAAATCAGGTGGAGTTCAACCACACCACTTCTTCACTGCAAATCAAAAGGATGATCAATATTATTTGACCGGACAGCCTCTTTAATTTCAACACAGGTCTGCTAAACATGTGAGAGTGTGCCCATCTGTTGTAATAAACTCAAGCACATTTTGTTGTCACTCAGGCTGGTTTCACACTGCGGTTTTTCCCCTCCTCAGGTTCGATCAGGTTTGTGTGCCAAAACCAGGAGTGCCTCCAAAACTCAGAACAGGTGTCAATCTTTCAATTATAGTTTTCCTCTACAAGTTCCTCTCCTGGTTCCTCTCCTGGTTCTGGCTCACAAACCGGATAGAACCTGATCAGGGAAAAAACTGCAGTGTGAAACCAGCCTCAGACCCTAATGGTATCAGAAACTGTAGAACTTTTATCATCCTATGACTGATTTTATCAGTCACTCAATTGTACCCCCGAACATTTGAAAAACAGAGAGAGGGACAAAGTATGTTACAGGCAGTGAGCTGCGGCACATTTTGACCACACCCTGAGCCACACCCCAAGCCTCATCTTTTTGGCAGTAAGGGATATTCAGCAGAAACCCAGGACTGATTATTCATCCATAGTCATACCAACCAGAATTTTTTTTATATAATTTGTTTTTATTGAACACACAAAATACAGAGTAAAGGCACAACAGTTCACCTTGGGCCAATACAAAACATAAGGTGTAGAAACAAATCGTATTAGTAGCGAAATCCAAGTGTCAGACCAATACCTAGCCTTCCCTGGTCGTTCCAAAGCACGATCGACAATTGGGTAAGACATCTCAAAAAAAAAAACATAGAATTTTTACAAGTTTCCTTTTTCCATTTATATCTTTCATTTTCCCTTGTATTTATCATAGTATATGGCTTGGACCCCGTAACAGCCTGTGTTGCATGTGTATAGATGTGTGTTGCATAAACCTATGAGGGACTAATGTGACATAGATGTGACAAAAATTGCTGATTTTTCACTAGTTATACACTGCCTTAAGATACAGTACATACAATACAAGATCAAATATGATATGTGAAAACGCGATTCATGTACAATATATGATGATAACTCTTGTTGCTCTATGTTTTTCCTTATATCACCACTGACTGATACATAGGATCTAGATCGCAAACCAGCAGAATACACACACATCACAACATCTGATTCATCACCTCTATCCTAGTCTAAGCATCTATTATGATATAGTTCCAAAAACCCTGTACTTAACATATATATACAATACATAGTGCTCCACAAACCGGACCGCAACATACTTAATCTATTATGTGCCTTGCACAGCGCTGCCTGCCACCATGACAACGCTGTACAACAAAAACAAAGGCACTTCCGGTCTGCGAGTGAAGCGCTACTGCGCAGGCGCGATCTCTAGAGTTCATTTCCGGCCTCTCAGCGGGCGGAACACGACACAAAAGGGCGGAAGCCCTTACAGATCCCCAGTCTCTGCTAAAGCACGGACCGTGCTGGCATTCACTCTCCCCACCGGTGAGCGGACCCGACCTGCGCCATGCTGCAACACCAAAAAGCTAAGTACCTACTCTCTTCTGACATTAAGAGACTGTTTTTACTTTACCATATAGCCGAAAGGTGTCTACCAGCAGAAAGCCCAGTGACATCATAGTACCACACACTGAGAGGGACAGACTGAAAGCTCCTACTATTACAATACGGTACTGATGGGACACATAGACTTAAGGGGGTACACATGTAGATATAAGAGGTATTAAATATGTACATATATCCATAGGCTGCAACAGTATATACTGGGACCAGGACTCTGCAAAAGCAGGACAGCACACACAAGTGTGGAGACACACGGACAGCACAGAAGGTAATAACAGACCTGGTTACCATAACACATAGCCCGCACATGACCTAACTAAGCATATGTACATATTCACAGGCTATATTGTAGCAAGCTGAAACCGACATCCGAGAGGATACATCTCCACACAACTGAACCACCAGTTCAGAAGGTACAATCAATAGACGGTGACAGTTTACAGATAACACACATCAAAAACTATCCCTCCCTCACATGATACCCTTTTTTCATAGATCAACAAGTTCTCAGTGTATACCATCACACCTATCCAGTTCTCCATCCTAACCAGCCTTACCTCCTCACCAAAGAATCACAGGTAAATCATTGAGCCACTCGATATTACCTTCCACTTGCCATTCATTTTTTGATATCTTCCTTTCTCTCTCTCTCTTGGTCCTATACTGTGCCATATGAAATAATAACTATAATTCATAAAGGGACTAGACAATCTCCTGCCCATCACGGCTGCTACAAGGGACTGAGTGTTAATCTTATAAATAATGTATATATATATAGACAGATGTATATACTTCACTTGTTCACTGTAAATATCCTCACTGTACTCCTTTTTGTTTTACTTCATAGTGACGTGTTGATAAAGGTCCAATAGGGGATCGAAACGTTTGCTGTCACCATTCACCCTATCTATGTCTTCAATAAACCACTTGCTAAGCAACCATTCATGACTCGATGAGTGCTTGGATTTCGCTACTAATAGACTGAGGATCACAGATCCTTTCCGCAATAGCACCATCACAACAAAAAGGACAGAGTGCTGGTCATCAACGATACTTGTAGAAACAAATCGTAGCCTTACATCATAAAGTCTAACATTACCAATTGCAGAAATCACATGACTAATTCTTCTACTTGACACTCTTCCTCACCTCGATGGATTTGCCTAAAGTAGAGCTTTCTACCCACACATATTGGAAGATTCTCCCAAGCCCGCCATTCCCTGCCAAACCAATTCATGGAGTTATTTTTGTGGGTTCTCACTTTTTCAAAAATAAATATTATATTGATTGCATTCACTATGTCTGCATCTTTGGGTAAATTGGAGGTTTTCCACTGTATAGCTAACGACAATCTCGTTGCCGGCAGTATATGTGCTATTTTGTGGTGGTATTTGATGGAAATTTAATAAAGGAAGTGCAAATTCTGGGTTAGGGCAAATCTTTTCCCCACTACCTTAGATATCAAATCGAAGGAGTGTTCCCACATCGGGGTTATTAGAGGGCACCCCCAAATTATGTGGAGAACAAAGCCCAGTTGATTGCAGTTACACCAGCACAAAGTGGATGTTTGAGGGAACAGATGGTTAGCCTTGTAGGTGTGTAATACCATCTAAGCAATATTTTCATATGAGTGTCAGAGTAAGCTGAACAGCTAAATGTTCGTGTTGCAAACAGAATTCCATTCCTCCACTCCGAAACCTGAAAGGTTTTATTTGACATCTTCACTAAAGGGGGCTGACTTCACAAAACTGTGTTTATTACCCAGATGCTCATAAATGGGTTTCAGGCCCTGCCGTGGATGAGCAGGTCTCGACAAGGTCTGAACAATTTTTAATATGTGCCCTCACTGGAACATCCAGGATCTGGTGCAGGATGTGGTGGATGTGACTACATGGACTCTTTCAATGCATAGCATGGGTTAAGTTTCTTAACATTTAGCCATACATGATGTTATTTTGGTTATCTAATTTGCAAGAAATGAGGCACCAGCGGTATGGGCTGCTAACCGGGCTGAATGATCCATGAGTCAAGAAGCCAGTGTTGCTCAGTCTGGAAGTCTTAATAATTTTTAACGAAGTAAAGAAAGACGGCACTCACCGGTTTACTTCAGGCGTGTACTTTAATGGGTTCTTCGGGGTTACATTGTGCAGGGGAGAGACAGCAGGGTGAACATTTTGGTGTTATTTTGGTTAGTTACTTGTGATAAGCCACTCACTGTTTCTACAAGACTTGTAGGAATCTGCTTGTGTTTAAACTTCACTAATGTAATTATCTCACCCCTGTATCAGAGACTCAAAGACAGATAACGGTGCATTCACATTACGATTGCTTTCCTGTCCGTGGGATCCTACTTTTTGTAGGATCCCACGGACAGGAACGGACACCACAGGAGGTGACCTATTCTGTGTTCGGGTCCGTGATTATAACGGATCCGGACACAAAAAGTGCTGTGCAGAGTAATTTCACTTCCGCAATGTATATATACATTGCAGAATTGAATTGTAAGTAAAATCAAGAGTTAAAAATAAAAAAAAAGCAATCCTCACCTTCTCCTGCGATCCAGCGCCATCAGCATCTAGCTTTGGATGCTGAAAGGACCTGGCTGGGCGGGGCTACCCGCTCAGCATCATCGGTCACATGACCGGTTACGGCGGTAACCGGTCATGTGACTGTGACATCAGGCCAGGTCTTGTACATCCAGTCCGGCGCTGGATCGCAGGTCAGGTGAGGATCGATTTTTTTTTTTTATTTTTATTACTTGATTTTACTTAAATTTCAATTCCACAATGTATATATACATTGCGGAAGTGAAATTAGATGGAGAGGAGTAGTTTTAGTGTACTGAGCATGGTCAGTACACTAAAATCGGGTCTGAGAAAACATCCGATGTTTTCTCGGACCGTGCTCCTTAGGCCCCCATGTTATGGGCCACGGATCATTTCGGATCTGATTCGGTCCGATTTGATCCGCTGTGCCCAAAATCGGAGCAGTCTCCGATTTTGGGTACAGGAAAAAATCGGACCGAAACAAATCTGACAAAAATCGGATGCCACTAAGGGCAAATCCAATCCGATCCATGCCCATAGGCTAATATGGAGGCCAAATCAGATCCGTGGCTGTCTGTTGTAAAGATCCCAAAAAATCGCAATGTGAAAGCACCCTAAGGATGTGAACCTTTTGTTCTCCAAAGATATGTATTGCTGATGTTATGTAAATTACTTCAGCCACTATTGTTTGTTGTTATGAATGGCAGACTGGATGGGCTTCGCTTTGGCCCCTATCTGCCCTCATTATTTAAATGCAAGTAAAAGATCCAGAAAGAGATCGTGCTTCAGTGATCCGCGCTGCCGCCACACAAAAGAAAGCCAAGGAAACGAAGAAACTTGTGTGCTGCTCCTTTATTCCATTAGTATTTCCAACATGTTTCGGTACAGACCTTGTACCTTCTTTAGAGATATGGTACATGACATACTAACTTACAGCCTTATATACAGTCTGTCTAGATTTACAGCCCATAAGCAATTAATTATGTCATGGTGATGTCAGAGTGGGGAGTGCTCACATGATGTCAAAAGTAAACAAATAGTATAAACTTCTTATTTGATAATTGCAGTATAATCCATAGATAAATATAGAACCTGACTCCCGATATCCATTACTACCTATTTGATATAACAAGTTGTTAAAAATAAATAATAAAAACATATTTGCGGCAAAAAGCATAATGAGAAATTTTTTTTTCAAGTTCAACTGTACCCAGACTTATCACGCATCACACTCCAGAAACATAGACACCTTTGATCCCTCTCCAAGATCCTGGTTGAAAAGCAGATTCCCTACCACTGAGGGTTTCCCTTTGCCCGCATAGTCCGCAGAGATGGTCGATCGGAGGTATTGCACACCCCGGCGGACTCACCAGCCTTCTGCGAGGCCCTAGACATCCCTGTTGTCAAGCTATCAAGTTAGGAAATCATTCTTCCGGGCCTTGCACCTGCCCCGGTCTGGTCCAAGGGCCCACCCAAACGGGCCACTAGAAGGGGAGGACGGGGGCGAGGGGAGTGCTTTTCTCTTCGCCCCCGTTGAAAATTTTGAATGACTAAGTTAGTCATATTTACCCATGGTTTTTTAACTAGTCGGTTAAGTATTCACAGATTCCTTAGGCTACTTGTTTTCTTTTGTTGCTGCTGGTGCATAATCTTTTGTTACTGCATGTCTAATTTTGCGACATAAGTTTTAATTACTGTACCTTTTGCATTAGACAGGGTCACTGCGACCCGTCTTTTTCTTTAACATTTCTTTGGCGGGACTCTTCTTCCTCCTATAAGGGTAGATTTTTCCCCTCCTTTCTGGCTTTGCTGCTCCCCTAGTATTGCATTGTTTACAGACTTGTATTTTCCAGAGTATTTCCCCCCACCTTTACACCTGGAAATCTGACTGGGGCCTCTCAGATTCCTGAGCCAGGGGTTCGACCCAGATTTGACTTCCAGCCGAGTAGCACCCGGGAAAATGTTGTACATTTTGTTTGGCTTTTGCTTTGTCTTTAATGCACTCTTATACAGTATGCTACATTTTCTCCTCTTCTGAAGGTTTTTTCTTTCTTTTCTTGCTCCTCTTCTACTTCCCACACCCCTTCTTCTCTACCTCTTCCCTCTCAGCTCGGGGACCCTGGGGAACCAGGGAAGCTGGCTGTGAGATCTCGACACTCCTGGGGGACACTTCTCTATGTGTGGATGGATCCCTCCAGGCCATTTGCTGATACCTTCGCTCAGACTCCTCCACTATGGTATATGTAGTCTCTATCAATGGGAGGGGTCTCAATACCCCTCGTAAATGTAGGCTAACTCTTTAAGAACTCAATATTGAGGGCGGATATGGCCTTTATACAAGAGACGCACTACGACAACAAGTGGTCTATTGTCTTTGTGAGCGTGAGCGATCCCATCAGTTATTCTGCTCATTCCAATAACAAAAAAGGGGGTGTTGTTATATTGATATAATCTCAATGCCCCATTCAAGTCTCCCATGCCCATATCGACTCTGGGGCTAGACATGTTCTTGAGGCCCAAATGGGGGGAAAACCATTGATTTTGGCTAATATCTATACCCCAAATAGTGGGCAACTACGCTTTCTCGGGAAGGTCTTGGCTTTGATCCGTAGTCTCCTGACTGCACCTGTAGTCCTAGGGGGAGACTTTAATGAACCCTTCTCGGAGTCCTGTGATCGTCTTTTGGTTGGAGGTCATCCTCCCTTGGATAGTTTATGGAAGCTATCCCTGGAGTTTCGGAAGATGATTAGAGTGGAGGTGCTTTTTGATGCTTGGAGAGTAGACCATCCTGGGGAAAAGGCTTTCTCTTATTACTCGATCCCCTACCAAATGCACACCCAAATAGATTACTTTTTCGTGAGTAGCCCAATCTTGTAACAAATGGGGAGTGTGGAAATGGGAAAAATAACATGGTCTGACCACTAGTGATGAGCGAGTACTAAAATGCTTGGGTGCTCGAAGCTCGGGCCGAGCATTCTGAGATACTCGTGTACTCGGCCCGAGTACCGAGCTCAATGTTATCCTATGGGAGACCGGAGTATTTTTATGAAATGACTGCCGGCAGCATGTAGAAACCCTAAAAATGTCACAAACGTCTCAGAGGAGTGCTCAAATGACATGGCAACACCATGGGGAAGACCCCTGGAAGCATTTCTCACTCAAAAGTCACAGCTGTGAACAATCTTGTCCAAGTTTCACGCCAATTTTACGGAGTCACCAGAAAACCTTCCAAAATGACACCAAAATGAATATTCAGGGTGGAAATGTTAAGGGCACATACCCAATAGTGAGATACAGCTGGTGTATGTTACTTTTTGTGATTACATTAAAGATTTTACGTGACAACATTGTGCGGCACTCCGATGTCCCTGAGAAGAGACGTACATGAAGCCCTGTCTTGACATATTGTGCCTATTTTGAGGAACTGGGTCTATTGTAGTATTTTCCTTTGCCAGGGCAGTCTAAAATTGGGAGGTTCACCAATGTCCCTGGATAGAGACATGCAGGAGGGCCAGTAAACCTGAAGTGTGTGTATTGTAGTATAGCCCTTTGGCAGGGCAGCCTAAAATTGGGAGGCTCCATATTGTCCCTGGATAGAGACGTGCAGGAGGGCCTGTAAACCTGAAGTGGGTGTATTGTAGTATAGCCCTTTGGCAGGGCAGCCAAAAATTGGGAGGTTCAACAATGACCCATGCATACAGACATGCAGTAGGGCCTGTAAACCTCAAGTGGGTGTATTGTAGTATAGCCCTTTGGCAGGGCAGCCAAAAATTGGGAGGTTCAACAATGACCCATGCATACAGACATGCAGTAGGGCCTGTAAACCTGAAGTGGGTGTATTGTAGTATAGCCCTTTGGCAGGGCAGCCAAAAATTGGGAGGCTCCACATTGTCCCTGGATAGAGACGTGCAGGAGGGCCTGTAAACCTGAAGTGGGTGTATTGTAGTATAGCCCTTTGGCAGGGCAGCCAAAAATTGGGAGGTTCAACAATGACCCATGCATACAGACATGCAGTAGGGCCTGTAAACCTGAAGTGGGTGTATTGTAGTATAGCCCTTTGGCAGGGCAGCCAAGAATTGGGAGGCTCCACATTGTCCCTGGATAGAGACATTCAGGAGGGCCTGTAAACCTGAAGTGGGTGTATTGTAGTATAGCCCTTTGGCAGGGCAGCCAAAAATTGGGAGGCTCCACATTGTCCCTGGATAGAGACGTGCAGGAGGGCCTGTAAACCTGAAGTGGGTGTATTGTAGTATAGCCCTTTGGCAGGGCAGCCAAAAATTGGGAGGTTCAACAATGACCCATGCATACAGACATGCAGTAGGGCCTGTAAACCTCAAGTGGGTGTATTGTAGTATAGCCCTTTGGCAGGGCAGCCAAAAATTGGGAGGTTCAACAATGACCCATGCATACAGACATGCAGTAGGGCCTTTAAACCTGAAGTGTCCACATTGTCCCTGGATAGAGACGTGCAGGAGGGCCTCAAAACATTTTTCCCATTGAAAAGGAGCGGGTCTCCTGTCGTTGTAATGCCCATTCTAAAAGAATGGGTGAAAAAATTTACCACTGCGGGTATACCTGAAACAACAGCCTAACTATTGTAACGGTCATCATGGTGGCACATGAGGAGAAGGAGGAGCAGTCCAGCGATTAGCCAAAGTCCAGAAGTGTGTACCCATGGGTGAGTGGAGGTACATGGCAAATTCCCATAACAAAATTTAAATTAAGTTGTCATTTGTTGGTGGTGTGGTGAAGTCTGACCCAATCCAACCCTTGTTCATCTTGATCAGAGTCAGCCTGTCAGCATTTTCAGTTGACAGGCGGGTGCGTTTATCAGTAAAGATTCCACCTGCGGCACTGAAAACACTCTCTGACAAAACGCTAGCGGCAGGGCAGGCCAGGACTTCCAAGGCGTAGAGAGCCAATTCATGCCACGTGTCCAGCTTGGAGACCCAATAATTGTAAGGCACAGAGGAATCTCGCAGTACAGTTGTTCGATCTGCAAGGTACTCCTTCAGCATCTGGCCAAACTTAGCATTTCTTGTGGCACTACCCCGCACCTCAGGGGCTGTGGTACGTGAGGGGCTGAGAAAACTGTCCCACATCGTAAAGACTGTTCCCCTACCTCTGGCGGATTGGACTTGTGCCCCTCTCGGCCGTACGCCTTGGTTGTCCACCGATTCCTGACCTATGCCGCTAGCGTTTTGTGAGGGGAATGATTTGCCTACTTCCGTGACTATGGCCTTCTGGAACTGCTGCATTTTGGCTGACCTCTCCGCCTCAGGATTGAGAGACATAAAGTTCTCCTTGTAGCGTGGGTCTAACAGTGTTGCCAACCAGTACTGATTGTCGGCCAAGATGTCACGAGCCAGGCAGCTTACCATAAAGTCAGCCATGTGCGCCAGACTCTTAACAGCCATCACTTCAGTATCCAGACCAACACGATGTCTGAACATGCTGTCCTCCTTCTCCTCCTCCTCCTCCTCCTCATCTCCTATGTCCTCTGGCCAGCCACGCTGAATCGAGGGTATGACTGGTGTGCATGTCATATCCTCAATTTGGCCAGAGAGTTGCTCCATGTCTTCATCCTCCTCCTCCTCGTCATAGTCCTCCACTGCACGTTGTGATGAGATGAGGCTGGGCTGTGTGTTTTCACCCACACCTACTACTGTTTCTTGCTCCAAGTCATCGCGCTCGGCCTGCAATGCATCCTCTTTGTTTTTCAGCAGAGACAGTTTTAGAAGGCAGAGTAGTGGTATGGTGACGCTAATAATGGCGTCATTGCCGCTCACCATCTTGGTGGAGTCCTCAAAGTTTTGGAGGACGGTACATAGGTCGGACATCCATCTCCACTCCTCATGTGTTATGTGTGGAGTTTGACCCATTTCCTGACGGCTTAGGTGATGCAGGTAGTCAACAACTGCCCTCTTCTGCTCACACATCCTGACCAACATGGGCAGAGTTGAATTCCAACGCGTGGGGACATCACACACCAGTCTGTGGGCCAAAAGACGCAAACGGCGCTGAAAGCCGGCAAGGCCGGCTGAAGCAGCAGGTGACTTGCGAAAATGTGCAGACAGACGGCGAACTTTTACCAGCAGTTCAGACAGCTCTGGGTATGACTTTAGAAACCTCTGAACCACCAGGTTGAGCACATGGGCCATGCATGGAACATGCGTCAGCTGGCCTCGCCTCAAAGCTGCCACCAGGTTTCTGCCATTGTCACACACGACCTTTCCTGGCTTTAGGTTCAGAGGTGTGAGCCAGTGATCTGCCTGCTGTTTCAGAGCTGTCCACGCCTCTTCTGCGTTGTGGGGTTTGTCACCTATGCAGACTAGCTTCAGCACAGCCTGTTGCCGCTTCGCAGAGGCAGTGCTGCAGTGCTTCCAGCTTGGGACTGGTGTGGAGGGTACAGTGGATGAGGATGCGCAGGAGGAGGAGGCTGAGGAGCATGACATTCCGGAGCTGTAGAGTGTCGGTGAAACCCTGACAGAGGTAGGGCCTGCTATCCTTGGTGTGGAAAGGACGTGTTCCATCCCTCGCTCAGACTGGGTCCCAGCCTCCACAATATTAACCCAGTGTGCCGTCAAGGAGATGTAGCGGCCTTGCCCACAAGCACTTGTCCACGCATCTGTGGTTAGGTGGACTTTGGCTGAAACAGCGTTGTTCAGGGCACGTGTGATGCTGTTGGACACGTGGTTATGCAATGCGGGGACAGCACATCTAGAGAAATAGTGGCGGCTGGGGACCGAGTAACGTGGGACAGCAGCCGCCATCAGGTCGCGGAATGCTTCCGTCTCCACCAGCCGGAAAGGCAACATTTCTAGCGCTATGAGTCGCGAAATGTGAGAATTCAGGACTGTGGCATGTGGGGCGTTGGCAGCGTATTTGCGTCTGCGTTCAAATGTTTGCTGAATGGATAATTGAACGCTGCCCTGGGACAAGGACGTGCTTGATGGTGGTGTTATTTGTGCGTGGGCAACTTCAGGTGCAGGGCCGGAGGCTTGTTCGCGGCCAGCATGGACAGGGGATTGGCTCGCATGCACAACACGTGAAGACGTAGCAGTGACATCAGCAAGCACCACTCCTCGACTCTGTTGTACTTCCCACAAAGTCGGGTGCTTGGCTGACATGTGCCTGATCATGCTGGTGGTGGTCAGGCTGCTAGTTTTCGTACCCCTGCTGATACTGGTATGTCAGGTGTTGCAAATGGCCTTTTTAGAGTCATCTGGAGCCAACTTAAAATACTCCCAGACTCGGGAAGACCTAACATTTGCACAGGCACCTTGAGTCGTGTTGTTGTTCCGGGGAACGGTTGCCTGCCTTCTGCCTGCGGACACGACCCTACTTCGTACTGCCTGTTGGGATACTGTTGGGATGTGCACTGCTGGCCTCGCTCTGCATATCGTCCTGCCATGTTGGGTCAGCTACTGGATCATCCACCACGACGTCTTCCTCTTCCGCACCCTGATCTTCCTCCTGACTTCCTGGCAATTGTGTCTCATCATCGTCCACCCCTTGTTGAGACACGTTGCCAACGTTCCGTTCGTGAGAACGTGGCTGCTCAAATATTTGGGCATCTGTACATACCATCTCCTCATCACCCACTTCAACAGGAGCTGGCGAGAGGCCAGGTTCTGAGAATGGATACGTGAACAGCTCTTCCAAGTGTCCTAGTGTGGGATCAGTAATGTCCGTGGACGTGTACTCGGCCTGGTGGTAGGAAAGAGGATCAGGTTGGGAAATGTGCGGTGCAGTATCACGGCTACTGACACTTGACCGTGTGGAAGACAGGGTGTTTGTGGAGGTGCCCATCTGACTTGAAGCATTATCCGCTAGCCAAGTAACAACCTGTTGACACTGGTCTTGGTTCAAGAGCGGTGTACTGCTGCGGGCCCCAAGAATTTGGGACAGGACGTGCGAGCGAGTAGATGTGCCCCTTTGTTGTTACGAAATTAGTGCTTGCACACGACCTCGGCCTCTGCCTGCACCACCATCACTTCCACTTCCTTGTTCCTTGCCAACGCCCTTGCCAACGCCCTTGCGCATTTTGTCTGTATACAGCGACAACAGTCTGGTGACTGTTCAGGTCACAGGAGAGTAGGATTTTAGTCCCTAACCTGTATCAAGGTAGTAAGTACAACAGTCTGGTGACTGTTATGATCACAGGAGAGTAGGATTTTAGTCCCTAACCTGTATCAAGGAAGTAAGTACAACAGTCTGGTGACTGTTCAGGTCACAGGAGAGTAGGATTTTAGTCCCTAACCTGTATCAAGGTAGTAAGTACAACAGTCTGGTGACTGTTATGATCACAGGAGAGTAGGATTTTAGTCCCTAACCTGTATCAAGGTAGTAAGTACAACACTCTGGTGACTGTTCAGGTCACAGGAGAGTAGGATTTTAGTCCCTAACCTGTATCAAGGTAGTAAGTACAACAGTCTGGTGACTGTTCAGGTCACAGGAAAGTAGGATTTTAGTCCCTAACCTGTATCAAGGTAGTAAGTACAACAGTCTGGTGACTGTTATGATCACAGGAGAGTAGGATTTTAGTCCCTAACCTGTATCAAGGTAGTAAGTACAACAGTCTGGTGACTGTTCAGGTCACAGGAGAGTAGGATTTTAGTCCCTAACCTGTATCAAGGTAGTAAGTACAACAGTCTGGTGACTGTTCAGGTCACAGGAGAGTAGGATTTTAGTCCCTAACCTGTATCAAGGTAGTAAGTACAACAGTCTGGTGACTGTTATGATCACAGGAGAGTAGGATTTTAGTCCCTAACCTGTATCAAGGTAGTAAGTACAACAGTCTGGTGACTGTTATGATCACAGGAAAGAAGGATTTTAGTCCCTAACCTGTATTAAGGTAGTAAGTACAACAGTCTGGTGACTGTTCAGGTCACAGGAGAGTAGGATTTTAGTCCCTAACCTGTATCAAGGTAGTAAGTACAACAGTCTGGTGACTGTTATGGTCACAGGAGAGAAGGATTTTAGTCCCTAACCTGTATCAAGGTAGTAAGTACAACAGTCTGGTGACTGTTAT
This sequence comes from Allobates femoralis, assembly GCA_033576535.1. Classification (NCBI taxonomy): domain Eukaryota; kingdom Metazoa; phylum Chordata; class Amphibia; order Anura; family Aromobatidae; genus Allobates; species Allobates femoralis. The sequence continues at coordinate 134,633,719 of JARQOC010000009.1, read as the reverse complement.
GGTCACAGGAGAGAAGGATTTTAGTCCCTAACCTGTATCAAGGTAGTAAGTACAACAGTCTGGTGACTGTTCAGGTCACAGGAGAGTAGGATTTTAGTCCCTAACCTGTATCAAGGTAGTAAGTACACCAGTCTGGTGACTGTTCAGGTCACAGGAGAGTAGGATTTTAGTCCCTAACCTGTATCAAGGTAGTAAGTACAACAGTCTGGTGACTGTTATGGTCACAGGAGAGAAGTATTTTAGTCCCTAACCTGTATCAAGGTAGTAAATACAACAGTCTGGTGACTGTACAGGTCACAGGAGAGTAGGATTTTAGTCCCTAACCTGTATTAAGGTAGTACGTACAACAGTCTGGTGACTGTTCAGTTCACAGGAGAGTAGGATTTTAGTCCCTAACCTGTATCAAGGTAGTAAGTACAACAGTCTGGTGACTGTTATGGTCACAGGAGAGAAGGATTTTAGTCCCTAACCTGTATCAAGGTAGTAAGTACAACAGTCTGGTGACTGTTATGGTCACAGAAAAGCTTGGACACCGATCTGGATCACCCTGCTTATATCCTCCTAGACTAGTCCTGAGAAGGACTGTTGTGGTCAGCAGCAGTTTGCAGCCCTGCTCCGGATCTACCTATGAGGGCCGCAAATCTGTCCCTAAGCAGCAGCAGACACTCTCCCTACACTCACTGTCTGGATGGCTGTGTGCAGAGCACAGCGTGGCCGGGTCTTATAAAGGCTCGGTCACGCTGTGCAGGCCGGCCAATCACTGCAATGCCACAGCTAACAGGGCTGTGGCATTGCAGTGGTCTGCCAGCCAATCCCTGCATGTGGGCTGGCTCTCTAAAGAGCGCCAACATGCAGGGATGGGGACCACTAGCAAAGCACGAGTATCGCGAGATTACTCGGTGCTCGCCAAGTAGCCTGAGTACAGTGATACTCGTGCGAGTACCGAGCAGTGCAGAGCATACTCGCTCATCACTACTGACCACTCATCTAGTCCTTGATCTCAAAACTGCTTGTGCTCCTAGGAGCTTGGGACAATGGCGTCTCAATTAATTTCTGATTAGAACACTTTACAATGGCACTTGGTGGAATATTTCCAACTAAACCAGGCCTCGGTGTCCTCTTTATCTGTTTTATGGGAGGCACACAAGGTTGTGATGAGGGGTCATTGAATCAGAGAGGGGACTAGGGCTAAGAAGGACGAAAGCATACAACGCATTCAGCTAACCTCTCAATTGTCAATGTGGGAGGCTAAATTGTCTAATAGTCCCTCTGTGCCTTATCTGAGGAAAGCATTACACTCCCTGAAAGAAGTTATGTCGCTTATCCATGTTATGTAAATAAAATCTTATAACTTGACATGAAATTCATCCATTGGTTGTATAAATCACTCTTTTGAAAGCTGAAGCCCTCAGAAATGTGGGTTAGGTTAAGAAAATAAATTGGCATCAATGCTGAAATATTGATCATTTAATGAACACAGAATGGTCAGATTTTAGCAAGACAAAAGTTTTGTCGCCTGGTCATATAATGCACCCAATCCTAGTTTACATCCTTACCTGTGCTCAGTAAATGATCGTTAATTAGAAGGTGTGTCTAAAAAGAAACCCAGCACCCCAGACCTTCACTTGAACTGCAACTTGAGCACTGACAACATGCCAAAAATCCACCCTGCGACCAAAGCCTTAATTATCAAGAGGCTGAAGACCAGATCCACTGCAGAGGTGGCTGGCACCTTTAATGTGTCTTAGCGTCAAGTACAAAGAATTTAAAAAAAGATTTGAAGAGACTGGAGATGTGTTTGACAAGCACAAGTTCCCGCAAGAAAACTGCTCAGGAGGAATGTGGATTAGAAAATCCAAAGCAAGCCCCTCTTCCACTGCAGCAGAGCTCCAACAGGCCTGGTCACCTCAAGCCCCTATGTCAACTAGAACAGTTTGTAGGATTCTGTCTCGAAATGGCCTCCATGGTTGAATTAGTGCCCAGAAGCCAGCACTAAACAAAAGGCAAAGAAAAAAAACGTGTGGCATTTGCAAAGTCACACAGCCTGCTAAACAGATGGACACTGGAAAAGTGGCAGAAGGTAGATTTCTCTGATGAATCTTCAGTAAAATTAAACCACAATTGCCGCAAATACTGCAAAAGACCTATTGGAACCCGTATGGATCCAAAATAAACCCAGAAAACAGTTAAATTTGGTGGTGGAAAGATCGTGGTCTGGGGTTACATTCAGTATGGGGGTGTGCAAAACATTTGCAAGGTGGAAGGCAATATCAATAGCCTAAAATATCAAGAAGTATTAACTACCTCTTATATTTAAAATCATAAAAGGGGGCAAATTCTGCAGCAGGATGGTGGTCCATCTTATATATCCATCTCTACAACAAGGTTCCTCCAGGCAAAAAAGATCAAGGTGCTTAAGGACTGGCCAGCCCAGTCATCAGACATGAATATCTTTGAGCATGTTTGGGGTAGGATAAAAGATGAAGCTTGGAAGACAAAACCAAAGAATCTACATGAACTCTGGGAGGCATGTAACACTGCATTCTTTGCTATTCCTGATGACTTCATTAATAAATTGTATGAATTATTGTTGAACCGCATGGATGCAGTCCTTCAAGCTCATGGAATCACACAACATATTAAATAGGACTCTAATAGCACCACAACTTCATTCACCAATGTTATGCAACATATATTAGTATTTTAAGTTAATTTTTTGTTTGAAAATCAAATTACTTTCTGTGGGCGATAAAACTTTTGTCTTGCTAAAATCAGACCATTCTGTGTTCATTAAATGATCAATATTTCAGCATTGATGTCAATTTATTTTATTAACCTAAACCACATTTGGGAGGGTCTCAGCTTTCATAAGAGTAATTTATACAACCAATGGATGAATTTAACATAAGCTTTAATTTATATAACATTGATAAGCGACATAACTTCTTTCAGGGAGTGTACAGTTAAGAGAACAATTGAAGGACATGTCTATGAAAGTGGAGAAGCTTCTTGTCTACTCTAAGCAACGATATTTCGAAAAAGGGAATAAGGCCCATATGTTGTTGGCCCGCCAACTCAGAGAACGCAGTTCCAGGGCCTGTCCTCAGGCTCTTGGGGACGCAAAGGGCAGCATCCATTACAACCCTGCTTCCATTTCTGACATTTTCCTCACCTGCTATAAACGTCTCTATAGCTTGACTCATGAGAACATTGTGAGATACCTTTCTAGCCTGCAGCTCCCCACTCGCCCGGGCGAGGCCATCCCTCAATCAACAAATTACCTGCGAGGAGCTAGAGGAAGTCTTGGAGGCGTTGCCCCAGGGTAAATCACCTGGCCCAGATGGTCTTACATACCTTTATTATAAAGTATTTGCTAAAGACCTCATTCCCCACATGACCTCCCTCTTCAACTCTTTCATGGAAGGCTCTGACATCCCCAACACTATGTCTTATTCCCAACTGATCCTCCTGCCCAATCCACCCAGGGACCCCTTGGACTGTGCTAACTATCGGCCTATAGCACCGTTGAACTCTGACCTGAAAATTTCTGCTAAAATACTAGTGATCAGACTGAGCTCATGGTTCCCCCAGATAATCCACAAAGACCAGGTGTGGCTCATTTCCTGTCGCCAAGGTGGAGACAACACCAGGCGTGCTATAGATTTGGTCGATGTGGCAAATCGGAGGTTTTGAGCCTAGATGCAGAAACGGCCTTTGATCGGCTTGATTAGTCTTCTTTGTTTGCGACCCTCTGGGCCTTTGGTATCTTGGGCGGGTTCTCCAGTGTGATTAGAGCCCTTTATAAGTCCCCCACGGCATCCTTCAAGCTTTCCTTTCTCACATCTCCCTCGTTCCCCATCTTGAACGGTAGACAGGGGTGCCCCTTATATCTCCTCCTGTTTTCAATATGCTTTGAGCTACTGGCTGCAGCAATCGTGACGTGGACATTTCGGGGGTGAGGGTGGGCAGTAGGGAGTTTAAAATATCCCTTCTTGCCGATGATGTAGTCCTTACCCTCACAAACCCCCACATTTCCCTCCCTAATCTCATGTCCTCCCTAAAGGTATATGGTGACTTCTTGGGCTACAAAATAAACCATACTAAAACAGAGGCCTTGCGTATTAATATATCCCCGGATGCACTAAATTACTTAAAGCTCAATTTCAAATTTCAATGGAAATCAGATGCTATAGGTTATCTGGGGGTCAACATCTCAGCCTCCTACGATACCCTATATAAATCCTACTTCCCCCACTCTTTCGGGACCTGAGGGCTCTCATACACAAATGGTCATCTTTGAATCTTTCCTGGCTAGGCAGGGTGGCAGCGGTGAAGATGACGCTGATCCCCAAACTATTATACCATTTTGAAACACTTCCGGTAGCCATCCCATTGGGTGAACTTAAAGCCCTTCAGGCAGCTATAATGAGAGTCATTTGGTGTAACAAATGCTATAGGATTGCCAGGAAGGTTATGACAACTCATAGGCTTCAGGGTGGCCTATCGGTCCCAAATGTTATGAAATATTACTGGGCAGCACACCTCCACCGGATTTGTCCTGGTCGTCACTCTGGGCTTATAATAAATGGACTGAGATAGAGAATTTATAGCTGGCGCCAGTTCATCCAAATTCCCTGCTATGGCCTCCAGCCCACACTGGTTCCTCAGCTCCCTTGCTGGGCCCAATGCAATTCACAAAGGAATCTTTGCCAATGGTATCCTTTATACACCACCCACTATTGTCTAGCGGGATGGAGTCGGCCATGGTGAACCCATGGTTGTCGGCGGGCCTTTTTAGGTTCACGGATATCATTGATGGGGGCACCATAAAAATTCAACCATTTAATAAATTGACAACTATCCCTCCCTTGTCTAACAGAGAATTCTATCAATACCTCCAAATTTAAGATTTTGCAGCCTCTCTATGGCCCTTCAAGGGGGACGGCCCTGATGGTATTTGAAATAATGTGCAGGAGAGGCACAGACACTAAGGGTCTTATTTCAAAGATCTACCGGCTGTTTGCTTCCACTGACGGGAGCTTAGAGGAAGGTCTCCCCTACATGAGGAAATGGGAGGCTTTGCTAGGAAGGCAGATTACCTTCCAGACGTGGCAATTTATAGATTACAAAGGAAATCAATACAAGCTGATGATGTTTTGGTACCACACTCCTGTTTTCCTCCATGGGCTGAACCCTCTTCTCTCGGACACATGCTGGTGGTGCAGTTCAGATGTGGGTTCTTTGCTCCATATATTTTGGACATGCCCGAAACTGGCCTCTTTCTGGGCTATGGTGCAGAATCTTATCCAGAGAGTCATCTATGCTGATCCTGACCTGGTCCCCCTGGTGTATCTCCTTAATGCACATTTGGGGAGAGTAGGCAAAATTGCCTCCAGGTTGCTTCTTCACATGCTGACTGCAGCTAGATGCCTCATAGCTTTGTTCTGGAGGAGACTGGACCCTCCTCATATAGTGATCTGATTTCTAGAATAACGGATATTAGAAGGATGGAATACCTGACGGCCTTGTTAAACGCCAATGTGAATCGCTTTAACGAAATTTGGGCCCTGTGGGATTATTTCCCTGCCCAGGAAGTGATTTAAACAGACCATCTCCCTGGTCCCAGGCCCTCCCTCTTCCCCTTCCCCTCTTTTCCTTTTCCTTCTCTCTCTTTCTCTACCTCTCTTCTACCTGATTTCTTTTCCTCATCTGCTATATTTTCTTTAGTTCCATAGTTACTGTTCAGGTTACAGAGACTGACACATATGTACTATTCGCATTCCTTTGGGACTGTCTTTCGAAAGAACTGCTTATAGTATAAGATGCCTTATACAAACCCCCCTGGATCCACAGGAGTCGAAGGGTGGGCGGGCATAGACAAGAACACATCTTTCCACCCCATGGACTGGACTTGACTGTCTACAAGACTTTACGGTCTCTATTGATGACATTTTACCATGTTATTATGAAAACCATTGCTGTGCTTATGTTTCTGCAAATTGTTTAATTACTAAAAATTTATAGTTGAAAAAAAGAAATCATCTCAGATGGTGTTATTTACGAACACTCAGGAAGAGGGAGTAGAGTACAGGGCCTTATGGCTGTCAAGACTAGACCTCCAAAGCCCATGCATTTCAGTACCCAGAAGACGAACAACCATATCACTGGTCGAACGCCTTCTTGGCATCAAATAAGACCACCACTGCCTGCAACGACCACCTCACTCAGTGGAACGCCTTTTCGGCATCTAATGCGACCTGCCTGCACCCGAGTCCTGGCTATGACATCTATCAAGTCTATCACTTTCTGGTTTTATCTGCTGCATTCCTCCCCTGTACCAAACCCACTTGGTCGGAGTTAATGAGCATAGTAACGGTAGACGCCAGGCAAGTTGCAATGCATTTTGCATACATTTTTACATCTGTAATTAACAAAGATATTAGTCTGAAGTTCAGGGGAACATCAGGAGATTTCCCTGGTTTGAGAAGAGTAATCACAGTGCCTGCCAACATTTTCTTAGGGGTGAATCCTGAACTAGCTGCTAATTGGAGGCTCTTACACAGATGAGGTATTAGGGTATTAAGAAATACTTTTTAGTATAAGTTTGTGAAGCCGTCTGGGAATGCATTTATGGTTCAGGAAACTTCCTGTGTCGTGAAGGGAAGTTTCAGTTTGGCTAGTTGGTCATTGGACGGGGTGAGGGAGGTGTAGGCCGGAGAAAAAATATTTAACATCTGTGAGGAAGGGTTGGGGATACTCACTGGATGAATCTAAATTGTACAATGATGGATGGTAGTCTCTAAATGTGTTGGCTATGTCCAAAAATTAAGAGTATTCAGCAAGTTATCAAAAACCGCTCACCTGTTTGGGTTGTGAGACGTCACAACCCCCTTTAACACCTTTGACGACTGTAGATGTCAAGCTTTTTTTTGTTTGCAGCAGTCCTCCGGCATGTTGAATTAAACAAGCATGTGTAGTAGAAAAGGGATTAAAGACTACGCTCCAGTTCCAAGAAATCCATACGATACACGTTATTAGAATTCAGATAGTGGTTTATTTACACAGTTTGGGGTTAAAACACCTTTCTCAGAAAACACCATGCAAATCGTACATCTTATTTCTGTAGTGTTTTTTGAGGAAGGTGTTTTAATCCCGAAACACATAAATAAACCACTATCTGAATTCTAATAACCTAAATCATATGGATATCTCGGAACTGGAGCCCCGTTTTTAATACCTTTTCTCCAACACATGCTTGGGTAATCCACAGGCAGAGAGAACATTTTAATGCCCCGTCACACATGTCAATCTGGCCTGCAATGTCGTAAGTAATGCGTGGGTGCGCGCTCGCTTCCAACATCGCAGGCCAGCTGTCACACGGCAGGATGTTGCCGATGACGTGGCGGCGATGTGGGTGGAGCCATCGCTCACTTGGCTGGGATCAACCCAGCGAGCGATCCGCAGCAATGCTGCGGTATAGGCTGGATCGCCGCCAACATCGCTATTGCGGTGTCAGACGGCGTGATCCAGCCTAATTGCTGGTTGCAGATTGACAGGTTTACCCTCATGCTTGTAAATCTGTCAACCTGCGACCAGCGATAAATCACAGTTGTGTCGCGCTGTCACACAGCACAACGCACTTACGATATCGCTAGCAACATCGTTGATGCGTCACTTTTCAGCGATGTCGCTAGCGATATTGACTCGTGTGACGCCGGCTTTAAGCTCCGCTTTATCTCTGTGAGCAGACACACATCTGCCCACACAGATGAGCAAGCACACACTGAACAGTCAGCTGTGTGAAAGGTCAACTAAGTTCATGCTTGAACCCGCCAGGAGTAAACTCAGATGACCTCATGAGCAGCATGACTGCACCTGGAGCCCAGCCGTAAAGTGAGCGAGAAAAGTCGTGTAATGCACCATTATCTATTATTATGCTATTCTGTTTATATATATTTAAAATTTTTATGATGATTGTTAATTGATGTAATTGTGGTGTATGCATAAGTACATGGCTATGATGTCGTTACACTGTTCTTAAGAATGGCTTGAGTGAAATCCGAAACATCGTGCCACTTGGGTCTGGATTATTGTCCACTTTTTCATCATTTGGAGTGCAGCCTGGTTTTGTTTTTCTATGTAATTTTGTGTTGAATATCACAATTTCAAGATTCATTGAAACCAAGGTTTGATTAAGTTGTGCTATTCAAACTTTTCTTTTTAATAGATGGATAGCTACAGTCATGGCCAAAAGTATTGACACCCCTTCAATTCTGTCAGATAATACTCAGTTCCTTCTTGAAAATGATTGCAATCACAAATTCTTTGGTATTATTATCTTCATTTACTTTGTCTTCAATGAAAAAACACAAAAGAGAATGAAGCAAAAAGCAAAACATTGATCATTTCACACAAAACTCCAAAAATGGGCCGGACAAAAGTATTGACACCCTCAGACTAAAACTTGGTTGCACAACCTATAGCCAAAATAACTGCGATCAACCGCTTCCGGTAACCATCAATGAGTTTCTTACAATGCTCTGCTGGAATTTTAGACCATTCTTCTTTGGCAAACTGCTCCAGGTCCCTGATATTTGAAGGGTGCCTTCTCCAAACTGCCATTTTTAGATCTCTCCACAGGTGTTCTATGGGATTCAGGTCTGGAGTCATTGCTGGCCACCTTTGAAGTCTCCAGTGCTTTCTCTCAAACCATTTTCTAGTGCTTTTTGAAGTGTGTTTTGGGTCATTGTCCTGCTGGAAAACCCTTGACCTCTGAGGGAGACCCAGCTTTCTCACACTGGGCCCTACATTATGCTGAAAAATTTGTTGGTAGTCTTCAGACTTCATAATGCCATGCACACAGTCAAGCAGTCCAGTGCCAGAGGCAGCAAAGCAACCCCAAAACATCAGGGAATCTCCGCCATGTTTGACTGTAGGGACCGTGTTCTTTTCTTTGAATGCCTCTTTTTTTCTCCTGTAAACTCTATGTTAATGCCTTTGCCCAAAAAGCTCTACTTTTGTCTCATCTGACCAGAGAACATTCTTCCAAAACGTTTTAGGCTTTATCAGGTAAGTTTTGGCAAACTCCAGCCTGGCTTTTTTATGTCTCGGGGTAAGAAGTGGGGTCTTCCTGGGTCTCCTACCATACAGTCCATTTTCATTCAGACGCCGACTGATAGTACGGGTTGACACTGTTGTACCCTCGGACTGAAAGGCAGCTTGAACTTGTTTGAATGTTTGTCGAGGTTCTTTAGCCACCATCCGCAAAATCTTGCGTTGAAATCTCTTGTCAATTTTTCTTTTCGGTCCACATCTAGGGAGGTTAGCCACAGTGCCATGGGCTTTAAACTTCTTGATGACACTGCACACGGTAGACACAGGAACATTCAGGTCTTTGGAGATGGACTTGTAGCCTTGAGATTGCTCATGCTTTCTCACAATTTGGTTTCTCAAGTCCTCAGACAGTTCTTTGGTCTTCTCTCTTTTCTCCATGCTCAATGTGGTACACACAAGGACACAGGACAGCGGTTGAGTCAACTTTAATCCATGTCAACTAGCTGCAAGTGTGATTTAGTTATTGCCAACACCCGTTAGGTGCCACAGGTAAGTTACTGGTGCTGTAAAATACACAAATTAGAGAAGCATCACATGATTTTTCTAAGGGTGCCAATACTTTTGTCCACCCCCTTTTTTATGTTTGGTGTGGAATTATATCCAATTTGGCTTTAGGACAATTCTTTTTGTGTTTTTTTCATTGAAGACAAATTAAATGAAGATAATAATACCAAAGAATTTGTGATTGCAATCATTTTCAGGAAGAGACTGAGTATTATCTGACAGAATTGCAGGGGTGTCAATACTTTCGGCCATGACTGTATGTAATGTCTCACTCCCCTATATATTGTAAGCTTGCACCCTTAAGTGTCTTTCATGTTGCACTAAAGGGTGTTTTAGCCTTGCATTTAGCTAAAATTAAATAATTCATAAACAAAATGATATGGGGTACCCCCTAATCTTCATTGCCAAGTAGGGTACAACAGACTGCTGCAGCCTGCAGACCACAGCTGGTGAATTAATCTTAGCTGCTTATCTAAAACAGAGGTCACTCCAAGCTATTTTTTCAAATTATTTATATATAAGTTATAAAGGCCAAGGTAAACTAGACGGCTGGGGTCGGGTATTCTGCGGGTGGAAAGGGCTATCTTTCATGGGCCCTCACTGCCCTGAAAAAAGCAGGCTGCAACCACCCCAGAACTGGCTGCTCCATAAGATGCACCAATTCTGGTGCTTCACCCCGGCTCTTCTCGCTGCCCTGGAGCGGAGGAAATCGGAAATAGCAGGGGTTAATGATAGATGAGTATTGTCTCCTGTCATCAACTTTGCTAAGAATTTCAGCCCCCAGCTGCCTGGGTTACCTTGGTTGGCAATCAAACATTTGACACACTCCGTTATTACAATTATTTATTAATTTTTCAGCAATCTGACATCAGTTTGATTACCATACTGGAAATAATCACAGATGTCATCAGAAAGGGTGGGTGGGGATAAGTCTGACTTTAACCAATCAATGAAGGGTAAGCAGTGAGTTTCATGAGCGGGCCCTAAAGCAGGGTGACAGCAGTTCTGAAGCTTGTTAAGTAATAGTCTAGCAAGCTAAGCTTTTGGGCTCCTTTGAAGGTGATTTCTAAGACTTCGATTTTGCCTATCATTGATTCAAATGGGGTTCAGAAGTTCGGCAAATTGTTTGCCGATCAATTTGGGGAACGTATGCTAATTCGCTCATCTCTAGCAGAAACATCACTTGCTCATGTGGGAGAAGCAAACCTGCCAGCAATATGAGCAATCATCAAATATATAATGTTTTAAATTTTCTTGTGAAAGAATTTTAAAGAAAAATACCCTCTTTAAGAAGATAGTTACATTTGCTGATCATGTGCACTATTTGTACATGGTGAAGTATGCCGTACATGATTTACTAATATTGACTGGTCTTCTTGAGCAGTGCCTGATTAGATATATCACAATGTGACAGAATTCAACATTGCATTTGTTGCAACTTCTGCACCAGAAGCGTAATGTGGCGACTGATTATATAATACAGCTGGCAAATTGGAGTTTGGGTTACTAATAATTCAGACATTGGCAGCTGAAAAAGGACATTTGTTACCTACTGATACCCAATGAGGAGGCTTCTAAATTTATAAGTAATGACAACTGGCAACAACAATGTCATCACCCTCATATTTCTACTGGAAAATTTACTTACAAGGAAGGAACAAAGAATAAAGGAAAAATAAAAACCTATAAATGTTCATCACTAGCTTGGAGCTGTTGGGACTGTTCATTGACAATGTAAAATACAGCAAGATGTGAGGGTGGAGGATTAGTGATGTGGAGTAGATGTGGAGGGGGACATTTTGCTTTTTCAGGAAATTGGCAAGCTACCGAAGACAAAAGGTTTTGCTAGTGAATATCAAAACACATGTATTGGATCGCCAAAAATACACAATAAGGCTATAAGTATATATTAATCACAATTAAAAAATTACATAGTCCGTCGTACAAACACAGAAAATCGGGGACAGTGAGAAAAAGTCTGAAAAGATTCTAGACAGGGGTACTATAGACCACACTTCAAATCTAATCTCACTCTACCAAGACCTACCTGACAGCAGAGTTTTCACCCTAAAAAAGGAACAAATGATGTCCTCACTCACTGTCGGCTGTCCCTTCTGTGCCCTAAAATAACTTCAAAATATACCGTAACTGCGGTCATGTGACCTGATTAGCTGATAGGCTTGTGACATCACCTCAGGTCCTATAAACACCCAGACCTTGCTGGAGGCAGTGGTGCATCGTGGATAGGTGAGAATACTGATTTTTTATTTTTAACTCTTTCTTTTATACTATTTTTTTTTCCACAATGTATATTATACATTGTGAAAGTGAAAGTGCCCCACTGTGTCTGGATCCATGATAATCACGGACCCGGGCACAGAATAGGTCACCCTCTGTGGTGTCCTTTCCAGTCCATGGGGTCCTACAAAATGTAGGATCCCACGGACAGGAAAAAATATGTGATGTGAAACCAGCCTAAGTGCATAAGCACCAGATCTAGAAAACAGCTATAAAGAGCAGGTCTTTAGAACCCCTGAATCTTGATATGCCTTTGATTAATATGAAAAGCTTTGGCTGTTATTGTACCGGTAATGGAGGCTATAGGTGTCACAGTAAGGGGGCTGGAGCTAGAGGTGGCTAACAACTCTGTCTTAGATCTAAATGAGGTTCACGACCCTCTTTAAAAGCTGAATTTGGCCTTCAAGGCCAGAAAGGTTGGGGACCTCTGCCTTAGGCTGGTTTCACATCAAATATTTTTTCCTGTCCGTGGGATCCTACTTTTTGTAGGCCCCGACGGACAGGAAAGGACACCAAAGGGGATGACCTATTCTGTGTCCGGGTCCGTGATTGTCATGCATCCGGACAGAGCGGGGCACTTTCACTTCTGCAATGTATAATATACATTGCGGAAGTGAAATATAGTATAAAAGAAAGAGTTAAAAATAAAATATCAGTATTCTCACCTATCCGCAATCCACCGCTGCCTCCAGCAAGGTTCGGGTGCTTATAGGACCTGCGGTGACATCACAAACCGATCAGCTGATCGGGTCACATGACCGCAGTTACCACGGTAACTGCAGTCATGTGACCCGATGACGCTGCCGGGTTGTGACATCACTGCAGGTCCTGTAAGCACCCGGACCTTGCTGGAGGCAGCGGTGGATTGCGGATAGGTGAGAATACTGATATTTTATTTTTAACTCTTTCTTTTACTTATTTTTACTTCTGCAATGTATATTATGCATTGCAGAAGTGAAATTAGAAGGTTAGGAGCAATTTTAGTGTACTGAGCATGCTCAGTACACTGAAATCGAGTCCAAGGAACGATCAGCTTTTTCCTCGGACCCGCGCTCATAGGCCCCCATATTAAACCCTGAGGATCGGATCGTATTTGGCCTAACTGCCATCCGATTTTGTGGGATCTGATTTTTTTCTGTGCCCAAAATCGGGGCAGTCTCCGATTTTGGGTACAGAAAAAAATCAGACACAAATCGAATCCCACAAACTCGGATGGCAATTAGGCCAAATCCAATCCGATCCGACCCGCACAGGATAATATGGGGGCCAAATCGGATCCGTGGCTGTTTACATCGGACAGCCACTGATTAAAGAAAATCGCAATGTGAAACCAGCCTTAGAGAAAGGTGAAAATTTCGCAACATGTCCCTTTTTTCTTTAAGTGACGAGGACCAATTATTTCTACGGTGTGTAGACCTTATTGTGGTTGATGAGAAAGTGCGAGAAAGCCTTGGTTTATTACTTAATGTGGCTGAGTAATCATAAATGATTAAACTCTACTTAAATGAATTTAATTATTTGTGGTGGTTAAATGCTTTGCGTATATTGTAACACAAAAGCTTCATCATTTTATAGCTGAAACTGAACATTTTAAGAGTTTTAGAGGTGAATAATTGATAACTCTAATTATTATATTTGATGTGATAGAAAAGAAATGAATACTGTATAAGTAATTACGTAAATCAGCAATCTATATATGCTAATTGTAACCATCTCCAGAGGAACAGCTTCCTTATCGGAGTGTAATATAATGGCGGTTGCAGTAAGAGTCTTGTTGACACGTACTGTACAAGCCTCTGGATAACGCATTGTTCTCAGCAATATGACTGCAGGACAGTATAGGAATGTATTACCACTGTGCCGCTCTGTGCTTTCTCATTGTTTGAGCTTGGGCTCCCAGGGAAAATGAAACATAATAGTGGCACAGCTGGAGATGATTGCTCCATGGCACACTTGGCACAGTTAAGCACAATGTTACTTAGCTCACTGCTGAGTCCTGGACGCTATCTATATTCTTTTCCGTTTTCTATATTTCACTTCAACCTGATACCTTTCTCTTATATTTAGTATACAAATGGAATGTACTTTAAAAAGAAGCATACAAACATTGATGAATAAGAAACTAGTGGTATGCTAAAACTGAAATATCTTGCAATATAGTCAATGTGTGCTAAATAATGCTTAAAGGGAATTTGTTGCAAAAAATATATACCCTATTTCTCTGAAAATAATACCTACCCTGAAAAGCATGATTTTTCAGTATTTTGGGAGTATGATTGAAATAAAAGCCCTACTCCAAAAGTAAGCCCTAATTACAGTTCAGTAAAAGAAAAGTGTCCAGCTACTTGTATGCATGTAAATAGAATACAGCAGGACAAATATAGTAGCCTCAAGGGCAGAAGACACCCCCAAAAGAATCACACTCCAATGACCCTACAGTAATAAAGGATGGCTTGTGCTGGTCTCTCTCCCACACATTGGGTAGTACCACTGGCATCACTGTAACAAGGATACACGGATGCAAAATACAGAAATGGAAGACACAGTGGTGATGTAAGAGAAAAGGTTTAATACAACACAAAGAGGGAATGGGAATGTGAAAGCAGATATGAGGGGGAGAGGAAAACATGTGGTAAATCAGCTTTAAACTTCAAATACATGGATAACAATAATAAGATTGCACATAAACAGCATTTAACCACTATACCAAATAGGCTTTAACACTTCTCTCACGGAATTAAAAATGACCCTGATGTCTACTACTGTAGATACAGCTCAGAATCATTGAAAAGCCAGAAGGACTACCTTAACTGTCCCTTAGATCCATAGCAGTACTTTTCCTCTAAAGTTAGTCACAGAGCCCACAGTATGACGTGTGAGGGATTGGTGCTTTGTAGCTTATCCACTCCCTGTAAGGTACCGCTCAGATAGCAGAAGGCAAATGCTCAGGTCACCTGGGACCTCTAAACTTGACTGGCATTGTCTACGACTTGACCACAGAGCTCTGGGGGATGTTGACGGCAGAATTTGCAGCTTGACCACGGAGCTCTGTTGTGGAATCTTGACAGGCGGAGTCTGTGGCATGACCACAGCATCCTGTTGGGGAATCTTGAGAAGTGGAGTCTGCGGCGTGACTACAGAGTTCTTTTGCGAATCTTGACTGGAGGCCAAGCCAGAGTAGAACACTAGTTCCTGGCAGATGGTATGTCCAATTGGTTCACAGGACTTAGTCTCTTTCTCTCTCTTTGAGGGCGGGAGTTCTATCCCTGCACATGAGTCTGCTTCTTCTGGCTTCTTGGCACCAATCTCCTCAACTGTTTGCGGTTCCTTCATTTATATATTTTGACTGCACCACTGCTTGCCCTTGACCTGGTTCCCCACTTAGACTCTTCCGCCACAGAAACTTCTCCTTTGATTCCAGGTGTCACTTTTCACATAACTGAAGCGATGTCTTCTTATTAATCTTATGAGTTTCATCAGAGGGTGCCAATTGTCTCTTTACATTACTCCACTCCCAAGCCTTAGCATTGTTGCTGTTCCTGGTCACCAGGGAGACCCAACTGCTACAATTAAGTGGAATGGCAAGGGACCTGGCAGTGAGGCATATCTGTTTGTGAGAGTCTGTCCAACATTGGTACTTGTCAACTCTAATTGTCTAAGGGGGTCTGCTGAGGGTGATTCTTCTGAAGATGTCTGCTTTCTTTTTGAGGAGTTTGCTTTCCTTAATGAAGGGTCCACTGTGTGCATCCTGCTGTATTTGATTTACTTTTCAACATTTACTATAACAAAAATTCAGCCAGCAGACAGAGGTGCTTTAGAGAGACAAGGAGTGTTTTTTTATATCTATAGGTATAATCAAATACTAATGTAGGTAATTTATACAGTAGTACCAATAATGGCACCCTACAAACTTTTTAGATACTGCAACTTTATACATGGCTATACATCAAATTGCAATAAAAAAGACCTGTTCAGAAATCACGTATAGCCACACATAAATTATAAAAGTACCGTATATCTTTATGTATCATATCACAAAAAGTTAAAAATAGGTGGAGTATCCTTCTGTTTTTAACTATTTATGATACTTGATAACAGTAATAAAGATATACTTTTATAGTCATTTGTTAATAATTCTTTTTTTAGCTTTTTCACATGTAGCTGCCTGGACACTTTTTGATTTTTATTCATTAACACTGGTTAATTAATACTTAATTGTAAAACACTGGATAAAACTGACTTGGGTGGATGGAAAACTCATCTTTTCTGACAAGTGTCAGGCATCTGCTGCCAAGGCTAATTAAAAATTGTGATGCGTTAAAAGAGGCATAGATGCTAATGAGAAGAACATAATTTTACCTCTATACAAGTCACTAGTGTGATCACACTTAGAATACTGTGTACAATTCTGGTCTACAGTGTATCAGAAAGATACAGCAGAAATAGAGCAGGTGCAGAGAAGAGCGACCAAGGTTATTGGAGGACTTGGTGGACTGCAATACTAAAGCCATGTCCACACACCTGTGCTTTAGGTATTTAGCGGTTCTTCGCTAAATACTTAGATTTTGTCAGAGAAGCGGAGGTGCATGTGTGTCGGGGCTTTCTGCACACGCAGCCCCTGGTTACCCGATGTGTATCATGGTAACCACTTCATACAGCAGGCTGCCTAGTGTCCGCTTAAGGCGAGCGCACAGGGAAACGCTGCTCGCCTTAAGCGAGTTAAGTTCTAGGACGTTTTTTGGAATTTTTTTAGGACTTTGTCATTTTTTCTCAATAAACGCATGCGTTAAAGAGGAACGTGACCCCTCATAATCACCCCCAAGCCTCCTAATACCTGTCCCTGCATCCTCACAAATCATTTCCAACGTTTCTTTTTGTATTGAAAATGCTCCCTATAAAAGTTCAAATCTTGCCTTTTATACTTACAGATTTTGCGACTTCTCACTCAATAAGTCGCATACGGCATTCCCTGTGCGTTCCTAAGCCCACCTGAGCCCCCCATTATCACGCCCTAATGGGCGTGATAAGGAATCCAACTACTCCTCGCCCTGCTGTATGGGCGGACTAGCCGTATGACGCAAATTGCGTCACATCTGGCCAGGATGACGTCGATACACCCTTTAGGTGTACTGCCGACGTCACCATGCGCATTGTGCATGCGCAGGTTTTGCTTTACGTCCCAAAAATTCCAAAAAACGTCCTGGACCTCAAGGGACACTATTGGCACCCTAAAGTTAATGGATCGATTTTTCTAAGGGCTCTAAAAAGTGGATTCGGATGTATGACCCTGGCCTTAGGCCAGGGTCACACATAGCAATCTGCTTTTTTGAGGCTTTAGAAAAATGGATCCATTAAATTTAGGGTGCCAATAGAGTCTCCTGAGCTCCTGGCTGTTTTTTTGACTTAGTCATTTTTTCACCAAAAACGCATATGCGTTAACACATGGTGCCTATATGTACCATGCGTTAACGCATGCGTTTCCCATAGGGCCCCATGATAAAAACAAGCATGCTTTTTTTTACTGCACCCAAAAATGCTGCTGGCAGTGTTTTTTGGGATGCTGGATAAAAACTCATGTGTTTTTGAAAAACGCAGTGTCACTTACTGTAAGTGCACCATGCGTTAATGCATATGTGTTTTTGGACTTAGAAAAAAAATGACAAAAATGATCCCAAAAACGGATCCAAAGCAAAAACGGATGCCATGTGTGACCCTGGCCTTACTTGAGGAAGCAGCCTGGATACTAGAAAGATGATCATGTGGAGAACAGCTTGAGCTTGCTGGACAGTTATCTTTTCCCACATGATCAGACGATGACTTTTTATTAATGGTGGGGGTCGTTCTTCCTTATCAATCTTAGCTGGGACATTTGCAGCTTATTTGGTGTTACCTTTATGTACATAAAATTAGGCATAATTTACCAGGTAATTAATAAACAGGACGACCAAACGAGCTTTCTTGCTTACAAAAATGACATATTTATTAAGGAAAACAGACATATTTAGAGAGTAGGTGATCATAAATTATCACTGGTACATATATTCAAATTACATGCTCACGGAGTTTTACATTCAAATGATAGAATGACAGGCATAGAATGCCTGTAAAACTCGGTGAGCATGTAATTTGAATATATGTACCAGTGATCTCTGCTGTGATCATTTATGATCACCTACTCTCTATACATGTCTGTTTTCCTTAATGTGTAATTTTTGTAAGCAAGAAAGCTCATTTGGTCCTCCTGTGTATCATGTACATGTGATGAGCTGCTAAACTGTAATCCGGTGGCAACACTGGTGCAGCCAATCTAAAGAGCCTTATTGAATTCCTGTATATAATAATTTACCAGGTGTGTAAAAAAAAATGTATGTGAGATGCACACTTAATGAAGCAGTCACAGAATTGAATGCTTTATTTTCTTTTAGCAATATTCATGGCATGCTTTTTCATGAAGGCAAGAAAAATTGTAATTGAAATTCAGCAGGCCAGCAATTCTAAAAACACATATAACAAGTGAGCAGAAGCATCTGCTCCTTCTATCAATTAAATCTCTAAATTATTCTATTTTCTTCACGGCTGCATTGTCACATAAACTAACTGTACAATTTGTTCAGTTTTATGGCGTTCTCTGCCTATTTCTATGGCTGAGTTGTGCGCTCTGATGACCTCTCACTATCCTCATTTACCACACAATGTCTTCTGCAGTGACAGCTTCTGCTGTTATACCAAGTCTCTCCTAATTGACTGTGCTATACTATGTGATGTGATAGCAGCAAGGAACTATGTTGAGGCCCATTTGGCCAATATGAGATCATGTGAGACTTTTATGACTGATGTAATCTACTACAAAGTGTAAAATAGCTGTTGCCATTTTAGGCAATTTGAATAAAAGAAAAAACACAAATTTCTAAGTTCAACAAATTCCTAAGAAATTTACATCTTTCATTTCTAGTATACATACTTTACAGTACATAAATACTAGTGTTTGTGCAAATCGAGTCGTACATCCGAGTCTATCATCAGGACGGCTGGCTGTGGCCTCTGGACTGGGAGAGGAAATACCACCTTTTACATAACAGCACCTCAGCTTTTGTTTGACCATGAACAATAAACTTGCCAAAAAAAAGCAGCCAAGGTTTGATATCCATTGCATTCAGCAGAACACAGCAGGCTCCAATAATAAAGGCAACACAAGTACATAAACCGATGCAGCCAATAACTCTCAACCTGAGATTTTTCTGAATATATGGTTAGGGACTCGTAAGCATAAGGGCATTTGACGAGGGTTGCAAGCTTACGTATTTTGGCCAAAATATTCACCAATACCCCACATTATCATTCATCATTTTATTGCACTTTTTTATCTTTATGCAGGATGCAGCTGGGCCCTTTTAGGGCGTCTGTCCTGTGCGGTGCATATATATATTGCTGGGCAGCCCTCCTAATCGAATAGTATGGGCATGATCAATAGGCTGTATAGAGACACAGTGCATACCACCTACCTATGTGACTGACACCCTATGGAAACCTCATCTGTGTGTATATAAAATACCACCAATCACTTCCCCTATGTTATGGTAGGTTGAGAGTGCGTGCTGCAGTATTATGCACTTGTGTTGCCATTATCATTGGGGCCTACTGTGTTCTGCTAAGTACAATGGATATCAGACCTTGGCTGTTTTTTTAATACGTTTTTTAAATTCTTGTCCCTCAAGTGAAAGAATATTTATACCGTGTTAGCCAGTAGATAGAAAAATATATTGCAATCTGAGAGTCCTCAGTGGTTGATACCTTTTAATGGCTAACTGAAAAGATGGTAAACATAGCAAGCTTTCGAGACGACTCGGGTCTCTTCTTCAGGCTGATAATGACACAAATTCTGAAGACACATACATTTATACATAAGCAATAGAGAAGAAAAAAAAAAAAAAAAAAAAAAGGAAGGGGAAAGAAGAGAACAGAAAAAAAAAATGGCAAAACAGTGTTATATGCTCTGGTGGATATGACAGGTGACGCAAAGCAGAGTCGGGTAGGGTGGGGTGGAGGAGCAGGGACAGACAAAGCAGATTTCTAAGATAAGCAGAACCAATGTATTAGGTGGATGGTTAATAACCCACGGAGACCTGAAAATACTTAGTTTTAAGTTGTGGAGAGCAGAGTTCTAAGTGACAGAGTTCACAGAAGTGTCAGGAGTTCATTGTCCTATGATTTCAGTGTGTAGCAAGCTGTCTCCAAATGCACTTTCATTTTATATATAAAATGCATGAATCTGCTATCCCCAAATGTCCGTTCATTTTACATAGAATCCCATAAATCCATGTGAAATATTTAATCCGGTTATGAGTGTGTTGAAGGTTGTTATCAATTTGTATTCCCAAATTCTTCTCTCTCTCTGAGATTTGAAGTCACTCTTTAAGATGAGCAGCCTCATATCGGATTCAGTGTTGTGCTCAGAGCTGCAAAAATGCTTTGCTACAGGTAGATCCATACGCTTTTCTTTTATTGAGTGGCGATGAGAATTCATTCTTGTTCTGAATTTTAATCCGGTCTCACCTACGTACATGCCACCTGTTGGGCATTTGGTACATATGATTAAATACACCACATTGCTTGTAGTGCAGCTGAAGTTACCTAGGGTCTTGTAGTCCTGATCTGTCCCAGGAATCCTTATCTTGTCAGTTGTCATTATAGATGAACAGGTTTTGCACTTTCTCTGGTTGCAGGGAAAGGTTCCTGTTGCTGCTGGAGAGGACAGGGCGCTTCTCACAATGATGTTTTTTAGATTCGGAGGTTGTCTAAAACACAAGAGTGGGGGATCCGGAAATATTGATTTTAGTCGGGCATCTTTTTGTAGGAGTGGTTGCAGTTTCCGTGCGGCTCCTCTTAGCACCTCCAGACTCGGATTGTAGGTGACTACGAGAGGAACTCTGTTGTTTTCTTCTCTAGTTTTGTAATGTAGGAGATGATTCCTTGATATTCTGGTGGCTCTTGTAATCTGGTTCTCGTTTGTTCTTGGATGGTAGCCCTGGTTCAAAAAGGTCTTTCTGAGGTCCTCAAGGTGATTGTCTCTGTCTGTAGGGTTAGAACATATCCGATTGTATCTGATGGCCTGGCTGTACACAATAGAGTTTTTTATGTGCTTTGGATGAAAGCTGTCCCATCGGAGATATGTTGGACGGTCAATTGGTTTCCGGTACAAGGATGTCTCTATTTCATTGTTCTGTAGCTTAATGATGGTGTCCAGAAAGCTGACTTCAGTGCAGGAGTAGTTGAGTGTTAAGTTAATGGTGGGGTGAAATTGATTAAAATGTTCGTGGAACGTCTTCAGCTGTTGCTCAGACTCCGTCCAGATGATCAAGATGTCATCAATATAACGGTAGTAGGCCAGAGGCCTGATAGGGCAAGAGGATAAAAAGTCACCTTCAAGCTTGGCCATGAAAAGATTTGCATACTGTGGTGCCATTTTGCTTCCCATTGCTGTGCCAGTCTCCTGTAAATATATGTTGTCGTCAAATCTAAAGTAATTGTGCGTGAGGATGAATTTTGTGAGTTCTACCACAGAGTCAGCATCAATCCCTGTGTTCTCCAGGAAGGTTTTGCAGGCATTTAATCCATCCTGGTGTGGGATGTTGCTGTACAAAGATTCCACATCCATGGTGGCGAGGATGGTTCCTTCTGGTAGAGGACCTATTGCTGACAGTTTATTCAATAGGTCAGTTGTGTCCTGAATGTAGCTGGGTGTCTCTTTTACCAGGGGTTTGAGAACACCCTCTATCCACCCAGAAATTTGTTCAGTGAGGGTGCCCACACATGAAATGATTGGTCTCCCTGGATTTCCTGGTTTGTGAATTTTGGGAAGCATGTAGAATGTGCCTGTTCTTGGACTTACTGGTAGAAGGTCATCAGCTCTTACAGATACGTCAGGTAGACAAGAAACCAGCTTTTTTAATTCCTTGTAATAGTCCGGTGTGGGGTCAGACTGCAATTTCTTGTAGTAGCGTATGTCCGTCAGTTGTCTGTTTGCTTCCTTCAGGTAGTCAGACATCCTTGTACCGGAAACCAATTGACCGTCCAACATAACTCCGATGGGACAGCTTTCATCCAAAGCACATAAAAAACTCTATTGTGTACAGCCAGGCCATCAGATACAATCGGATATGTTCCAACCCTACAGACAGAGACAGTCACCTTGAGGACCTCAGAAAGACCTTTTTGAACCAGGGCTACCATCCAAGAACAATCGAGAACCAGATTACAAGAGCCACCAGAATATCAAGGAATCGTTTCCTACATTACAAAACTAGAGAAGAAAACAACAGAGTTCCTCTCGTAGTCACCTACAATCCGAGTCTGGAGGTGCTAAGAGGAGCCGCACGGAAACTGCAACCACTCCTACAAAAAGATGCCCGACTAAAATCAATATTTCCGGATCCCCCACTCTTGTGTTTTAGACAACCTCCGAATCTAAAAAACATCATTGTGAGAAGCGCCCTGTCCTCTCCAGCAGCAACAGGAACCTTTCCCTGCAACCAGAGAAAGTGCAAAACCTGTTCATCTATAATGACAACTGACAAGATAAGGATTCCTGGGACAGATCAGGACTACAAGATCCCAGGTAACTTCAGCTGCACTACAAGCAATGTGGTGTATTTAATCATATGTACCAAATGCCCAACAGGTGGCATGTACGTAGGTGAGACCGGATTACAATTCAGAACAAGAATGAATTCTCATCGCCACTCAATAAAAGAAAAGCGTATGGATCTACCTGTAGCAAAGCATTTTTGCAGCTCTGAGCACAACACTGAATCCGATATGAGGCTGCTCATCTTAAAGAGTGACTTCAAATCTCAGAGAGAGAGAAGAATTTGGGAATACAAATGGATAACAACCTTCAACACACTCATAACCGGATTAAATATTTCACATGGATTTATGGGATTCTGTGTAAAATGAACGGACATTTGGGGATAGCAGATTCATGCATTTTATATATAAAATGAAAGAGCATTTGGAGACAGCTTGCTACACACTGAAATCATAGGACAATGAACTCCTGACACTTCTGTGAACTCTGTCACTTAGAACTCTGCTCTCCACAACTTAAAACTAAGTATTTTCAGGTCTCCGTGGGTTATTAACCATCCACCTAATACATTGGTTCTGCTTATCTTAGAAATCTGCTTTGTCTGTCCCTGCTCCTCCACCCCCCCCTACCCGATTCTGCTTTGCGTCACCTGTCATATCCACCAGAGCATATAACACTGTTTTGCCATTTTTTTTTTCTGTTCTCTTCTTTCCCCTTCCTTTTTTTTTTTTTTTTTTTTTTTTTTTTTCTTCTTTATTGCTTATGTATAAATGTATGTGTCTTCAGAATTTATGTCACTATCAGCCTGAAGAAGAGACCCGAGTCGTCTCGAAAGCTTGCTATGTTTACCATCTTTTCAGTTAGCCATTAAAAGGTATCAACCACTGAGGACTCTCAGATTGCAATATATTTTTCTATCTACTGGCTAACACGGTATAAATATTCTTTACCTTATCAAAATGGAGGATACCGGAATGTACCGAATCTTTATGGATTTAAAGACACTTCTGCACACCTATAATACTCAGTATGCACGAAACCTTTGCCACAGGACCTCGGAGAGACTAAGGAACCACCTTCTGCATGTCTACTACAACATCAAAAGTAACATCCAGGGGGAATTGGAAACACGGAGGAACACACTTACAGAAGCCATGGAACATAATCGACAACAATTTTACCATAAATTACAAACTCGTCTGATTCAGAACAAGGAAAAGAAATTACACAGACTGCGCATCAATTCAGGACTCAATACAAACAAAACAAAGACACATCCTGACAACTGGGACAACTCCTCCTGTCAGAAAGCATCTAATTGTGTCATCAACCTTTCGGATTACAAACCCAACAAGTTGGAACTTTCCGTGCTTTCTAAGGGACTCTCCTTTTGTCCTACTAAAGCTCTGGATAAAATTGAACTGTGCAGCGACATGGAGGATTACTTCAGGAGATTACGCCTAAGGGAATTTTTCAGCGACAAAGAGGATTCCGAACTCAACTGGGCCGAAGGAACAAGGATCCCGACAACCAAAAAGAAAAGGTCAGACTGGACACCTGATCTTAAGCGTAACTCACACTTGAACAACTATATAGACACTTTCAGACATTTGGTAAAATCCACTATTTTAGATACACACAAGAGTCCACCATCCAATATCAATGCCCAGGAGAAAAGGGCCATACAGTCCTTGAAAACCAACAAAGAAATCATCATTAAACCTGCAGACAAGGGTGGTGCAATAGTCATGATGAACAAATCTGACTACCTGAAGGAAGCAAACAGACAACTGACGGACATACGCTACTACAAGAAACTGCAGTCTGACCCCACACCGGACTATTACAAGGAATTAAAAAAGCTGGTTTCTTGTCTACCTGACGTATCTGTAAGAGCTGATGACCTTCTACCAGTAAGTCCAAGAACAGGCACATTCTACATGCTTCCCAAAATTCACAAACCAGGAAATCCAGGGAGACCAATCATTTCATGTGTGGGCACCCTCACCGAACAAATTTCTGGGTGGATAGAGGGTGTTCTCAAACCCCTGGTAAAAGAGACACCCAGCTACATTCAGGACACAACTGACCTATTGAATAAACTGTCAGCAATAGGTCCTCTACCAGAAGGAACCATCCTCGCCACCATGGATGTGGAATCTTTGTACAGCAACATCCCACACCAGGATGGATTAAATGCCTGCAAAACCTTCCTGGAGAACACAGGGATTGATGCTGACTCTGTGGTAGAACTCACAAAATTCATCCTCACGCACAATTACTTTAGATTTGACGACAACATATATTTACAGGAGACTGGCACAGCAATGGGAAGCAAAATGGCACCACAGTATGCAAATCTTTTCATGGCCAAGCTTGAAGGTGACTTTTTATCCTCTTGCCCTATCAGGCCTCTGGCCTACTACCGTTATATTGATGACATCTTGATCATCTGGACGGAGTCTGAGCAACAGCTGAAGACGTTCCACGAACATTTTAATCAATTTCACCCCACCATTAACTTAACACTCAACTACTCCTGCACTGAAATCAGCTTTCTGGACACCATCATTAAGCTACAGAACAATAAAATAGAGACATCCTTGTACCGGAAACCAATTGACCGTCCAACATATCTCCGATGGGACAGCTTTCATCCAAAGCACATAAAAAACTCTATTGTGTACAGCCAGGCCATCAGATACAATCGGATATGTTCCAACCCTACAGACAGAGACAGTCACCTTGAGGACCTCAGAAAGACCTTTTTGAACCAGGGCTACCATCCAAGAACAATCGAGAACCAGATTACAAGAGCCACCAGAATATCAAGGAATCATCTCCTACATTACAAAACTAGAGAAGAAAACAACAGAGTTCCTCTCGTAGTCACCTACAATCCGAGTCTGGAGGTGCTAAGAGGAGCCGCACGGAAACTGCAACCACTCCTACAAAAAGATGCCCGACTAAAATCAATATTTCCGGATCCCCCACTCTTGTGTTTTAGACAACCTCCGAATCTAAAAAACATCATTGTGAGAAGCGCCCTGTCCTCTCCAGCAGCAACAGGAACCTTTCCCTGCAACCAGAGAAAGTGCAAAACCTGTTCATCTATAATGACAACTGACAAGATAAGGATTCCTGGGACAGATCAGGACTACAAGATCCCAGGTAACTTCAGCTGCACTACAAGCAATGTGGTGTATTTAATCATATGTACCAAATGCCCAACAGGTGGCATGTACGTAGGTGAGACCGGATTACAATTCAGAACAAGAATGAATTCTCATCGCCACTCAATAAAAGAAAAGCGTATGGATCTACTTGTAGCAAAGCATTTTTGCAGCTCTGAGCACAACACTGAATCCGATATGAGGCTGCTCATCTTAAAGAGTGACTTCAAATCTCAGAGAGAGAGAAGAATTTGGGAATACAAATTGATAACAACCTTCAACACACTCATAACCGGATTAAATATTTCACATGGATTTATGGGATTCTATGTAAAATGAACGGACATTTGGGGATAGCAGATTCATGCATTTTATATATAAAATGAAAGTGCATTTGGAGACAGCTTGCTACACACTGAAATCATAGGACAATGAACTCCTGACACTTCTGTGAACTCTCTCACTTAGAACTCTGCTCTCCACAACTTAAAACTAAGTATTTTCAGGTCTCCGTGGGTTATTAACCATCCACCTAATACATTGGTTCTGCTTATCTTAGAAATCTGCTTTGTCTGTCCCTGCTCCTCCACCCCTCCCTACCCGACTCTGCTTTGCGTCACCTGTCATATCCACCAGAGCATATAACACTGTTTTGCCATTTTTTTTTTTTCTGTTCTCTTCTTTCCCCTTCCTTTTTTTTTTTTTTTTTTTCTTCTCTATTGCTTATGTATAAATGTATGTGTCTTCAGAATTTGTGTCATTATCAGCCTGAAGGAGAGACCCGAGTCGTCTCGAAAGCTTGCTATGTTTACCATCTTTTCAGTTAGCCATTAAAAGGTATCAACCACTGAGGACTCTCAGATTGCAATATATTTTTCTATCTACTGGCTAACACGGTATAAATATTCTTTACCTTATCAAAATGGAGGATACCGGAATGTACCGAATCTTTATGGATTTAAAGACACTTCTGAAGAAACGTGCACAACTGGACAGTGACATATTCTTTCTTTCCAAATGTAAGAAGGAGAATCTGATTCCCAAAGGACTCTGGATTACAAATCCACTTCTGCACACCTATAATACTCAGTATGCACGAAACCTTTGCCACAGGACCTCGGAGAGACTAAGGAACCACCTTCTGCATGTCTACTACAACATCAAAAGTAACATCCAGGGGAAATTGGAAACACGGAGGAACACACTTACAGAAGCCATGGAATATAATCTACAACAATTTTACCATAAATTACAAACTCGTCTGATTCAGAACAAGGAAAAAAATTACACAGACTGCGCATCAATTCAGGACTCAATACAAACAAAACAAAGACACATCCTGACAACTGGGACAACTCCTCCTGTCAGAAAGCATCTAATTGTGTCATCAACCTTTCGGATTACAAACCCAACAAGTTGGAACTTTCCGTGCTTTCTAAGGGACTCTCCTTTTGTCCTACTAAAGCTCTGGATAAAATTGAACTGTGCAGCGACATGGAGGATTACTTCAGGAGATTACACCTAAGGGAATTTTTCAGCGACAAAGAGGATTCCGAACTCAACTGGGCCGAAGGAACAAGGATCCTGACAACCAAAAAGAAAAGGTCAGACTGGACACCTGATCTTAAGCGTAACTCACACTTGAACAACTATATAGACACTTTCAGACATTTGGTAAAATCCACTATTATAGATACACACAAGAGTCCACCATCCAGTATCAATGCCCAGGAGAGAAGGGCCGTACAGTCCTTGAAAACCAACAAAGAAATCATCATTAAACCTGCAGACAAGGGTGGTGCAATAGTCATGATGAACAAATCTGACTACCTGAAGGAAGCAAACAGACAACTGACGGACATACGCTACTACAAGAAATTGCAGTCTGACCCCACACCGGACTATTACAAGGAATTAAAAAAGCTGGTTTCTTGTCTACCTGACGTATCTGTAAGAGCTGATGACCTTCTACCAGTAAGTCCAAGAACAGGCACATTCTACATGCTTCCCAAAATTCACAAACCAGGAAATCCAGGGAGACCAATCATTTCATGTGTGGGCACCCTCACTGAACAAATTTCTGGGTGGATAGAGGGTGTTCTCAAACCCCTGGTAAAAGAGACACCCAGCTACATTCAGGACACAACTGACCTATTGAATAAACTGTCAGCAATAGGTCCTCTACCAGAAGGAACCATCCTCGCCACCATGGATGTGGAATCTTTGTACAGCAACATCCCACACCAGGATGGATTAAATGCCTGCAAAACCTTCCTGGAGAACACAGGGATTGATGCTGACTCTGTGGTAGAACTCACAAAATTCATCCTCACGCACAATTACTTTAGATTTGACGACAACATATATTTACAGGAGACTGGCACAGCAATGGGAAGCAAAATGGCACCACAGTATGCAAATCTTTTCATGGCCAAGCTTGAAGGTGACTTTTTATCCTCTTGCCCTATCAGGCCTCTGGCCTACTACCGTTATATTGATGACATCTTGATCATCTGGACGGAGTCTGAGCAACAGCTGAAGACGTTCCACGAACATTTTAATCAATTTCACCCCACCATTAACTTAACACTCAACTACTCCTGCACTGAAGTCAGCTTTCTGGACACCATCATTAAGCTACAGAACAATGAAATAGAGACATCCTTGTACCGGAAACCAATTGACCGTCCAACATAACTCCGATGGGACAGCTTTCATCCAAAGCACATAAAAAACTCTATTGTGTACAGCCAGGCCATCAGATACAATCGGATATGTTCCAACCCTACAGACAGAGACAGTCACCTTGAGGACCTCAGAAAGACCTTTTTGAACCAGGGCTACCATCCAAGAACAATCGAGAACCAGATTACAAGAGCCACCAGAATATCAAGGAATCATCTCCTACATTACAAAACTAGAGAAGAAAACAACAGAGTTCCTCTCGTAGTCACCTACAATCCGAGTCTGGAGGTGCTAAGAGGAGCCGCACGGAAACTGCAACCACTCCTACAAAAAGATGCCCGACTAAAATCAATATTTCCGGATCCCCCACTCTTGTGTTTTAGACAACCTCCGAATCTAAAAAACATCATTGTGAGAAGCGCCCTGTCCTCTCCAGCAGCAACAGGAACCTTTCCCTGCAACCAGAGAAAGTGCAAAACCTGTTCATCTATAATGACAACTGACAAGATAAGGATTCCTGGGATAGATCAGGACTACAAGATCCCAGGTAACTTCAGCTGCACTACAAGCAATGTGGTGTATTTAATCATATGTACCAAATGCCCAACAGGTGGCATGTACGTAGGTGAGACCGGATTACAATTCAGAACAAGAATGAATTCTCATCGCCACTCAATAAAAGAAAAGCGTATGGATCTACCTGTAGCAAAGCATTTTTGCAGCTCTGAGCACAACACTGGATCCGATATGAGGCTGCTCATCTTAAAGAGTGACTTCAAATCTCAGAGAGAGAGAAGAATTTGGGAATACAAATTGATAACAACCTTCAACACACTCATAACCGGATTAAATATTTCACATGGATTTATGGGATTCTATGTAAAATGAACGGACATTTGGGGATAGCATATTCATGCATTTTATATATAAAATGAAAGTGCATTTGGAGACAGCTTGCTACACACTGAAATCATAGGACAATGAACTCCTGACACTTCTGTGAACTCTCTCACTTAGAACTCTGCTCTCCACAACTTAAAACTAAGTATTTTCAGGTCTCCGTGGGTTATTAACCATCCACCTAATACATTGGTTCTGCTTATCTTAGAAATCTGCTTTGTCTGTCCCTGCTCCTCCACCCCTCCCTACCCGACTCTGCTTTGCGTCACCTGTCATATCCACCAGAGCATATAACACTGTTTTGCCATTTTTTTTTCTGTTCTCTTCTTTCCCCTTCCTTTTTTTTTTTTTTTTTTTTTTCTTTTCTATTGCTTATGTATAAATGTATGTGTCTTCAGAATTTGTGTCATTATCAGCCTGAAGGAGAGACCCGAGTCGTCTCGAAAGCTTGCTATGTTTACCATCTTTTCAGTTAGCCATTAAAAGGTATCAACCACTGAGGACTCTCAGATTGCAATATATTTGTCCCTCAAGTGTTTTTTTTTTACATGAACAATATCACATGTGCATCACACTATAACAGTGATTTCACACCAGGCAGACTATTCGAAAGAAGAGCTGCGGACACTAACAATGAAGAGACATTACTCCCACACCCATTCCAGCGGTCAGAGACCACTGTTATGGTCAATAGAATGGGATGTAAGAATAGTTTTGCAACAAGTCTAATATGTACATACTATAATCATATTTACAACCATGTAAACTGTGCTGCTTTCATCAGTGTCTAACAGACTATTCCTGTCAATAAAGGCTTCCAAGAAAGGGGATTAAACCAAGAAATCCTGTAGTGACTTACTGAGCATGACACACAGACTGTGCTGGAGTGGAGATGCTGCTGAGGAGAGTACCAGTAGGTTATAACAGGTGATTCACTTGCTACTTTACCCTGAAAAATTGCTGCAACTTGTAAAAGAGACGATTGACTGTTCTGAAATGTGGACTATATATTATGAGAAGTGAAAGTGTACCAAACCTCAATGACAGCGATTAGAAATAACTTTTACCGATTGGTCTTTCTGACTTGTCACCCCATCAGTCATCTCCACAACGAGATAGAATTGCAGCACACCTTTCTGCGTGTTGATAGTTTTTGTGGCGCTTGCATTTCACTCCTGCCGAATTCCTTCCTAATTTGTTTACGAAGTACAGATACAGTTTGTGGGTGCAGGTTTTCTTTTTGAATACCGTATATACTCGTGTATAAGCCGACCCCCCTACTTTTGCCCCCAAAAACTGGGAAAACTTATTGACTCGCGTATAAGCCGAGGGTGGACTCCAGCACAGGTATACAACCCCCAGCAGTAAGGTATACAGGCCCCCCCAGTGGTATACAGCAGGCCACAGCAGTATGGTATACAGCAGGCCCCAGCAGTGGGGTATACAGCAGGCCCCAGCAGTGGGGTATACAGCAGGCCCCAGCAGTGGGGTATACAGCAGGCCCCAGCAGTGGGATATACAGCAGGCCCCAGCAGTGGGTATACAGCAGGCCCCAGCAGTGGGTATACAGCAGGCCCCAGCAGTGGGGTATACAGCAGGCCCCAGCAGTGGGGTATACAGCAGGCCCCAGCAGTGGGGTATACAGCAGGCCCCAGCACTGGGGTATACAGCAGGCCCCAGCACTTGGGTATACAGCAGGCCCCAGCAGTGGGGTATACAGCAGGCCCCAGCACAGGGGTATACAGCAGGCCCCAGCAGTGGGGTATACACAGGCCCCAGCAGTGGAGTATAGAGCAGGCCCCAGCAGTGGGATATATAGCAGGCCCCAGCAGTGGAGTATACAGCAGGCCCCCCGCAGTAAGGTATACAGCAGGCCCCAGTGGCAGTATACAGCAGCAGTCCCAGTGGTAGTATACAGCAGCCCCAGAGGTATATACAGCAGCCCCAGTGGTAGTATACAGCAACCCTTAGGTAGTATACAGCAGCCCCAGAGGTATATACAGCCCCAGAGGTATATACAGCAGCCCCAGTGGTAGTATACAGCAGCCCTTAGGTAGTATACAGCAGCCCTTAGGTAGTATACAGCAGCCCCAGAGGTATATACAGCCCCAGAGGTATATAGAGCAGCCTCAGTGGTAGTATACAGCAGCCCTTAGGTAGTATACAGCAGCCCTTAGGTAGTATACAGCAGCCCCAGAGGTATATACAGCCCCAGAGGTATATACAGCCCCAGAGATATATACAGCCCCAGAGGTATATACAGCAGCCCCAGTGGTAGTCTACAGCAGCCCCAGTGGTAGTATACAGCAGCCCCAGAGGTATACACAGCCCCAGAGGTATATACAGCCCCAGAGGTATATACAGCAGCCCCCCCATATCAGTATACAGGCCCCCACTTGGGTAGCAATCCTGTAAAGGAAGAGATTAGTATACTTATCCCTCCGCTGTCCCGCTGCCGCTGTCCCGCCGCTGCCATCGCGCTCTTCCGTCTTCATCCAGCGTCTTCCGTCTTCTTCCGGCTTCCTCCTCTGGCGCGCAGACAATGACGTCATTGCCTGCGCCCACCGGAGGAAGCCGGAAGAAGACGGAAGACGCTGGATGAAGATGGAAGAGCGCGATGGCGGTGGCGGGACAGCGGCAGCGGGATAGCGGAGGGATAAGTATACTAATCTGTTCCTTTACAGGATTGCTACCCAAGGGGGGCCTGTATACTGATATGGGGGGGCACTATATACTGTATACATTGTATACAGTATACAGTGACTCGCATATAAGCCGAGGGGGGGATGAAAAACTCGGCTTATACGCGAGTATATACGGTACTTATTTGAAAACTGAGTCCTTATAGAAGCATCAAGATGAGTTTCTAAAGAAGTTTGGAGGTTTAAATCTGCAGCAAAAACCATGTATTCTGTTAAGGTACCTTTACACGCCACCACAGGAAGGCAGCAACTGCCGGGCACTTGGGATAATTGTGCCTGTTGCCATGAAATTGCTAAGAAATGGCAGCGTGTAAATAGGGCAGTTCCTCCCGGTGTCCAGCAGTTGCTTCGAATACCTGTTGCTGAGCCGTGCTCAAAAACAGAAAGGCACAATTCCTATGGTGATGGTGTGTAAACGGGGCACAGGCATGGATGTTGCGTCGCCTAGTGAACTCCCAGGGGTGTGCCACGGCGTCATGGATACCACGCCCCATCAGCGATCATTGGTGGGGGCTACTGTGTAACCATTGGCTGTCCCTTCACAGTGTGCCATATTTAAAGAGCTATCCATTCACAGTCCACAATTGCACTGGCGTCATGTATTAGCCAGCCTTCCTGCGCAGGCTGGCCAATCATGACGCTATTGCATTGTCCAATCAACGCTTGTGCATCACGGAAAACACAGCTCTGTCACACCTATGTACTTACGGCGCGAAATATGTAAGCCCATATTCCTTTGTGGTAGCGGCGTGTGAAGTAGCGAAGGTATTCCACAGGAAGTTAGCCGCGGCACCCGTCGGCACTTCCGGGGAACAAAAATACCTTCAGTGGAGCACGCAATGGTGGCATCTATATGCGGCATTAGCGATCGGTATCCACCGTTAAATATGTGCACGTGCGGTGGATACCTGTTGCTAGCCACAGTGGCGGCGTGTAAAGGTACCTTTACTGGTAAATAAGCTTGAATGCACAGGAACATTACTGTCCGAAAATGGCTGAGGAAACAATTCAAAATGTTAAAAAGCGACTTCTGGCATGTGCAAGTAAATAATAGCCCAGGCTTTCCCAGTGGATAGACATATTGTATTCTGCATTTCAACAAGTTGTCAAAAAGGTCATGTTTCCCCATACAGAAGTTGGCTGGCAGAAGTTGGTTGGCAGATTATTCCCCAAAAGGAGAATAGATATTCCCCCAGACCTTGTCTTAACCTCTCATACAGCCAGATCAGATCCCATACACAGCACTGATGTGGGGCAATCACCACGAAACACAGCGTCTCCAGATTGGAGCTCTGATCAAGCATCAATCCTAAGTCATATTAAAAGGCTTGTTAGTCAATTATTTATGACTGTTATGGCCACTTTACACGTCCCAACATCGTTTCGATATTGTATACAACGGCACGGGAGCGCGCACTTTTTTGGCAGAAATCCAAGATCGCATAGGAGATGTCACACAGGGAGATATTGGCAGGCAACACAACTGCGATGTCTACTCCCCCTTGTACGCGCCAACCAGGGAACGACCATTTAACATGGGAGTGAATAGGGGAAGTTGTTCTCCAAGTCG
Source organism: Allobates femoralis (assembly GCA_033576535.1). NCBI lineage: Eukaryota > Metazoa > Chordata > Amphibia > Anura > Aromobatidae > Allobates > Allobates femoralis. Next base: position 134,600,185 of record JARQOC010000009.1, on the reverse strand, counting down.
GTGTTGCGCTGTCACACAGCACGATCCTGCCAGATCGTCCATGCAATATCGGGCAGTTGGAGAGCCTGCACAATTCTTCCCCGATATTGTTCTTGCGTCGCATTGCTCATTTACACCACACAACGCACGAACGATATCGGCGCCAACGCACGAACCACGTGACTTTTTATCGAAGTTGGACGACGATATCGGGGCGTGTAAAGTGGCCATTAGGATTGCTACTGAGAATAGGTGGCACTACAGTTCATCTACTTCGTCACTGAAGTGATAATTTGGAAATTCCAAGAGGAGCATTGCGGCTAAAAGACTCCTCACTGCTGGCAGGCAGATTGATCTCCATAAAGAGATTAGCTATTGCCCCAGTCCCTATACAGAGTCACTGTTATTCAGGATTGGAAAGGGGCCATAAAGATAAAAGAATTTGTTACTGTCAGTGGCTCCAGATCTTCATTGCTGAAAAAGAAAATATATTGGGCTATAGATGGCATACTGACGAAGCCAGGATTCACATATGTGGCTATGCCCTTTCACAAATCACCCAGAATTGGACTCAGGCTGCCCAATGGCCCCATATTTTTTAAAGCAACAATGACAATAGCGCTATACAATGAAATCTTCCAAACCTTTGTCAATCAGCTAGATGATGAGGAACTTATAATGGGCTTTGTAACACGTTATTTGTCAACATGAAAGAGATTGAAGCTTTATTGCTGACAGAGTAGCCTCCAAGGGACTGTGGCAACCAAAATTGCCTGCTTTAACTCTGCTGTTCTGCTCGGTCAAAATGACCGAATTTGACATTTTTTATTTCATTTTTCATCTGTTTATGAAGAGTGATGAGTGAGTACTGTAATATTCGTAATCACTATACTCGTTACGAGCACTTTCTAATAATCGCATATTCTTCCCAAATAATGAGTACAAAGTAAATCAATGGGAAACGCTGTTAATTTTCTGCTGGTCCCTACAAAGGGATCTGGTGTCCTGAGGAAAATGCTAAAATGGGTGGGAAAGTGATGAAACAGAATGGGAAGAGCCTGGAGAATATGCCTGCATGTATTTCTGGCTCACATATGATTTGGAGGAATAGTTTTGTCGCAGGATTATGCCACTTTTATGGCCCCTTTACACGCAGCTACAGGTAACAGGTTTTCCACAGGTAACTTACTGGCTGCAGTGAAATCATGGAGACATGGTTCTATGTTGTTGCTGTGTACAAATGGAACTATGTCTCCATGATTTCACTGCAGCCAGTAAGTTACCTGTGGAAAACCTGTTACCTGTAACTGCGTGTAAAGGTACCATTACAGATACACAAGAACAACTACCAAACCTCACCTAAATTGCATTTAACAGGCCAAAAAGGTTCAGAAACAGTTTTTCCTGCATAATCACTTGTATACAAGGCTACATAAACCAGTGAAACAAAAAATATAACTTTTAGCATTTATTCTCATGTAGTGTTGTGGCTTTTTTTTGCTTTTTTATATTGGGAGGGCCTGAACTTATACATTTTGTAGTTCCTTCTGTCATACATCATTTTTACTTAGCCATTCCCCAGCACTTTACAAGGCCAGCTACAACATGCTAGTAGGTATGTTGATCTTTGACCTCAGAGGCCTCAGGTGGTCCTGTAACGTACGTTTTGGAGGAACTGCTATTACTTAGACATTTAGGTGGTTCCTTGCTCACTGACACTGATAGTGTAATACATATTCCATAGCAGTTTACTATGTGCACATTGTAGTGTTGGACAAAACCCTTCTCCTCCCCTTCCACGTCTATGACATTTTGCGACCTTAAATTCAAATGTTCAGAGGCCCTGCAGCAGGCAGGAACCCTGAGTTTGCTGAGGGCGCAGAGATGGCCCTGTAACGTACATTTTGGTGGAGCCGCTCTTACTTAGACATTTAGGAGGTCCCTTCCTCATTGATACTGCGATAGTGAAATTCATATTCCATAGTTGTTTACAATGTGCTCATTGTAGCATTGGGCCTCACCCTCCTCCTCTTCCCACTCATCCTCCTCCCTCCTCCTCCACCGCCAGGATTCTGCAGCCCTACATTCAAATGTTCCGAGGGCGTGCAGATGTCAAGAAACCTAGGTTTAGTGAGAACCCTCATGTGGCCCTGTAACATAAGTTTGGAAGTGTCCTTTAGAAATTTTGGAGGCCCCTCTTGTGTACATTTGAGAGTGCTCTCACTTATTCATATTGTAGGGCCCTCACTCTATAATTTAACTCATTAAAGGGCAGAGACTACATGGAAAAAGGGCAATCAACATGGTGTAATAGAATGTAGCAGAGAGTGCAGCCTGCGATCCTCAGGTTTGGCTGAACTCTGTGAACCAGAAAAATAACACTTCGCTGGTCAACTGGATGACGAGCTCAAATATATCTCTTGTGCAAGTCAATGGACAAAGGATATATGGTGCCCCCACTCACAGATGTGTTGGAGAAGCTTCTCCAAATAGCTCAGAGATTCTGATTGACAATATACCCCAGATTATACAGGAAGAGAAAACTTCTTGATACTGTACTACTTGTTGCACTGCAGAATGTGCATCGTATTTCCAAAAATGATTCCCATCACAAAGCATTCACTGATCTCAGGGAGACCAGTCCAAGAAAACACTACGGGCAGCTGCCCAAAGCTAGTCCTGTGTTTGAGACTCCTAACCGAGGCTCCACAGACTCTATTTGCAAAAATGACTCCAGCATGCTGTGCCATAGATGCAAGACGATGCCATGACAAGGGTCTTCATTGACAAACATTATCTAAAATGGACTACTGTAGTAGTTGTGGTTCTCAGTTCAAGTTTTCAGAGGGCCATCAGTTAGTCATCAACAAATTTTGATAGAGTATGTTTTCCCTATCTGAGTCATAATGTGGCTCAAGATAGGCATGTTTTTCTGCCAGATAGGGTGACTGACGGTAGATTTCGATCAAATATGTATCCCCTATCTCAGTCACAACATGGCACAAAGCCAGGCATTCTTTTCTGCCAAATAGGATGAGTGACAGTAGATTTCGATTGAATATGTATCCCCTCTCTGTCATGATGTGGAACAAGCCAGGGATGTTTTTCTGCCAAATAAGGTGAGTGACAGTAGATTTCAATTGAATATTTATCCCCTCAGTCACAATGTGGCACAAGTTGTGACAGGGGCCTCCAATGACAAATATTAGTTTGTAGGACCACTGTATATTCCAGATTTTTCCACTGCACAATTGGCATAAGGTTTGTAAAAATCCAGCCTGGACAGACATGAAGTTTGGATTGGGTGTCCCCTCTGTAGCATTAGGAGTCCCCTTGGTAGCACAGAAAAACAAGTCCTCTCCCTTCTCATCCTCCTCATCTTCCTCTGCATCACCCAATCTTGCCTCAGAATATTTCCTGGGCTGGGTAGTATCACCCATTTGCAAATCTGGCTCCTACCAATATGCTGGCCACTCAAAGCTTTATCTTTGAGATTATGCAATGATTGTTTAGGAGACACAGCAGTGGGATAGTTACGCTGAAAATAGTCTGATCACAGCTCACAAGGTTGGTGCAGTTCTCAAAGATTTCAAGAACCTCACAAATGTCAGCGATCCACACCCACTCGACAGTTGTTATGTGTGGTGGCTGACTCTAAATCTTACGGGCATGTTGAAACTAGTATTCAGCTATTGCCCTCTGCTGCTCATTAAACTTCATCATTATATGATAGGTAGAGTTCCACCACGTGGGCAGGTCTCAAATGAGTCAGTGACTTTGTAAATTTAAGCACTTTTGCACCTCTGTAAGAGCAGAAAAGGCGCTAAAAGAATGGCGGAAATGGGCGCTAATACGGAACACCTTCTCAAGGAGGTACGGCAAGCCAGGGTAAGTTTTAAGAAATTTCTGAACAACTAGAATCAGCACTTGAGCCAGGCATGTTACGAGTACCAGTTTGCCGACCTTTAAAGCTATCTCCAGGTTACACCCATTATTACAGACGACCAGAGTGGGTTGGAGGTGCAGTGGGTAGAGCCACTGATTGGTCTGTCGCTTTAAAGCTTGCCACATCTCTGCTGCAGTGTGCGGTTTCTAACCTAAACAGATCAGCTTCAGCAGAGCATACTGCCGCTTTGCCGATGCGCTGCGGCACAGGTCCCAGCTTGGCAGTGATGGGGAGGGTAATTCTGCAGAGGATGATGAGCAGGAGGAGGGGATAGAAAAAATGCAATATGAACAGGATCGCTATTCTTGGCATGGGTAGCATTTGTGATGTTCCACTTTGCGTCTTTGTCCCACCCTCCACCAGTGTTACCCAGTTTGCCGTGACTAAAATGTATTGTCCCTGTCTGCAACAACTTGTCCAGGTGTCTGTTGTTGGGTGGACTTTCCCAGTTATTGCATTGGCAAGAGCAAGGTTCAGATTGTTTAACGCATGCTTGTGTAACGCAGGGACGGCACACTGGGCAAAATAAGGGTGTCTGGGAAAACTGTATCGTGGGGCAGCCACAGGCAGGGGATCACGGAAAAACTGTGTTCCCAAAAGCCTAAATGGCAACTTCTCCACAGCTAGCAATTTGGCAATGTGGGAGTCTAGTATTTGTGTCTGTGGGTGCGGTGCTGGGTATTTAAGCTTTCTTTTCAAGGTCTCAGGCATGAACAATTGGACGCTTCGCTGGGACAAGGAAGTGGATGTGGTTGATATTTGTTGTGAGTGAGCAATCGCTGCTTGTGGGCAGGAAGTATAAATGTCAGCTTCCTGAACTGCAGATTCTGAAGGACAAAGCCCTGGCGACATGGCAGTGGTTTGACCCCCAGACGTAGATTTGGTACCCTGGTGTTCTGTTCACCTACTGGGGTGCTTGGCTGCCATGTGCTTTTGCACATTGGTGATGCTCAGGTTGCCTTTGCCCTCGCCTCAGTTCAACTTGGTATGGCACATGCTGCAGACTACAATGTGTTTTAAGGACTTTTAGAAAAAAAACCACACAGCAGCTGAACACCCCCTTTCCCCGAATTGGCCCACAGCGGGGATGGTCTTGGGAACAGTTGACTCGGTTGTCACTCTGGGCAAACCACAATGTCCCCTTGGTGCCTGTGTTGGTGCTACATATCCATTTTCCTCTGTGTTGCTGTCATGGATATGCGTGCCAATGATCAAGGTCAGATCAGTGGACTCATCGACCACCTCGTCTTCCATGTCATCCTCCTTTGCAGTTGATATTGAAGTCTGACCTGATGGCAACTGTGTGTCATCATCATCAGCCTCCATCTCTGGAGACAGTAAATAAACTTCCTCCAAATGGATTTCTTCTGGGGTTAGGTCCTCAAATACTTGAGCATCAATGTAAAACACCTCCTCACGTCCCTCTTTAATGCTGCATGGTGATAGGATAGAGCCAACCAAACGATACGTAGCAAACAGATCCCCGGAGTGGGCAAGCTTGGGGTCATATGTGTGCTGTAACTGACAATGGTGTGAGGAAGGAGAAGCAGCTTCAGGATTGGATGGGCCAACCTTCTGTGTATCGACATTAGACTATGTGGTCATGGAAGATTTGTTGCTGCTTGACAAAGGCGTAGAGGCCGTGTCTACTATCCAAGACAGAATCTGCTCTTGGTCTTCTGGCTTCCAAGCATGTTTACTTTCAGGACCAGGAAATTTTTCCAGGAACATAGTGGATGCACTTTTCTTCTTACCTGACACAGACACAGTTCCTTCTCGCACACCACTGACACCACCACATCCATGTCCACATCCCTGTCCCTTAACAACAGGCTTTTTTGGCATTTTGGATTTTGTTGACAGATTTTCAGGTGTGGATGGCACAAGCCAACCCAGCTGTCACAGCCAAAATAGTGGAGAAAATGGCCTGGTGCGTGCTTTATAGCAGGCAGTAAGAAATGTTTGGACTACTGCTGCTTTGCATTGGGCAAACCATCTTTTTAAAATGTGGACAGAAACAAGTGGGTCAAATGGCCTGGTGAGAGGTTTGTAGCAGACAGTGGAAAATGTTTGGACTATTGCTGCTTTGCATTGGGCAAACCACCTTTTTGTAATGTGGACAGCAGAAGCACCAGCGGATTAAATGGCCTGGTGCGAGGTTTGTAGCAAGCAGTAGGAAATGTTTGGACTACTGCTGCTTTGCGTTGGGCAAACCGCCTTCTTGAAATGTGGACAGCAGAGGCACCAACGGGTTAAATGGCCTGGTACGAAGTTTGTAGTAGACAGTAAGTAATGTTTGGACTACTGCTGCTTTGAGTTGGGCAATAACCGCCTAATTGAATGTTCTAATGTGGACAACATATGAACCAGTGGGTTAAATGGCCTGTTGCAAGCTTTGAAACAAGCAGTAGGAAATGTTTGGACTACTGTTGCATTACGTTGGGCAAACCGCCTTTTTTTAATGTTAACAGCAGAAGAATCAGCAGATTAAATGGCCTGGTGCAAGAGTTGTAGCAGGCAGTAGGAAATGTTTGGACTAATGCTGCTTTGCTTTGGGCAAACCACCTTTTTGTAATGTGGACAGCAGAAGGCAGGCTGCCTGTCACCCCAAAAACAGCAGGGAAAAATTACTTTCTTGAGTGTCTTCAGCTCAGAAAAGTGCTATTTTTAGGGGTATTATGGCGGTACCAAATGGCTTGTTTACACTGACCCTACTGGAGTAAGGCTATGTTCACACGTAGCGTTTTTTTTGCACGGGTGCTTTTTGCAGCGTTTTACACCTGCGCAAAAACTGTGTTTTCAGCTCTCCAAAGAGCAATTGTTTTGGTGGTATTATGCAACTGCTGAATGGCTGCTTTCAACTGTCCCTGCTCCAATATCTCTCCCTTACTAATCTACACTGAAGTAGTATACACTAGAGGTAGCCCTGAAAACGGCTTTTATGTTATGAAGAGGCCTAACACTTTCCCTTAGCAGCTGAGCGATATCTCCCTATGCTTGTAGAACGCAAGTTTCCGATGCAATGCGGGCAAAATGGCGGCGTCAGGGCTTATATAGACCCTATGACGCTGGGAGGGCAGCCAATCACAGTAATGCCACAACCAAGATGTCTGCGGCATTACTGTGATTGGTTAAAATGCCAAGCATGTTTAGTGGCTGCAAAGCAGATGCCAAAACTGCAGGACAGGACATCTGAATATAGTGAAGTGAGTACAGAAATACTCACAGAATAACGAGTAATGCGAATACTTTACTATTCATGTGAATAGTGAATAGGAAAAAATACACTCGCTCATCACTATTTATGAACAACCATGTTCACATACAGTATAATAATGGAACAGGTATTCAAATAGAACACTTAAATTAGGTAAAAATCAAGACTTTAATAGGTCGTGTCAAAAATGACCAGAACATTATAAGTGTATAGTAGACCCGAGCAGAACAGCAGTGTTAACACTAAAGGATTGTTTTCTTTGGGACCATTTGAAAGTTCAGGTGTATAGTAGCAAACCACAAGCAATTCAGGTACTCCTAGAGAACATACAGTGAGAAATTCAGGCTATGACCCCAGACATCCAACAGAATATATTCAACAATATGGAATGGCACATGCAAACGTGCTTGGATCTGCGCTGTGGATATTTTCAACACTTGCTTTAAAACATCAGTTTCTTATGAACCAAAGCATGTACAGTCCAAATTTCAGTATGATAGATCATCTCTTTTAGAAGTTATAGCGCTACAGTGATTAAATTACCCTGTATAAGTACAAGACCACTTCAAGCCACATATACCCACTGCATTCTTACCGAGCCCTTATAGAGTGTGAGCCCTGGCAGGCAGGGTCTTCTCTCTTCCTGTACCTGTCTGAGCCGTGTATTGTTCATAATTATTGTACTTGTCTATGTATGCCGCTCTTTCACATGTAAGGCATAATTAAATAAAAGGTGATATAATAATATTAGTAATACCAACCCTATCTTTCCAAGTAATTTTCAGAAAATATTATGAGAACATCTTATGAAAACATCTAAGCTCGGCCGTAGTGATGAGTGAACCTCCCAAAACTCAGGATTGGCTGGTTTTCCAGGATCTTTTTGTAAAGTCTGAGTTCGGGACTGGACGTAACTCGAACTTGCATCCAAACACCGAGGTTGGACTTTACAGTTATGGGATGGCGTAGGGAGGGGGCTATAAAACAAAGCATATTGTTAATAAACATTATCAACATACTAACTGGGTCACGCGGCATGTATCCAGCAGTCCCGCTGTCCTGGCCCCATCTATTTCCAGGGCCTCTCATTAACTTTCGAGGATATTCACAACACTGCTGAGAACTCTGCAGTTTTCGGCAATGTTTGCATTGACGTCAAAGGTCACCTGAGTACATTCCTCAGCTATGAACTCGATTGACTTCTGACTGTCACTGTCATTCTCAGCCTGCTTATGAAAATGGAGTCCGTGGAGCCTCGTTTAAGAATCTCAAACATGGGACTAGCCAGATATCCCTCCAGGGAATTTACCTAGCCCTGGGGTGGAATCCTTGCGGAGACCACCATAACCACCATATTAAGTGGCCCTTTTAGTCAATATCCCACTCAGTTACGAGTTAAGGATATGACAAGGGATATTGCATATTCAAATTTCCAGGGGGCAATGCATCATGGATTTCACTGTGTTTGAGTGCTTTAGCCGGCTGCCCGCAGTGTTTTTTTTTGACTGGTCTCCCTGAGGTCAGTGAGTGCTTTGTGACGTTAGTCTCAGCCTGCTTGTCACTCTGGACAGATGCTTGTCTGTTCAGAGCAATGAAGCAGAGCTGAACTTGCTCTGCCCTTGGACTGCGTCGTAGGGAAGGCTTTATTTTGTAATTAAAGTTGAAGTCCCTAAATGTGTTTTTTGTTTTATTTCTAATTAAAAAAATGTCTCTGTGTTGTGTTCTGTTTTTAACGTTTATTAGTAATTCAATTTGGCTTGATGCTATGAATTTCGGGCTTAGTACCAGCTGAGAATGCAAAGCTGTTATTAACCCCTTTTACCTAGTGTGCCACTCCCCTCCAGGGCCGCTGGAAGAGCCTGGTAAAGCACCTGGAAATGGGGCTAAGATGAATGCGCCATTTTCATGGGCAACGGGCTGTGGTTTTCAGCGAGGGGGGTTTAGAATGCTTGGGCTGTACCACACTGAAATTCTCAGCCCTTAGCTGTCTGGTTTTACTTGGCTGGCGATCAAAATATGGCTGAAGCCCACACATTTTTTTTTAATTATTTATTTAAATTATTAAAAAAATATTGGTCTTCCCTGTATAATGATTGCAATCCAAGGTAATGTCAGGCAGCTGGGGGTGACAGCCCATAGTTGTTCACTATTAAGTATCTCAAATAAATAGTTAAAAAAAACACAACACAGAGAAAAAGTTTTTTATTAAAATAAAACACAAAACACATTTAGGGACTCCATCTTTATTAGAGAAAAAAAAAACCCTCTCTCCAACGTAGTCCAGGTCTTCTTATTTCACTTCTACATCTTTGCCAGCAGACAAACACCGTCTGCTAGCAAAAAGAGAAGGGCACAGAATGACAGCACAGCTGAGTGCTGAGTGTGGAGCTGAATGCAGCCTATACATTCTACCATACTAGACTGTATGTGCCGATTGCAGATTACTTGAACTGCCAATCACAGACGCCGAGGGCCCAAGGCGTCTGTGATTGGCTGTTGCAGCCACTGAAGTGAATATCGCTTGAAGATAATGAGCGGCCCAGAAGTAGATGCGACCATGACAGCAGGATGGGAGGACGCATGCTGCGGGACCATGTAAGTATAATGACAATGTTTAATAATTATATGTTTTAATACAGAAAACCTAGTCCATAAAACGTGTAAGTACTCTGCAGTAAAAAAGTCTAAAATGCAAGTGCAGTAAAAAATATGTAAATAACAGGGTACTTGGTCCATATGTTTTTTGCGCATAAAATGTACTTCAAGCTG